>CM052707.1:37199004-37229004 GCA_028551405.1 Uromys caudimaculatus
AGATTCCACCTCACACCAGTCAGAATGGCTAAGATCAAAAACTCAGGTGACAGCAGATGCTGGAGAGGTTGTGGAGAAAGAGGAACACTCCTCCATTGCTGGTGGGATTGCAAGTTGGTACAACCACTCTGGAAATCAGTTTGGCGGACCCTCAGAAAATTGGACATAATACTACCTGAGGACCCAGCTATACCCCTCCTGGGCATATACCCAGAAGATGCTCCAACATGTAATAAAGACACATGCTCCACTATGTTCATAGCAGCCATATTTATAATAGCCAGAAGCTGGAAACAACCCAGATGTCCCTCAGCAGAGGAATGGATACAGAAAATGTGGTACATTTACACAATGGAATACTACTCAACTATTAAAAACAATGACTTCGTGAGATTCGCAGGCAAATGAATGGAACTTGAAAATATCATCCTGAGCAAGGTAACTTAGTCACAAAAGAACGAACATGGTATGTACTCACTGATAAGTGGATATTAGCCCAAAAGTTTGGAATACCCAAGTTTCACTTCAAAGTAACCATTGGACTGACTGTGAGGTCCCAATTGGAGGAGTTGGAGAAGGGACTGAAGGAGCTGAGGGAGTTTGCAGCCCCAAGGAGGGAGCAACAGTGTCAACTGGCCTGACCCCCTCCCCGTGCTCCCAGAGACCAGACCATCAACCAAAGAATACACATGAAGGGACCCATGGTTCAGACCATATGTGGCAGGGGATGGCCTTGTTGGCCATCAGGGGGAGGAGAGGCCCTTGGGCCTGAGGGTGTTAGAGGCCCTACTATAGGGGAATGCCAAGGTGGGAAGATGGGAGTGGATGGGCAGGTGGGGGAGCACCCTCATAGAGGCAGGGGAGGCGGGAGGGGTTGGCGGTTTCCAAAGTGGAGGCCTGGAAAGGGGGAAGCATTTGAAATGTAAATAAAGTATCAAAAAATAAAAATTTAAAAACAAAACAAAACAATGACTTCATGAAATTCTTAGGCAAATGGATGGAACTAGAAAATATCATTCCAAGTGAGGTAACCCAGTCACAAAAGAACACTCATGGTAAGCCGATATTAGCCCAAAAGCTCCGAATACCCAAGATACAATTCACAGATCACATAAAGCTCAAGAAGAAGGAAAACCAAAGTGTGGATGCTTCAGTCCTTCTTAGAAGGGGAAACAAAATACTCATGGTAGGAAATATGGAGACAAAGTGTGGAGCAGACACTCAAGGAAAGGCCATCCAGAGACTGCCCTACCTGGGGATCCATCCCATATACAGACACCAAACCCATACACTATTGTGGATGCCAAGAAGTGCTTGCTGACAGGAGCCTGATATAGCCGTCTCCAGAGAGGCTCAGGCAGAGCCTGACAAATACAGAGGCAGATGCTTACAGCCAACCATTGGACTGAGCACGGGGTCCCCAATGGAGGAGTTGGAGAAGGGACTGAAGGAGCTGAAGGGGTTTGCAGCCCCATGGGAAGAACAACAGTATCAACCAACCAGACTCCTCCCTCCCCCCAGAGCTCCCAGGGACTAAACTACCAACCAAAGAGTTCACATGGAGTGACTAATGGCTCCAGTCACATATGTAGCAGAGGATGGCCTTGTTGAGCATCCAACAAGGAGAGGCCCTTAGTCCTGTGAATGCTCAATGCCCCAGTGTAAGGGAATACCAGGGCAGGTTGGCAGGAGTGGGTAGGTGGGTGGGTAGGGGAGCACCCTCATAGAAGCAGGGGAGGGGGATGGGATAGAGGGTTTCTGGAGGAGAAACCAGAAAAGGGGATAACATTTGAAATGTAAATATATAAAATATCCAATAAAAAAAAAAACAAGTGAAAAAAAAAAAAGAACCAGTGTCCTACACAAACTTACTGGTGATAACTATTATTAATAAATTTAGACTATCTTTATAAGAGAAAACCAGGTTTTCAAAGTGCTTGTATTTTATAAAACCTGTAGGTGGTATATGGTTAAATATGATTTGCTTTTGACATTTTTTTCCTACCAAAGTTAAAAATGATGACTATCCGCTAGAAGTTAACACACATCAATTAATATTTCATTTTTTCTTTTATCTTATGATTTTTGGTGACTTATTCCATATCTCCTCCTTTCCTGGACTTTGTCACCTTGGTTCAAATGGATGAGACTGAATTTGCACCATTACGAGCTTCTTTTGATTGATGAGTCATCCCAGGGACCACATTATGAGCATCCATCCTCCTACAAGGAGCCAGCCTTCCCAGAGAAGAACCAATGTTTGTTTTCCACTATTTGTGGCTAATCTGACGTTGTGATAATGTCATCAAGCTGTATTCTGCACTTTTTTTCTTGATGAGCTGGAATTCTCTGGAGCTACGACTTGCAGGCATGGGAAAGAGTGATAAACAGGAGGCATAACATTAGGCAAATCCAGTTTTGACACCACCACCCCCGCCCGGGATGTAAAATTGATGGGAACACATTTGTCATTCTTGAGGTATTGGGCAACCCCAGAGTCACTTGATTTTCAAATCAAACTCTATTAGAATATGTGAGTCAAGGAAAAGAAGCCAAGTGAAAGGGCGAACATTTATGTTAGATGAGAATCTTGCTCTTATTTTCCAGCCTTTATTTATAGTAGCCATCCGTTGAGGAAAGTGATCTGACCTCAGGAGCCACTGCAGAGGATCTGCAAGGATAGGTTTGCTCTGTAAAGATCCCGAAAGGAAAACAATAACAGATATTCATGCCGTTAACATGGTAGAAAATTACAAGTAGCTCCCAGATAGAAAATGGTGAGATCTGACTTTCTTGTGATTAATGTTTGCCTCTTGCTAACAGTTTTGTCCTCCACAAAACTTGGTACATCTAGATTTGTGGAAAGAAATATTAATAGTAATTGTCTCGCTGATAAATAAATTATATAGACCACTTCTGATTGGTGGGAGAAAAATAAAAAGCTCAAACTTTTTCTTAAACTGAGCGAGGTAACTCAGTCACAAAAAACCAAACATGGTATGTACTCACTGATAAGCGGATATTAGCCCAAAAGTTCAGAATGTCCAAGTTTCACTTAGCAGTAACCGCTGGACTGAGAGTGAGGTACCAGATGGAGGGGTTGGAGGAAGGTCTGAAGGAGCTGAGGGTATTTGTAGCCCCATGGAGGGAGCAAGAGCATCAATGGGCCTGAACGACCCCCCCTGGTCGTCCTGGAGTTCGGACCACCAACCAAAGAATACACATCTATTGACCCATGGTTTGGACTACATATGTGGCAGAGGATGACCTCCATGGCCATCAGGGAGAAAGGAGAGGCCCTTGGGCCTGAGGGTGCTAGAGGCCCCAGTAAAGGAGAATGTCAAGGTGGGAATATGGGGATGGGTGGGCGAGTAGGTGGGAGGAGGAATTCCCTCATAGAGGTGGGGAGGGAGAGGGGATAGGGGGTTTCCAAAGAGGAGACCCAGAAAAGGGGAAACATTGGAAATGTAAATGAAGTATCAAAAATAAATTAATTAATTAATTAAAAAAAAAGAAAAAAAGTATGTAGCAAAACAGATATTATAAATGCTGTACACGTATTAGGAAGTGTTTCCTTTGAAGCATTGAAAATGTTAGCAATGCTTTGGTAGATGAATAGATAAGCTCTCCTTTTTTGGACCTTATTTGTGTGAGTGTGTATGCATGTATGACATATAACATGTAAGTGGTTATGATATATATATTTTTTTTTAATATTAGTTTTGATGACACTTTTTTAGAGTGTGCCAGTTGAAGACAGAAGATACCAGAAAAGGAATTGAGGGTCTTAATCTTGTCTTTGCTGCCTGGCACTTGTAGGACCTTGACTGTCTTTTAATCTCTCTAAGTCTATGTTTTTCCATTTAAAGTAAGGTTGCACTCCAAAATCAAGTGTCTGCTATTTGCAAAAAGCCCAGTGACTACGAGTATCATACAGAGGTGGTTCTGGTTGGATGTGTGAGGCAGGTGGACTTCCAGCCCACTCCCCGCCCCCAAACCCTGTCTGGCCAAGAGACTGTGGAAGCTTCAATTAAGCAATGCCATTTGATCGGTAAAAGGCAGATGTGGCAAAAAGAAAGAAAGAGATTATTTAAACTTGGCTGGGTCAGCATCACTTCGGTGTGTCTGTATATCCATAGGATCAGCCTCTGCTTTGATGTATCCAATGAGTGTCTTCAGTGATGTCCTGAGCTACTCCAAAATAAGATACATCAGGGGCTGAGGAGATGGTCCAGTGGGATAAGTGCTACTAGAACAAGCATGGGGACCTGAATTCAGTCCTCAAAACCCATACAAAACTCTTCAAGATGCTGTTCTTCTAGAGGACATGATTCAGTTCCAAGCACCCACATCAGGTGACTCACAATCACGTGTAACTCTAGCTCCAGGAAATCCAATGGTCTCTGCACATGCGGGCGCGCGTGCGCGCACGCACACACGCACGCATACACACACACACACACACAAATAAATCAATTTTAAAAGCTAGAAATGCTGGTGGGCAGTTGGAATCCCAGCACTGGAGTGATGGGGGTGGAAAGATCTCTGGGGCTCCCTGGCCAGCCAGCATAGCCTAATTGACAAACCCTCGATCCCATCGAAAGACACTATCTCAAAGAACAAAGTAGATAGTTCCAGAGGATAACACCCAAGGTTGACCTCTGGTCTCCACATGTACAATGTATGTGTGACCGCCCCAACACACACATGCATGCAAACATGTGAGCACATAGCATATACACAGAGAAACACAGAGAGACTATGGATCGTTTCTCTCAGCATACTAGAGAACAGAGCTAAGCAGAGAGGAGCCATCCCCCATGTTTGCTAGGACAACCTCTGACTTTATGGCATCAAAGATCTCAGGTTTCACAGCAGCCAGGGCAAAGGAGGCTCCAAGGGAGGTGATGGGCAGCAGCTGTTAGCTGGGCTATGGGACAATTCGTCATCCACCCAGGGAATGACAGTAGGTAACAAAGCTCTGAGGAGGGCATCAGTACTGTGAAGTTGCCTTTGAGGTCCATAAGGCAGCTAAGAATCCAGCCTCAGATGTTCTTGATAGGTAGGAACCATCAAAGGGGCAGATGGCAGATTTCAAAAGATGCTGGGAAATTGATTTGCAAGACCAATGAGGCCCAACCCAGTGATGGGGTGACCTCAAGCAGAGGCCATGATTCTGCTACAGGAGATGAGGACCAGAGCCTGGGAAATATGACCCATAACCATGGTTTAATCTTAGTTGTCTGTACCCAGGGTGTGGTGGCCCTTCATGGGATAGTTGATCCTGGATTGGAAAATAAGAGAAGAGACTGCTACTGGCCACTGGTGATTGAGAACACAGGTGCCTCTCTGTGTGGGACAATCTCAAGATTAAGAATTAGTCCATTCATACATCAAGAATACAGAAATTACCAAGAGTACAAAAAACATTTCTGCCTTTTTTGAACCAATGCTTCATGTCTGTCCATGTGACCTAGAAAAATACAGACTCTCCTGGGATATATTGTATTAGTTGGTTTGTCAACTTGCTACAAACTAGGGTCATCTTGGAAGAGGAAGCCTCAACCAAAAAATGCCACCATAAAGTTTGCTGGATCTCAGCATGTAGGCAAATCTGTAGGGGCATTTTCTTGATGAATTATTGGTGTGAAAGGGCCCAACCCACTGTGGGCAATGCCACTCTTAGGCTAGTGGTCCAGAGTTGTATAAGAAAGCAGACTGAGCAAGCCATGGGAAGCAAGTCAGTAAACTGCATTCCTTCATGTTCTTCACTTCAGTTCCTATCTTTAGAACCCTGCCTTGAATTCCCTCAATGAAGTGCCAGAACTCTTTCCTCTCCCAAGTTGGCTTTGGTCATTGCTTTCTTACAGCAGTAGAAAGCCAAACTAGGATTCATGCCTATAAACGGACTGTCGTGCCATGTGCTCAGCAAGTTTTATGAATGAGAATGACTTGGTGGTAGGAATGGTATAAATATCACTAAGGATAGCTATCAAACCCTAGCTCTTGCCTGTCTGCTACCATACTAATTGTATCAAGAATGCCCACCCATTTCATGTGCCTCAGAACTCAAAGTAATAGATGAATTCATATCTGTAATGTACAGGCAAGTTTCTAGAAAGTGTCACCTGGACTGCTCACTCTCCAATTGGAGTGTTGCATCTGTCCACAGGTCTGCCTAGTCACTAGTGTCTCAGACCTCGCCTCTATCTCTGTCCCAGCCACTGGGACACAGAAGATGATTCAGAAAATGGTTCAGCACTCCCAGAAGCCTCCTCAGCATTGGGAGACCAACCTGTAATGTTATCTGACCTTTCCCATAAACACAGCATGAGAACCAGGGAGATGGCTCAGTTGGCAAAGGGCTTGGGTGTGAAGAATGAAGGCCTGAGTTCAACCCCCAAGACCCACATAATAAACAACAGGCATGGTGCCCGTGTCTCATCCCAGTGCTGGGAAAGTGGAGACAGGAGGGATTCCTGGGGCTTGCTGGCTAGTTTGTCTGTCTAAATCTATAAGCTCCAGGTCTAAGCAGGGATCCTGCTTCAAAAAATAAGGTAGAGATGCTAGGTAGGTGGTGCCATGGTTAAAGTGCTTGCTACAGCAAGCCTGAGGACAAAAGTTCAGATCTTCCGTAAACCACATAAACCTCTAGTACAGCCCTGAAAGACAGAAATAGATGTTCCAGAGCAAGCTGGTTTATGAGATTGGCTATGTCAGAGAGCTCAAGGTTTGACTGAGTGACTCTTCTCGAATACAGAACATTGAAAGCACAATTAAGGAAGACTCCTCACACCATCCTCAGACCTCCAGTCATTTGTGCAGGCACATGCTCACATACTCAGACTCAGATGTGCCACATGTGTGAGTGCACGCACGCATGCACGCACGGGCACACACACACACACACACACACACACACACACACACACACACACACACGGAAAAATAAAATGAAATAGTAAAAAATTTTAAAATAAAGTGGTATACAGTTGAGGAAGGTACCCAATGTTGATCTCTGGCCTCCAGACACACATGTATACATGTACACACACATACACAAACACACACCACCACCACCACCACCATCACCACCACCACCACATTCTGAAGTAAGTAAAATCACAGCATTGCTTTCTTAGGAAAGAGCAAACAAACGAAAAGGTGTTACAAAGCCACAGACAAACCAGTCAAGCACAAGGTCAAGTGGAAATGGGTCTGCGACCGAGGCATCAGGTCACTATAAAGATCTGTTCAAGTAGATCATTAACACTCAGGCTCTTTTGCTTAAATTATTCTCACACATGTAAACTGTTTTACACACTGCCCGTGATGGGGGTGGTGGCAAAGTAGTGTTAACCTGCCTTCGTCATGTTGGATTGGGATAGGTAAACTTTCACTTGTGGCATAATTAGTTCCCTAGCCCAGTGGCCTCAGTTTCTTTAGAAGCATACTACAGACCTCCTGTTCACCTTTTGTCTCAATCAATCGTCCTGTGTTTACCAGGGGGCCCAGGAGTGGAGCTCAAGAGGTCTAGATCATTCCATTTGTCTCAGCACATATTTTCAATATTATGATAAGAAGACAAGGGACTGTGCATTTTGTCAACTTACAAGTCCAAGATCGATCAGCAAATAGATGGGCCTTGCCATATTCAGAATTAAAGTGTGTGTTTGGAGGGTTTATTGACAGTTGATAACAACTGACCATACATCCTGATAGAGTGACAAAGGTCAGGTCAAGGCAGGTCAGAGCCATGGAGGACACCCCCTGCTCTGGGGCTCGCTCCTCTCCCAGTTTGGACACATGGGTCAATAACAAAGTCACCTGTAGGGTGTGAAGGCTTTTCCAGGCTTTTTCCCTCTGACTGGCTGTGTCACAACCTTTATGACAGCCAGTGCAGCCTTGTCCCTTCCTGCTTGAACTCTGATCGCTGTTCTCAGAGTTACTAGGGCTCATCTAAAAGGGAAAGATGGTTTGTCCTCATCCCCAACCCCCAAGCACTTCCATAGGGGTTGTCCCTTCCTCATAACCACCAAGAGTTCAGGAAACACAGGGCAAAGACAGTAGCTTTCTATATGGCTCCCCCAGGAGCTGTCTCTCCTGTGCATATACAAACCAGTCTTGGCAAGCAGAAGTTTAATTAAAAGCCACTCTGAATGCCTCTCCAGCTGGGGTGGGCCTCCGTCATCGCCAGGAGGGGTCTTAGCAAGTGTATTTGAAAACATACAAATGAGAGGCCTTGTTCCCAGGAAATGTCATCTGGTCTGCCTCAGTCAGTGTCTTGCTGAGGAGGAGGGGGGAAGAGGGGGGCTGTGTTTTTGATGAGGTATCTGTTGTCTACCTGGAAGATGCAAATGATATTCAAATTTGGTTCCAGTGTGCAGGCTGCTTGTATATACCCCACAGCACCCCTCAAGCAAGTGACTAATGGGAACATGTGTTCTTTCTATTTTTATAAGACTGGGAGAACAAGGGGATGGGGGCCTGAGCTTGGGGGTTTGAAATCTCTCTTTGCAGGGGGCAGGCTGCTGTCTGAAGTGACAGTAATACCCAGTGGCAGCTTTGTGGCAGCAGGCCCTGACCTGCCTGCATGAGCCATTCCACAGAGGACTGTGGTTGAGCAACTGTTCCTGCCTGTCTAGCCGGGCAAGAGAGAAATGTAGGGAGTTAGCAGGGAGCTCTGGAAAGCCGACGGACTGCCGTAGCCTGTGACCTGACCAGGTGCTAGTCTCATTCAACCTCATCTCATTAGACACACCCTCCGCATCAATATTTCTGGGATAACACTTACTTCCATAGTTCTTCTTGTATGCAGCCCTAGGGATTGAACCCAGCGCTTTGCACATTTCAAGCAAGAACTGTACCAGTGGTATATACCCTAATCCTTATAGTTTGGATGGTTGTTGAACATCTCTACATCAGGTAAACAGGGGGCAACGTCGGAAATGACATAACTAAAACCTGTTTCCGTCCAGACTCATGTGGCCTCTTACAGCTTCTTATAGACTAAAATTGACAAAACAAAAAACAAAACAGAATGAGTTTATCCTGAGGGACCTTATTATGAGAAATCATCTTGGCTCCTCGGTTTCTTTGCTGCTGTTGCTATCAATCCAACAACGATAGAGCTTGGTGTAGCTGTATTGCTGCTTAGCTATGCCTCAGTTACTGCTATCACCATTAAGCCAACAGGAGATGTTTGGCTGTTTAGCTGTACCTCAATTCAATGCATAAGAATCACATGGTAAGGAGGAAAAAGATGAGCAAAGAGAAGCTCTAGTGTTTGAAACACTCCTTATCAAGGAACAACAAGGTGTGGCCATCTTAGAATGCTAGGATGTAGAAGGGGTGAAAGACACTAACCTGATGATGGCTATAAGATGGGACCCCAGAGGTTGTCTCAGAGGGATGGACGTGGTTTGAATTATGTTTTCTTCACTCCCTGGGAAACTGAGATGGGTCTAGCTGTACAGGACTACAATTCCAGCTACATGGAAAGACAAGACAGGAAGATCTCAAGTCCAAAACCTCTTGGGCTACAGTGAAAGTTCAAGGCCAGCCTAGGCATTGGTGAGACCCTGATTTAAAAGCCAGTAAAATGAAGCATGGATATAGCTCAGTGGTCAAGCACTTGGCTTACATACATGCAACCCTATTTTTGTCCCTTGGTACCCCCAAACTATTTCTGAAGTTTAGTTCCACTTGGTTTGTTCTGTTTGTTTTAAAATCCATATGTGGACTAGACTATGAAGCAACATGCTAATCCCAGTCCTCTCATAGTGAGCATATCTGCTGCTATGTTGAGGACCCAAAAGTCAAGTCCATGGTCAATGAGAAGGAACCAACAATTGGTTGTCATCAATAAGGATGAGACTGAAGAATAGCATCAATTGGACCCTACATTCGCTGTGCCATATACCAATTATTTTGGGAAAACCTTCTAAAGGTTTTAATAAGTTTAAAGCCCATGAAACTCAATATTTTTGCTTGTAAATCAAGCTCCTCATCCTAGATTGAGATAGATTTTTTTAGTATAAAGGTGAACTTTCCAAGTGCTCAGGGTACCTACTCATTCTACCATGTGAGACAGTCAACCAGCTGCCTTTGTAAGAATCTATCCCCAGCTTTCCCCTTGCCAAATGAAGGGTGTAGTCTTGGAGATGAGCTTTGAAGCCTAAGGTCTGGATTCTCCATCCTATACGAAGATTCATCTCCACGGATACTGTTAGGAGACCATGGCTCATCTCAAGGCCACATATGTCCCTTAATTCAATACCTTTCAAGCATTATATTCAAAGTGTTTCCCTGTGACAAAACTTCTCCAACATTTTCTCCCAAGAAAGTAACTCATAGGATATATGTCATTTTCTTCACATTGCTATTATAAATGATAAAAAAAAATAGGATCAGTTAAATGCCCAAAAATATAAATAATTGAACTTTATGGAATATGTATAATATTTTTAACTAGCCTAGAAGAGTTAGAAAGCTCTTTTTTTAAAAAGGTACAACTTTAACCAGTCTACCTAGCATCCATAAAAAACAAGTAGATGAATGTTAATGTTTCCTGGGGGTAATACATAAATAGTACCATCCAGGCTACCGGGAAAGCCACTTTTTCTCAGAATCTAGGTCTTTATTGGGATGTCTGCTTCAAAATTCTCTTTCCCCTTGCTGTGTAGGAGGAAGTCAAAAATCCATGTCCTAGCAGGACTTGAGCATGTATCATTGTGACCCACAGCCTGGTTCATGGAGTCCCCACTGTGTGCCGGCATCCTGTCAAAGACTGAAACACAAAGGCAATTAGGACATTATCCTCTCCTTTGAAGGGCTCTTTGTAATCAAGGGGACACAGAGACAGAAACAATTCGGGAGAGTACAGTGTGTCACCTGATTCAATGCAGCAGCCACCTACTTCCTGCCATCTATTGTCCCCCACCAATTAATTAGCACGTTCACTCATCACCACCACGACCGCAGGAAGTACCAGGGCCTTGCTTCAGAGATAAAGACGGTGTCAGCTCCTAGGCTCAATGGCACAGCTGACAGTCCTGGAACCAAAGCAGCATTGGAAGAGAAGAAGAAAGCTCTTGACTCTACCTACAGTGTACAACCTCCATGTGCAAAGGGACGTATAGAATTTTATTACTTATATTAGTGTGTGTGAGTGTGTGTGTATTCGCGCACGCACAGTGTGCTGATGTGCAGTGGTCCGTGTGTGAAGGTAAGAGAATCTTTACTTCCAACATATGCGATTCAGGGATTAAGCTCAGGTTGTCAGACTTAGTAGCAAACACCTTTATCTAATAAGCATTTCTTCCGGCCTAGATGTTTTTAAATCGATTTTGTTTTCTACAGTTCCTGCTAATACCTAGAACAATGTCCCAAGGACATGGAAGGTGTTAAAGGCAAGGTCAGTTAGGCAGAACTAGCTAGCAACATACCCTAAATGTAATGCCCAGTTAGATTTAAATTTCAGGTAAAGAATGAATAATTTTTACTGAAAGTATATCCTATATGATGTCTTAAACATACAAATCCTTTAACTTCATTTTTAACTGAAATTCTTGCTGTTTGGGGCACAGCAGTGCTTCTGACAGTGTACAGCTCTACCCCAATAAAGACTAAGTTGGTTCTGAGTTTGGGTAACCATGGTAGACAGCTCTTAGTGACTTCACAGCAGAGATGGCAGACTTAGGAGCCAAGTGCGAAGCAGCGGACATGTTTGTCTTAGCCAGGGAAGAGCAAGCAACAAGTTCTTACGGCCAGAGTAGGCCAGAGCTTCCAATTGGGAAGACAACCTCCTAATTTTAATGACTTACCTACGAATATTCAAAAATCGGTTGTTTTGTATTTTTGTTTTTCTTAAAATCTGTGAAACTCTTTTCAAAGGGCAGCAATAGACACATGTCTCCTCCTGGGCCACCAAACATCTATTCTCACTATCCCTGGAGTAGAGAAATTCAGAATAAGGAAGGGTGGTACTGGACTAGAATGGTAGGCAGGAACTGAACTAGAAGACATCGTGAGTAAGAACTGTCCTTCCCTATGAAGACTCTGGAACCTTCTGGAGTCTAGAGCATTAGGCTCTACTCATGATCCAGTGGTAACCTTGTGGGTCTATAATGAAGACTGTGGAGGTTTAAGGAATGGAATAATGGCATGGATTTCCCCCCCCCATTTATTCTCCATTAATTTATTTATGGCACTGCAGGAGGAAGGGGGCAACAGATGGAGGTAAAATGGACATGACCCTGCATTTGCCCTGCTAACTCTTCTTGACTTAGGGGAATGGAGTTATTCCCCTGCCCTATGTGTCTAGCTGACCCATCCTGTCCCCACCCATTGCTAGTGGCTGGGGGCAGATGCGTTTGTAATGGAAGAGGTGAACTCACTGTTGAGGGGCTGGAGCGAGGGCATTGTATCATTCACCCCCATCAGGAAAGAGCACAGAGAAGTGTTTGCTTCCTCCATAATAAGATTGACACGGAGCCCCTTCCTGCCCTGAACATTGCAGGGACCAATGGCTGCTGCCAGAATAAGAGAGAATAAGAGCTCACTCTTCTTAATTAGCACTAATGCAGCAAGGCTGTTTTCTTAGCCTGACCAAAGGGAATAGTAATTAACATGGTCGGGGAGACAGACGGAGAGTTCAAGGCCAGCATGTGTGCCCCTGACCCTGGGGTCACTGGGGAAGGGGAACCAAAGAGACAATAGCCCAACTCCCGCAGGCCTGGACAAAGCCTGGCTCCAGTTCTCAACCCCCAGCCCACAGTGACCTTCCCATTAATGAGAAATTCTGTCCTCTCCCTTCTGGAGAAGGGACTGGCTTATTAGGCCTCCCAAATAAGGTGTGTCTGTATATGGAAGTGTGTGTGTGTGTGTGTGTGTGTGTGTGTGTGTGTGTGTGTGTGTGTGTGTGTGTGTGTGTGTGTGTGTTCTTAGGGGTGATTTTTTGCTCCCTCTTAATTCACAAAGCATGCCATCTCAGTGCTGGGGAATGACTACTGTTTCATTGGTGAGGGACGGGTGGGACCACAACAAGCAAAACACATCCGCATCCATTGTGTGGTATTCGTTTCACCCTGAAGATTACCCAGCAGTCTGCAGGTAGGAATGGAGTAGGTCCTTTCAGATTGAAAAGCAAACATGAGAGAGAGAGGGAGGGGGGATGCTGCTTTCTGCAGCAGGCAGGAGGATGGGTAGATCCCACCCCACAGGGCAGGAAGATGACGGCTTTACCTCCCAGAGAATCCCACCAGAGGGAGGGAACGGGAACCCTTGGTATGGTGGTGACTGGGATCCACAGGACTGTCTCACTCATTAAAGAAGACCTCGCCACTCACAAATGACAGGGGGGAACATACCACAGCACCAATAAGTAGAAACTCATGGACTTGCTGTATGTTTCCCCATCCTGAAATGTCCATCTTGCCAGAGAGGAATTTGGTTCTTTTAGATTCTGCCCTCCACTTTTCTCAAGACTATTTCTCTCTTTTCTTTAATTAAATATCACTGCCTGGCTCCTTCAGGTCAGCAGCAATGCCACTAGCATCAACCATGAATCACGGCCAGGCTGACATTTTAAAAATGGCACCATCAGGGCAGCGAGTACAGGCCAGACACCCAGGCGCAGTGGCTGGACCCCGTAAATTACACTAAAAGTGTAATCAGAATAATCAGCACACTGACATCTTTATGCATGCAGACAGAGCTTGGAGAGGGGCTGCCTGGGACTGTTCTGAGCTGTCACTACCTGCTCTCTGAGGGTCGGGGAGAATGGCCAAGGTGGAGCTTCTGAGTTCTCTGCAACCTCTTTCCTCTGGGTTGTGTCTTGTGATAAGAGCAGATCATTTAAATACGTCTTACTGGGTCTCAGTTTAGGTGCAGTTCATATAGTGTAGCCAGTCATCTTTGTCTTGCAAGCATCTCACCTACACAAGTATTCTCATTTTTCTGGGTCTACATGAGTGACTCTTTCTTGTTCTCTTAAATGCATCAGAGTGGATCCTGTAAATGTCCACATTCTGGGGTGTTCCTACCTGCCAAACCATATCGCATCTGTTCACCGTGAATATGCATTGCATAATTCCGACCCACATCTTTCCTGGTCTCCCAGTCTAAGGTCAGATGGAACAGGCTCTGCTTTACTTGAACTTTCCTTCATCCTCCATTTTCATTTGGCACCTTTCTTGATTTTTTCGCCCCTCTGAGTTTTTCTCTAACATTTCCCCACTCCTGCTGCTCGTTGCTCAAGTTTGCAAGCAAGCAAGCAAGCAAGCAAGCAAGCAAGCAAGCAAGCAAACTCCTGGATCTCTGCCCCTTCCTCCCTGTTGTGGAAGAGCGGGACTGCTCTTGGCTGCATATATGCAGAAAATGCAGTTTCCTATGATTAATTGGCCCCACCAGGTCAGAAGCACAACGGGCCTATTTGTCACCAGTGAGCTCTGACCATCAAAGTCAGTCTGTCCAGGGTTGGGGGGAGGGGTGCCGGAGGGAGGGGGAGGGAACAAGCACATCAGCTGGCATAAGTCGGTTAGGTCGCTGAGGTATGGCCAGCCAGAGCCTGAGGGGAACGTGAGTGCTGGGAGGAAGCAGAAGATAGCAAACAAAGAGAAGACAGTGGAAATGGGAGGGGGGGTGTCACTGTGGGTGCATGGGTGGCAGGAAGTCCGTGTGTAAGGGAGATAGACTCTGCTATACTTTCACGAATTCCTCATCAATTGGGCACCTACTTGTGCCAGGAAGAATAAGCTCGGGATCACTGGTGCTTTCCCAAGTGCCTTGGTAGAGTTTCCTCTAAGGGAGGGAGGGAATGATAGTTGGTAATCACATGCTCATTGGTCATGTGAGTAAACAGAGACCATCTCTGTGATTGGTTGTGGCTGTGGAGTGGGGACCACCCTTCCTTCATTAGCATTTCTTGGCCTGAGCAAAAACTGAAGGGCTTCATGAGGGTGACCCATGGTTTTCTACTTTGTCCTGCACTGGAGATAGCCCTCAGACCTTTAGACAGAGAAACATAGCCTTGGTTTGAGTTTGGGCTTTTCTTGTCCAGAGTTTTGGGCAAGTCAATTTGCCTCTGGAATCCTGGAATGTATCTATAAATTGGGCTTCGTGCCTTAGAGATAGAATTAAGTGAGATTAGGAATCACGGGCATATTGATTGACATACATTAAGCAATTAATAAAGCCTACCTGTATTAGTACATAAGGTTCAGTCCTAACTGGGCTTCTAGGCACCCTCTAATAGCTTCAACCTCAGTGTGCATTCTGAGCTACAGGAACCAAAAACCCTGTGGCGTGATTCCAAGGTTCTCCCGTACACCTCCCTACCACATATCCTGCCCCAGCCTGTGCTGCAGTTATTTCTATAGCCAAGTGTTTGCTCAGTAAGTACAGATGTACTGTGCACAAGAAAGAGGTGGTAGTATAATCACAAAGAAGAAGAAAGCAGGGATGCCGTCCTTCAGCGAGGCTCCCTTGGCTCCAGTTGAGACCACCATCTAAATACATCATGGTGAAAGGATCTTCAGATAGGAACTCCAGCCCAGTCAGTAATTTCAGGTTAAAGAGATTCCTACAGAACCACATATAATTTTCTGCTAAAGTAGAAATGCTTGACCCTAGGTCAGTAGTTTCCTTTGGTTCTGACTTTATAAACGAGTTGGTCATAGAGTTTCTTTAAGTATCAAGCTGCCTTAGTAGCTCTTATTACAATTCTGTGTTCAGAAAGATTGGTGGTTTAACCTTTTGGGACAAGTAGTCTATGAGCGGTCACATGAGAGATATAAACAGAGCCAAGACCAGGCTAGTAGATATCTTAGTGAAGAAACACCATGATCCCAGCAACTCTTATAAAGGAAAGCATTTAATTGGGGTTGACTTACAGTTTCAGAGGTTTAGTTCATTATCGTCATAGCGGAGAGCATGGTGGCAGGCAGGCGGGAATGATAACTGAGACTTCTACCTCAAGATCCAAAGGCAGCAGGAAGAGAGAAAGCCAGTGGGACTTGCTTGGGCCCTTGAAACCTCAAAGCCCATCCCCAGTGACATACTACCTCCAATAAGGCCACAGTATTCCAATAAGGCCATAGTTATTCCAACAAGACCACACCTACTCCAGCAAGGCCACACCTACTCCAGCAAGGCCATGCCTCCTAATCCCCCTCGAGTACCACCACTTTCTAATGACCTAACATTCAAAGATATGAGCCGTATGGGGGCCATTCCTATTCAAACCAGCATACTAAAATTCCCTAGAAGAGTAAGAGCCAGCAATGGGCCCGGTATGTAGAGCCTATGCTATACTGAGCATTTGACACTCCTGATCTCACAGAGTTACACACTAAGGATACCAAGTGGACATCAGGCACCCAAGGCATTAAGCAGTGACAAGCAAAGGGCTTGAAGCCATTTGTGTTGGTTGAGATGCTTTGGTGGTGAGAGTGATAAACGCTACCCCAGACACAAATCGTGTCACCTCTCCTTATGGTTAGCTTTAGGCTGGACTCTCAGATGGGTGGGCTCAATGACCCATTAATATCATCAAGGACATGGGATTTTTCATCTCTCTTAAATAACTCTGTCTTGGTATTGTGGCTTGCCCTCTTCTCAGGTCCCTTCAGATCACAGCGTGAGTGAATCCAGACATCACACTGTAACTTGCTATTGTCCAGAGATTTAAAGAGAAAAGGAAAAAGAAAACAACCCACTTCTGATTCCTTTTTATTGTTCAAGAATCTTGTACCTGTATATGACATGCTTTGATCAACTCCACCCTCTATCCATTGCCTCCCCTGTAACTCCTCCCCAATCTCCCCCCCCCCACTGTTCTCTCCCAGTTTCATGTATGCACTTTTTTTAAAACTCTCTGAATCCACACAGTACAATCGTGAGCATGAGTACAGGACCATCCTCTGGAGCAAGGGTAACTTCTCAAGGACCACATCCCCAAAGAAAACTGACTCTTTTCCTAGTAGCCATCAATTGCCAGTAGCTCTTCAGCTAGGGTGGGACTTCATGACTCCTTCCCATGTCCAGGCTAGGACTTCATCTGGCTTGATCTCACACAGGTCTTGTCTATGCAGGGATAGATAGCCATAGTGCGTTCATGTATACAGCTGCCAGGTTGTGTCCAGATAACACTGTTTCACTGTAGTAATTTTCTGCCTCTAGTTCTTAAAACCTCTCTGCCATTTCTTCCATTCTGATCCCTGAGCCTCGGGAGCAGGGCTTGTGGTAGAGATGTCCCATGTAGGATTAAGCTCTATGTAATCTTTTTTCTTTTTTTCTTATTTTTTGGTTTTTCGAGACAGGTTTCTCTGTGTAGCCCTGGCTGTCCTGGAACTCACTCTGTAGACCAGGCTGGCCTCGAACTCAGAAATCCACCTGCCTCTGCCTCCCAAGTGCTGGGATTAAAGGCGTGTGCCACCACTGCCCGGCTGCTCTATGTAATCTTATCTTCTGCACATTGACCGGTTGTAAGTCTCTGTTTTAATCACCATCTCTTGAGGTAGGGGAGGGCTTCTCTGATGAAGATTGAAAGATATACTAATCTATGGGTTGAAAGCTAAGTGCTTGGAAGGTAGTTCTATAGCAGGGCCATTTAGCATATTAATAGCGGTAGGTTTCCCCCTAGGGCCTATTGCCTACCCAGCCATGGGTTCTTGGCCAGTCAATGGTACTAGGTGTTACAGGCATGAATTCTGTCTGTGGAGTAGGGCTTTAAGCCAATCAGAAAGTGGTTGATTATTCACATAACACTCATGCCACTATCCTGCCAGTGGGCATATCTTGCTAGAATATATTATTATAGCTTAAATGGTTCACAGTTGAATAGCATGCACAGTGCCTTCCAGAACTGTGAACGCTATCCAATAGAGAGGAGACATCCAGGCGAGCACCATCTTGATTTAGCTATGCTCTAAGACTCAAGTGTGGAGGTGTCTTCATCGATAGAGTCTTAGCATCAAGTTCTGGAAGGCGACCAAGAACACTGGCAATAGCCCATAATATTTGGATGTCTATGAGACTCCACTGACAAGCAGCTTCAAAAGAGGTAACCCGAGCCGGGCAGTGGTGGCGCACGCCTTTAATCCCAGCACTTGGGAGGCAGAGGCAGGTGGATTTCTGAGTTCGAGGCCAGCCTGGTCTACAGAGTGAGTTCCAGGACAGCCAGGGCTACACAGAGAAACTCTGTCTCGAAAAACCAAAAAAAAAAAAAAAAAAAAAAAAAAAAAAAATGAGGTAACCCGTTTCTGGAGATGTTATTTCTCAGTTTGTTGATGGAAGACTTTTACCCAGAAACCCTTCTGTCCTCAGAACCAGATGACTGGACCTAAACCAATCACTGCTAAGTATCTAAGTCAGCATCCAGCAAAGCACTGTATGGGGGGATGGAGGTGGGGAAAGTGGAAGGAAAAGAAGACAATGGGAAATCTGTAGGCTAGCAAGATTAACACTGTCAGCCACAGCCATGGTTTGAACAGCAAGGAAGAATTAGCCTTCTCCCTATAACTATGCCTACCTCACATTAGGCATTTCAATACTATTTCAGAATACTATTGCAGAACTCCAAATTATTTTTTCCTTGCAGCTCTTGATGAACAAAGAATTAGGGACTAAATCGTATCTATTCCCCAAATTCCTCTGTAGAAATTCTAACCTCCCGTTTCTCAGAATGTGGCTATATTTGAGGAGGAAGTCTTTACTGAGATAATCACATTAAACTGGGCCCATAAGAACCAGAAAGACAGCTCAGTGGGTAAGGCATTTGCACTATACCTGACAAACTGAGACTGATCCCAGGACCCACATGTTGGAAGGAGAATGGACACTTACAGGTTGTCCTCTGACCTTCACCTGTGCATCCTGAAGTGCACACAGATACATGAAATAAATATTAAAAACTAGGTCACCAAGGTGGGTTCGAATACGATTTCACTAGCATCCTATAAGAGCCGAGCAGAGCCTGGTGGCACGGGACTGTTGTGCTGAATACATCAGAAGCTGATTTAGAATTACAAGTTCAAGACCAGCCTCGGCAGCCTAGAAAGACCCTGTCTTGTAATAGATTTAAAAAAAAATTAAAAGTAGCTAGGGGTTGGGTAAGGCTCATGAGACCCAACCCAAGGATCTGTAGGCAGTTCATAGATACTGAGGGGTAGCCCATGACAAACTATCGTCTGCTTGGTTTCGATGAAGAAATGCCTGGAAGGCAGCAGGTGTTAAGAAGGGTCTCTGTGAGGTCTTGTAGCTCCACAGGAGACTCTGAGAGGTGCTCTAGTTGGGGGAAACTGGCATGGTTTAATTTGGGGACTTTTCTAACGTTCTCTGAAATCTCAGGTGGTAATCATTTGGGATATGACTAGGTTAAGTTTCAGAGAAATAGAGAGAGGGAGAGGGAGAAAGAGTAAGAGAAATGGAAGGGGGGAGGGAAGAAGAGAGATAGAGAGAGAGAGAGAGAGAGAGAGAGAGAGAGAGAGAGAGAGAGAGAGAACACTAGAGAATCCCCTGGAAAAACTAAGTCCTGCGGAATAACCATATCTGGACCAAGGGAGCACTGGAGAGATGGAGCCATGTTCTTTGTTATCATCAATTTTAGAGCATCTGGAGCTGTTCTCCACCACATATGAATTCCATGTCTGCCAAGGGATGACCCACACACACACATACACACCCCAGACCTACAAAGATGATTATTTAGTCTCCCCTGCCTAGAGTTTCTTGATTTTATTTTCTGTTGATTTTTTATTGGCATAAAATGTTTTACGTTTACTTTTCTGCATTTATCACAATGACAGGGACACTTAGATGGTGCCTGTAAATGAAATATGTATGTATCCTGAAGATATTTGTGTAATTTAGGAAAATTACTCTGCACATTCATTCAAAGGAAGTGGTTCCATCCCTGTCTTGCTAACACTGCAAAAAGACTTCACTAATCATACCCAAACATAAGAACGAGCACACATTACTTAAACATACCAAATACACGAACATATAAATAGTGTTTAAAATATCTCTTACACAATAAATTACCATCACTATGTTAAAATACCAATTCTAGAGAAAATTGATTTAAGAAAAATAGCTAATCACGGTGCCCCATAAAAGCTGCATTTTTTCTATAGCGTTTAATTTTCAAGCCAAGAGATTTGGATGCTGGTCTCATTTTGTGTGTTCCATTATAATTTTTTTCCATTCATTTGCTGAACAATCATCTTCTAAAACATCCCACTTCTGCCGTGGTATCAACTGGCGAGTTACCAAAAAGATGTAAATGATTTAATTGAATTAGTTTAATTAGGTAAATTAACAGTTAAGCATATCACACACAAGCTTGTTCTGTTTATACTACGTTAGGGAGATAATTTAGTGCGGAAGCAGGAGGAGGGGCATGACCAAAATTCCAATGTAATGAGCCAGATTAGCTGGCAGAGGGAGAAACACAAAGATAGCAGTTGCTGGCATTACGTCTGGGTAAATAATTCATGTGCTGGAGTTATTACGTAACTCCAGTCACAGACACTCAGTGGATAGTCAGCCATGAGCAGGCAAATATGCCACAGTGAGAGTGACTGGCGTTCCCTAGCCCTTCCAGAAACATATTTCTAGAAGTTTCTAGCTTTCTTGGGCTAATTCAGACAAATTGAGGTAGTGCATAGCAGCCTGGGGGAGGCAAACATCTGAATGAATGCAGAAAGAAGCAAATAAGCCATGGTTTGGTTGTTGTGAATGTAATACCACTCAACTGAGCAAAGCAGGCTGCGTCAACCGGGAGACTGCGTGCCTTCCTTGTTGGAGGCAGGAGGTCTCATACATTATTTACCTACATCCCTGGGGTCTGCCTGTCAGAGGCCAGGAGTACTTTCTTTCTACTGATGACAAGCAACGTATCTCCAGAAATTGCCAACTGTTCCCAGGGCAGAATGGCCAAAAATGCCTGGCTGAGACCCCCTAGAATAAACCTATTAAATGTTACGTAAAATGAAGGTCTGTGTGTGTGTGTGTGTGTGTGTGTGTGTGTGTGTGTGTTTTATGTGTGGATGTGTTCATATATGTGCAGAAGCCCAGCTACATGTGTGCTTAAACATGTGAAGGTCAGAGGTCAGCCTCAAGAGTCAAGAGTCATTGCTCAGGATCTGTCTACCTTGTTTTGAAAGACAAAGTTTCTCAGTAGGACATGGGACTTGCCAATTCTGTTAGGCTGCCTGGTTACTGAGCCACAGGGATCCATCTTTACTTCCTTTTTTGTTTGTTTGTTTGTTTGTTTGCTATGCGTACATTAGACTTGAACTTGGGTCTCTATGCTTGCATGTAAGTACTTACTGACAGGGCTATTTTTCCATTTTAGGAGTCTTGTTTTAGTGAATTGTTCACAGAAAGATGTAACATCCATGCTACCTCTACAGAATGTTATTTAAAGGAAAGGAATGTTGGTTACTTCAAGTAGGTTCTCTTGGTCTTTCTCATTGACCCGTCCATTTGCTCATTCAGCAGGCAGATGTCAAGCATGGTTATAGACTCTCAGTGTGTTCAAAGGGTCCCAATACCTTCATATGCATGAACGGCAAAACCAAACAGTGAGTGTAAATGCTGACAAAAGGGAGAGACTCAGGACATCATGCGCATTTATGAGCACCTTGAGTAACCAACCCCCTTTTATTCTGGGGACAGGGAAACACGAGCCACCACCGTGGCATCAAAAGCTGACATTAGCTAGACAAGTGAACATTGTGACAAACTGGAAATTTGGAGCATGGGGACTAAAAATCCACGTTAACTTTTAGAAACAGCACACCCATTTTTTTAAAAAACCACACCCATTTAAGTTAAGGCTGATTTAGCCACTTACCAACAGTGTTACATGGGCACATTGATGATGTCTGAGCTCTTCTGTCCTTACCTATAAATAACAGTAGCATCAGTGTACATTTAAGTGAGATGGGTTGTAAAGGTCCTTGGCATTGTATCTGCCCCCTAAAAGTCAATCAATAATTATTAGTTCTTCCATCTTTAGCCAGTCAGCCTCCGCTACCGTCTCTCTTGTGATGGCTGCAATGGAAAGCACGCAGCTATGAGGGCTGCACTCCCAACATCTGGCTTGCATTTTGGCACATCGCTAAGGCTGTCCAAAACCTTTGCCACTGGATTTTGTTTACTCTAATGCTGGATGTTTAAATCCCTTAAATTGGTACCGTCAGTTTGACGTCCATGTTAATCTTCCATGAGATTTTTGGATCTGGAGTCTGGAGGTGGCTTTTTATACTACATCCATGGATCTGGAGCCAAACGTCACTATCATTACTGCAGGAAACAGGGAGAATGTGGAAGAGTACCCACTGGAAAAAAAATAGTTGTTTTTTCTTTTTTTTCTTTTTTCTTTTTTCTTTTTTTTTTTTTTATTATTTTTGATACTTTTATTTACATTTCCAATGTTTCCCCTTTTCTGGGTCTCCTCTTTGGAAGCCCCCTATCCCCTCCCCATCCCTGCCTCTATGAGGGAATTCCACCTCCCACCCACCCACCCACCCATCCCCCTATTCCCACCTTGACATTCCCCTTTACTGGGGCCTCTAACACCCTCAAGCCCAAGGGCCTCTCCTCTTGTTTTTTCTATGCAAAAGATTTTACATATTTTGCCAACCGAGTTTCTGGCCATATGTCTTGAATGCTGGTGTTTTTAATCTGTTGGGAAATGGACAACCGAGCCCAGGGGAAGCGAGACCTGTTTTCCATTTGAAAATACCATCAAAACCGCACCCTGACCCTTTTGCAAAATGTACCACTAACGGACACACAGCTCTGTGTATCCAATGGAATGCAAGGATACGCTTTCTTCTTTGGGGTTTGGACATGTCTCCGCCTCACACACACATTCTGAAGTGATAGATGTATAATGAACTGAACATTTCCAAGAACACACTTCCTTGTCAGAAACATGTAGTGAACACCCCAGACCAAGTCATCCTCTTTCCTTCTACTCTGGCCCCCCACTCAGCATCCCTTCCTGTGACAATAGTATAGTCCAGAAGTCCAGGCAAGGCAAGCCTTTGGCAATGTAGTCTTCAGGATGACTGCCCCACTCCAGTCTTTCCAAAAGACACTTCCCAGAACTCTTTGCTCCCCTGCCCCAGCTCCCACTGATGGAGAAGATGGAACGTTCTTCCACCCCTTCCATGCCCACAGATTTATTTTCAGATGTTTTTGTGATTGGTGTATGTTGTGGTTATGATAACACTCAGAAGGTCGAATTACCCCAGATAAAAAGGTCAATTCCCCAAGACGTCAGATCAGCTTTTGGTATTTAGAAGGGTCTGGAAGGAATGGTCTATAGTACACTCAATCGTCATCCCACAGCTCTCTCCCTGCCTCTGCGGCCTTTCTTTTCTTTTCCTTTAATTTATTCTGAAACTGCTTTAGACAGCAGAAAAATTATAAAAGACAAGTTGCAAGAGTCACTATGCTTGCCCCACCCAGCTGTCCCCAATGATAGCATCTTAGGTTACCATAGCACAACTACCAAAATTAAGAGATTAAATTCCTCTTGATGGGTGTAATACTATTAAGAAACTACAGATCCTACTTTGATATCACTGGGTTATTTTATTTATGATGTTTTCTTCTGTGCCAGGATCCAGTGTAGGAGCCCACAATGCATTTGGTGGCCATTTTTCTTTGTTCTTTGCCAGTCTCTGGCAGCACCTTGGTGATGCTCTATCTTTTACAACATGAACATTGAAAAATACTGGCCTCTTTTTGACTTGAACATTTCTCTGTTAGGGTGTGTCCATTTTCTCACTCAAACAGTAAGGTTGTATGTTTTGGATAAGAACATCACAGAAGCAGTGTGCCCTTCTCAGTGGGTCCTACCAGAGGTACCCAGCATCACTGTATCTTACAATGGACAATAACTTTGATCACGTGGCTAAAGCGGCATCTGCCAGGCTTCCCACATAAAGTCACTATTTTTCCTTGTGCCCTGGGCAAATATGTTGGGGGAGCCCCTTCACCAGTGCATGAACACCCCTGTTTCCTCCACAAATGTTGCTCTGCTGAATTTGACAACCCAGGCAGCAAGGGTCTGGCATGCAGTGATTTCAATCAATGGTGGCATCCTCACAGGGACTTCAGGGCCCCTTTGTGTGCAGTGTCCTAGGAACTCTTTGATCTGGCTTTCCTTGGAGTCTAGACTCTCACCTTACAGGGTTTAGCTGATCTCACACTCCACTCCCCAAAAAACATTCTGACAGTCTTATATCAAAACTTAGAAGGAAGGTAAGAAACAAACAAATCAAAACCCAAGATCAAACATTTAAAAAGGATGATAGGTTCACCATGTGACAAATTCCTACTGTCCTTTGGACTTCTGTCTTTGCTGTGCTGACGACAGAAGCCCTAGAATGTGCCAGGCAAGAGCTCTACCACTGAGCTACATCCCTGGCTCACCCCCTTCTGACCCTGAAACTCTAGGATTCTGTGATGAGATAGGGAGTCATGACAGAATTGGCAGCTGCTATCACAAAAGTGACCGAAGAGTGAGGGGGGACGTAGGGCAGCAACTGCACCAACGGGAATTCTCGAAGGGAGGAAATGGCCCATGAATCTTTTACAAGCACCAATGAGGCTGACATTAATAATACTTTACACACTGTGAAACCCCTGGCAGCCCTACTGGGATGAGCTCTTTTGTCTCTGCCTGGCCTGGAAATGGATGAATCAGCCCTTTTCTACCCAGATTGAAGAATCCGTAGCACGTGTTTCTCTGTGTGTTTCATTACTTTGTTTCAGACTTAATACCCATTTAAGGCTTAATGGTTGCAGAATTACTCTGCGTGTAAAACACAATTTTTTAACAGGGCCGGTTAAGAGCTGAAGTTTCACTTTCATCCTCTACGGAAGGCTCACAAAACATCCAGACGTAAAGATGCAAAATTCTCTTAATCCCTCATAAGCAGAGCCGGCTTCTACTGATTTACAATAGAGAACCCATTTTTATTGCTGTTTTAAATATACAATGAGAAACTGCTGGTTATTTTGGTTGTGTTACAAGATAGCTTCAGCATGTCAGATATCATTATTTTTTTCAAAAGACAGAGGCGATAACATGATTAAAAAAAAAAAAAAGGAGAGTTGGTTTCCAAGAGTTAACTATGCATGCTGACTCAGGGAAAGCATCCCGTTGCTCAGAGTCAGGATCCTCTGCATCAGACAAAAAAGATCCCAGGGCTCTGTGACATCCAAATGGGTCCCCATTTTTTTATTTGAGATGGTGTCTTTAAACTCCCAGGCTATTCTCAAACCTCCCAACCAAAAGAGAAACTGAGTCACTAGTCTCTTTCCTCCTCCTTCTCTCCCTCTAGCCTCCCTCCCTGCCTGCCCTTTGCTTCTTTGTCTCTTTCTTTTACTTTTAGTGCTGTGAATCAAACCAAGGGCCATGTGTGTCCCAAACAAGTGCCCTGTCACTGAGATACAACCCCAGCCGTCCTTCCACCGTTTAAACAGGATCTCACCAAGTTGCCAAGGCTCACTTTGAACTCACTGTGTAGCCAAGTCCAGCCTTGAACTTGTAATTCACTGCTTCTGCTGCTGAAGTAGCTGGGGTGACTGCATGTACCCTCCCACCCAACTGGAAATCTACCCCTTAACTAGCCTCGTTGTCGTTGTTGTTGTCGTCGTCGTCATCATCATCACTTTTATTTTTTTACCGTCCAGTCATTGCCCCCCCCCTCCCGGTCGACCCTCTCACAGTTCGTCATCCCATTCCTCCTCCCCCCTGTCTTCAAAAGGATGCCCCCCTTTGCCAGGCCTCCCCACTCCCTGGGGCCTCAAGTCTTTCCAGAGTTAGGCGCATCTTTTCCCACTGAAGCCAGACCAGGTAGTCCTCTGCTGTATATGTGTCAGGGGCTCTGGATCAGCTCATGTATGCTGCCTGGTTGGTAGCTCAGTGTCTGAGAGATCTCAGAGGTCTGGGTTGGTGGAGACTGCTCGTTTTCCTATGGGGTTGCCCTCCTCCTCCAGCCTTTCCCTAATTCAACCACAGGGGTCCCCAACTTCAGTCCAATGGTTGGGTGTAAGTATCTGCCTCTGTCTCAGTCAGCTGCTTGCTGGGCCTCTCGGAGGACAGCCATGCTAGGCTCCTGTCTGTAAGCACACCACAGCATCAGTAACTAGCTTCTTTAGTGAGAAACTTTTCTAGAACACGATGGATTTCTGTAAATATAATTTAGAAACTCAGAGGGGAATTGAGGACGGGAGGTTAAACATGTATCTCAAATTGCAGATGAGAGTCTGCGCTATTGGATAAACTCTGAGTTTAGTTCCCGACAGACATGTCTTAATTATAGCCACAGTGCTAATGCCAAAAAGAATACTTGGCACATAGTAGTTACTCAGTAAACCCAAGGCATGAATCAATGGTCAATCACAGGAATTATTGCTGTGTGGTATACCCTGAATTATGTTTCCTTTCTTCATAATGTGTATGGCTGTGGCTGTGTGCAGGTGTGCACACCTGTGTGAGCATATGGGGGCTAGAGAAGGACCCGGGGCATCCTGATTGAGCACCCTTCATTTACTTTCCCTGAGACAGCATTTCTCAGTGATTCAGGATTCAGTTTCTGGGATTACAGGTATAGACAGCTATGCCTAGCTCTTGACATGGGTGCCGGGGTTGCAGACTCAGGTCCACATGCAGTGAGCCATCTCCCAGCCCCTATTGAGTTACTTTTGAGATAATAGGTGAAGGGCGGTGGTAATCTCGCTGGTACAACTATGATGAAGCTCTTTTATCCCTCATCTTTATGTAGGGCTTTGTAACAATGTTTTTAATGTTTGTAAATAGTATTCAGTAAAAGGATCCTGTGGTCAAAATTTGAACTATGAAAAGCTAAACAGTTGGCTGCTGTATTGAACTACAGGGCTTGTCAAAGCCTTTGATAGTTTGAATAGGTGCTGAGATTCCCTAAGAGAGCTTTTAAACATTTCGCTTCTGCATCTTCTCTCTTAAAGTATCTTTCATGCCGGTGATCAGATGAAAATGGCTTAAAAACCATCCTTCATAAGATATAGAGCATTTGCTTTGTAAATCGCCCTAGAATGTTCAGATTCCCCTGTCTTTGACTTTAAGCCAGTTGTTTGTATTAGGAAAAACTTCCAAATCAAATGTTAATATGGAGGAATATTCCCATACATACATTCTCTGTGCGGTGGTTTGAATAGGAATGGCCCCCATTGACTCATGTGTTTGAATGCTTGGCCCATAGGGAGTGGCACTACTAGGAGGTGTGGCCTTATGGGAGTGGGTGTGGCCTTGTTGGAGGAAGAGTGTCACTGTGGAAATGGGCTTTGAGGTCTCATATTTGCTCAAGCCATGCCCAGTGTGGCAGTCTCCTTTTGCTGCCTATAGATCAAGATGTAGGACACTCAGCTCCTTCTCTAGTGCCTTATCTGCCTGTGTGCCACCATGTTTCCTATCATGATGATAATAGACTAAACCTCTGAAACTAAAAGCCATCCACTATTCAATGTTTTCCTTTGTAAGAGTCACCATGGTCATGGTGTTTCTGCATAGCAATAGGAACCCTAACTAAGACACACTGGATAGGTGAGTGGGTAAATGGATGGGTGGGTAGGTGGGTGGATGGATGGGCAGATGGATGGGTGGATGGGTAGGTGGGTAGGTGAATGGATGGGTGGATGGGCAGATATATGGATGGATGGGTGAATGGATGGATGGATGGATGGATGGATGGATGGATGGATGGATGGATGGATGGATGGATGGATGGGTGGATGGATGGGTAGGTGGATGGATGGGTGGGTGGATGGATGGGTAGGTGGATGGGTAGATGGATGGTTGAATGGGTGGATGGGTAGATGGATGGATGGATGGATGGATGGCTATATCACAGTAGGATTGCTAGATATAAGTGTTAATGATATCATCACCAATATTTCCACTAAACACAGCTGTCTTCCCATATGATCTTTTGCTGTTTCCATTGTTACCTCTCTCCCTGTGAAGTTCTTAGTTAGGTTTTACTTACTGGCATGACTTCTTTACTGGCTTTCCATTATCAATGTCCTTTTGTCTTTCCATGCCCACATCCTTCTGTGTGATGTTCAGGTCCTCATCCAGTGTGGCTCCAATGCAGCTTATCCACCCTCCACTTCATTTTTCCTTTGTGGATGGGCCGTGTAGGGAGCTGATGACACCCTGAGCGAATGAGTATTATCAACATGAGGATGGCCAGGTCAAGAACATCAGCGCCTCAGACCCATGCCTTAGCCTTCCCCAGGTTAGTCTCAAGAGATTGTTAAGGTTTTCTCCTGACCCCACTATGGATAAACCTGTTTGTGTGGAAAGTACTGACCGCAGCATTCTCATCCGAGATGACCATAGCCCAAGACTTCTCCTCCGCAGAGGCCCCTGTATGATAAACACAATGAGTTTCTGACTGCTGCTGGTGAATCTCCATCAGAGGACATGGCCACCTGATCCCGGCTTTATGTTACTTGTGTTCTTTACTCCCTAGTGTTCAAGTCCAAGCTGTGCAGATCACAGCAGCCATAAGCTACCCAAAGCAGCCTACTGTGCTTTCTGACTACATTTTGAAATTCCTCACTTCTAGGAATTTTCTTGGGTGGATTCCTTGTCAGAGATGCCTGATAGGCAACATGATTTCTAGGAGGGGGGGCACCACTTGAAGTCTCACCCACATCTTTGCTTTCGTTTCAAACCACCTCCTTCATGAGAGCCTCTTGTTCTGCTCTTCTGTGGATCTTCATGGTATTCACAATCCTGAGTGTTCCGTGTGTCAGTCTCTTTGCTGTGCGACCCGCCATCCCGATTCAGTTGCAAGCCCTTTATGTTGGTGTTTTCTCCTCTTTTCGTATCACCTTGCACACAGTAGGTGCTCAAGTGCCACTTGTGAGTTGCTCACTTGTTTTACCGTCCGTCAGCAGATCCACACCATCGCTCTCTCACAGTGGAAATAGATCCAGAGCTATTTCAAGGACACCTCAGTTCCAAACAAGAAGTCTAATTATGTTCAGAATTTAGAAACACCATATTCACTAACAACTATGACATGGCTCAGGTCCATTTCAAGTGCCTTCTTGGGAATCTGGGTTAAATTTCTCCTTAGAAACTAGATTCTAGTGATGGACATTTGTTCCCCCGTGAGCCCACACACGCCTATTTAACTTGTAATGTGTCTAAAGTCTAATATTAATAGCAGCCCCAGGGGGTCCTCGGCCTCTTCTCTCAGGCCATTGCTGGTCTTAACACTACAGACCTTGCCCTGAGGCAAAGCACAAGACAGGAATGGACGAGATCAGGGGCCTTTCTTCAGTAGCTGTGGAAGATGGAGGAGGGAGGAGGGTAGAAAAAGGAAAACAGCTAATGTGAGCAAGAAGGGGGTAGGCAGGATTAATGCAGGGCCATGGGAAACTTGCGGGGGTAAACCATCTGCAATGGCTACCTGGTATAAAGGGGAAGTGCAAAATAAATGGATGATATACTGGTGAATAAGCACATTCTCTAACCTTCATTTTTTTAAAATAATAATTTTTTAAAAAACTAAAATAAAAAGATTTAGTATGTGTACGTGCTTGAGTGTATGTCTGTGGACCAAGTGAGTGCAAAGTCCAAGGAGGCCAGAAGAGGTTATCAAATCCCTTGGAGCTGGAGTTACAGGCAGTGGTGAGCCACCCAATGTGGGTACTGGGAAGTGAACCTGGGTCCTCTGGAAGAGCAGCCTGTGCCCTTAACCACTGAGCCATCTGTCCAGACTCTTGCATTCATCTCTAGCAAAGTCTTTGGAAGGCTGCCTGCCTGTGCCTACATTGGAGATTTGGGGTTCTTCTCCCTTTAGTGTTAGCTACAGTGAAACTAAACACATCAACAAAGATGCCAAGGACAGACTGACTTCAACACAGGCACTGGCTGCATTGTAGACATGGACACAAATGGTTGCAGGGTTAGGCAGC
>CM052707.1:37231504-37255346 GCA_028551405.1 Uromys caudimaculatus
ACTGGCTACATAGCAAGTAAACCAGTCAGGGGGTGAGTTAGCAAGTTCTTTCCCTCATGGCTCTCCTTGACCTTAATCTGTTATATGAAGCCATATCAAAATAGATGGGAGAAAGCCAAATGTTATTTTCTTCTGAAGCTAATCTCTTTGACTTTCATCCCATATGGCAGGTGAGGACAACTCTGGTTGGGATGAAGCTTAAGGTCACACACACACACACACACACACACACACACACACACACACACACACACACGTTTGCCTGGATGACACATGAAGCCATACCTGTCAATCTTCTGAACAGAGGCTGAGCTTTCAGAGAACAGCTCACATCAACATCTGGACCAAATATCTGACTTTTGGGTCACCCCAGGGAAGCATCTGGACCACAGCTGCCCTGACTTCCAACCTAGTCCCAGATTCAGCTGGTTGGAAATCAGATTCCAAAGCCTGGTCGGCCTATGCTTCTTTCATTCCCAAGAGCAAGCATCCCTGGCCACACCCTCCATATACTACATGGAGGTGCATCCAGCTGATGGAGTTTCAAACCATCCTCACTTCCTGACAAGATCACACTAGGGAGGGGCTGGCAGGGCGGACTCTTAAGGAGGACAGCAGTATTTGCACTTGGTGTTGGTTTGAGCTATTGGCATCTAGAGCTCTCTTTCCACCCTCTGTTGGCTTCAGACCCTAAGATCCTGCCAGAGACTATTTGGTTGATTTCTCCTACCTATGTCTACCCTCTCTAGTCAATTCCAGTCCAAGATAAATTCCTCCACGTCTGTTTTTATGATACCGACAGCAACAGAATCCTCTTTCTCTGAGTCTACTTGGGTATCTCTTTATGCAGACGTGTCTATGGGAGCATAGAATGAACAACCACCCACTTAGGTCTTAGGTGAGATCCCTCCACCCAAGCAGAACAGGCATCTCTATGGAAATGTGACACCAAAGCAGTTCCCTGTCCTCTATACCCTGCCCTTGTCCATCACCATCCCCCTTGAGAACTCAAGGCTCCTGGACATATCACAAGCAAAAATGGGCACACATACCTCAACTGGTGTTTGCTTTTCTCCCAGCCTGTGGGAATCAGAGGTTGGGGTAGGAAGTGATAAAAGCAAGCATTTGCCGTAAAAAGAATCTAAGAGGGCAATGGAAGGCCATCCTTGTGATTCCCCAGGCTGTCTGTCTTTGAAAAGGAAGATCTGGCCAAACCTACAGAACTTGCTGCCTCTGGAGTCCTCTTTATTTCACTCTGAGCAGCACGTCCTTGTGTATGAATTAAAGATTAAAGGCAAGTTAACCTGCATTTTGCTATCTCTCTATATATGAGAGAGGGAAGGAGGGAGGGCACATATGTCTTTGGTGTGATCTCTGGGTTTGGACTCAAGACTGACAGGTAGAGAGACTAAAGGTGGGAGGGCCAAGAGTCTTTTCCCAAGCCTGCCATCCCTGCTGGAGCTTTGCATGATCATCGAACTGGACCATTCCTCCACCTCTTTGCTGATGGGGTAAGTAGAGGCATACTCACGGAACTCCTACTGTGGTCCTCTTCCAGAGCTGTAGGTCTCAGAGCCCTGATTATGTCATATCCCCTGGCCACTTCATGAATGTGAGAGGTAAATCACCATCCAGTAGAAAACTAGCACTCGGACTCCTATCTCACTTCCGATATCAATCCGTGTTGGATGGTGCACAACTGGAGTTTCTAGTCTTGAAGGGCCACCTTTGCAAACTCTCAGAGTAAGCTTTCTAATCCTTGCAAAATTCGAGACCCAAGCATCCCTTCTGATAGACGGCTACTCTGTGTATTATAGGACATTTAGTTGGATTCCCGGGATCTCTACACACTGGATGCCTCTAGCACCCTCTGAGTTGTAACAACCCAAATGATCTCTAAATATTGCTAAATACACCCTGCAAGATGAAATCACCCTCCATGGAGGGCTGCTACTACTAAATCAACCACCCTTGGAGGAGACATTCCCAAAACCCAGATCCAATTAATCGTTCCTCAAAGAAACAGAGACGCAGATGCGTAGGCTAATTTGATGCCATATTCAGGAGTTGGAATGTGGCCAGAGAATATAAGCAGTCGCAACAAAAGCTCAAGAAGATAAGGCTGCAAAAAAGGAAATACATTCCCGAGCTATTCTCCGCTATTTTGCAGGCGTTCTTCATGCTACTAATATCCTGTTAGTGTGAATGATGGATCATTGACCTGATAAAGACCACGAGGCAGCCTGGGAGTTGCAGAAACATCTGCCAGGCACTTGGGATTTTTTCCCCCCCAGGTACAAGCAGAATGTGAACAAGTGAGGAAAATACTTTGCATGCGTGTATGGCCTGGGCGTGCCCATTTGGCTCTGAAACTGTGGTTAAATATCTATGTAACAAATGTTAAACAGAACATACTGCATTCTATCCAAATGTTTTAACTTGGAAAGGCTTACATTAAGCTATCAGAATCTGTCAAAAAGGATGTACGTGCCTCAAGAATGAGCCTTCTTCAAGATCAGAGAACAAAACAGGCCTTCAAGGTGGGTACCATTATATCTGTGATCATCGGAAATTGGCTTCAGTTGCAATTCTCTGACGGCAGGTCTGGTTATGTGACCCCACCCACCCACCAAAGAAGGTCTTAATATATGGATGTAGTAATACCACAGCAGTGTACCAAGAGTAAGACAGTTAGAATGATCCACTTGTTCCATGACCAAAACTGGAATCACAAAGCACTTGTCAGTGATGAAACAAATGATTCTCGGTGCCTTTCTGAGCTGACGTGGAAATGAAAGAAGGAATTCAAGGTGTTCTTTGCTACAGATACACAGCACAGGATAGGATGGGGTGTGGGGTGTCCTCCTACCAGAGAGTATATGTCCCCACATGCCCATCCCACTGGTGTGTGCCCCGTGGGCATCTACACTGGATGCCTCTTAGAGACGACACCCCTGCTTTCCTTGATTCATAGCTTGCTGTGGGTGCTCCAGAGGTCCCAGACAGTTCTTCTCCTTTCAAAAAGATTCCAAATGAACATAAATCTTACCACAGCTCTGACAGCCTCCAGTCATCTGTTTACCAAAATAAACTTTAAGCATACATTGAAAACTAATTCCTAGTGAAATATGCGTCCCCATGGCATCCGAGCCTGGTATTTAATGTCTTTTTTATGGTTAATAATGCATCAGAGGCATCTCTAGTCTGAAGCTGTCATTACATCACATACATGATGAGCAGGACCCATTTCAGGGGCTAAAAAACTTGGAGTCGGGTTTTATTTTACAGAAAAAATACTAATGTATAATTACAGTGGCCTGCTTTCCTCCATCTACATGTCTATATTTCTTTTTATAAAACTATGGCTTGATGAGATCAACCCACTGAAAATACCTGGAGAGAGGCTTTGCTTTGCACAGATAAAGTGACGTTCTGTATAAACAAGTCCAAAATCCCCTCATTAGAACATGGTTCTGTTTGGAGAAGACTCTGGCCTATTCTTTTATTTTTGTTGCTTTATTTAAGAGAAGAAAAAACAAGTGGGATTTTATCATGTGTAAAGTGGCATTTCTCAGTCTCTCCTTCAGGAAGCTATGGCTAGGGGAAACAGTATGTGAGCAAAACTTATCGGCCTCCATTGCCATTCAAAGGGAATGAAGTAAAATAATAAAGTAAAATAAAAATCAAGGAATGCGCCATCTGTGGCAAAGGTGACTATCACTCTGAAAAATCTTACCTTATTTCCTGCCTCACTTTGGCCACCGATGACATAAGCAGTAGGGATGCTGGTAATGATGAGGGTAAAAAGTTCCCTCCAGAGTTATCTAGAAGCTCATATCGGGCTTGAAGAACGGCAGCCCTAGGGCCCATCACAGACATCCATAATGGCCACGTGCGTGCACAGAAGCCATCTCTCTACAGCTCTAAACCGGTCCACGTGTCTGAGGATGCTGCAGTTCTGTGGGGGAAAGCAAGCACCTAGGTTGATTTGTTGCTCTAGAAGCCAAATGAGCTAATTAGGTAATGTATGTCTAAAGAGCTCAGAATGGGCTTAGCACCTGGGAGACTCTTAGGAAATGGAGACAGGGGAAGAAGAAGAGACACAAGAAGCTGCACGAAGGACTGGGCACTGGCATGAATACCCAGGACTCAGAGACTAGGATCCTTCCCTGTAAAATGGGAAGAATAATAATAATAACAATATTAATAACAATAAGTAGTAATAATAATAAATGCCTATTTGCTCTCTTACATGCATATAAAGTTAGTTAAAATGAGATGATAGGTCCTCAGTTGATAGTGTCTATAAAGGGTCACTATCATTGCAAGAAGCGCCACCTATCTTCAGGTGTAGGCAAAGCAGGAAATGTGACTAAATTCAGGACTTGTGAGTCCCTGCTCTATTTAGGATTTGCTGATACTGGAGGGTTTCCACCCACAGCCTGAGATTTGAGCCAAAGTGCATCCCAGGAGATGCTCACAGATGTCATTTGAGGCAGAGACACATGTGTTCACTGTAGAAAGTGAAGAAGACAAAAAGGAGGAAGAAAAGTAAGAGGAGGAAGAGAAGGAGGAGGAAGAAGAGAAGGAAGAGGAAGAGGAAGAGAAGGAGGAAGAAAAAGAGGAGGAAGAGGAGAAGGAGGAGGAGGAGGAGGAGGAAGAAGAAGAAGAAGAAGAAGAAGAAGAAGAAGAAGAAGAAGAAGAAGAAGAAGAAAAAAAAAAAAAAAAGAAGAAAAAGAAAAAGAAGAAAAAGGGAATAATGGCCACTTTCTTTGTCAGGATCATGGTGATGGACTGTTAATTCCAGAGAGCCATTGCAAGCTTGTAAGTCGAGGGTAGAGACCACCCCTGTTTGCACTTGAAGGGGAATCTTCTACCCACAATAAAGACTTCTACTCAATAAAGGCTGGCTTTATTGAGTTTCTAATAAAAGACCAGTGAGGATGTCCATTTAAGGACATCCTTCAGAGAGATTTAGCTGGATTCATGGTTACTCTGACTATGCAACCCTTAGGAGGTGTTCCCATTGAGCCATGGTGCTTACCCCTCCTCTTAAGTTATTTTGTTTGTCTTTTTAAGATCTGAATTTATGAGATTCACTAAGAGACTTTTATTTTTTGAACTCTGGCCACAGGTTGGGGAGATGACTCAGTCAGCAAGAGCAGGGAGGCCTGTGTGTAGATCCCCGGCACACACAGAAGCAAGGTAGGATGGAGGCTATAATCCATGCCGTGAAGAGCAGAGAGAGAAGGGTGCTGAGGCTTGCTGATCAGCAGCTCTAGCCAACCCTGTAAGTTCCACATTCTGTGAGAGACCCTACACCCTGTCTCAAAAAATAAGGGGGTGGGAGCACCCATAGTCACAGTTGTCATTTGTGATTAGTGTTGTACCCAGCTGTCATCAGAGAAGCTTCTCACTGCAGCTCAAGTGGCTACTGCAGAGACCTACAGGTCAAAGTGGGACAATCAGTGGGACTGCTTAACCCCAGTGGGGACAGCTATAGCACTCAACTCCGAGGTTCAGGGGACACTGAGGAACAAGGGGTGGAAAGAATGTAAAAGCCAAGGAGAGGGAGATTTGCAGCAAAAGATGTCTTCTGCAGTGACATCACCATAAAACTTGTGAATACACTGCAACTGCGTGTATGTGTACAACCTGAACCAAACCGGGCCTGTCCCTACTTCATCACAGGTGGGGGAGGGGTGCACAAGGCCTCACCCCTCTCTGAGGGACTATTGGCAGTATCAGTTGTTGAGCACAGGGAGTTATTTTCTTCAGTGGCAAACAGAGAAGCTGACCTCGCTCCAATGAATAACCCCACATCTGTGCCCAGGCAGGAATCTCTCATTCCCTTAATGTATGGTCTCCACAAAAAGAAAACATGAGCAGAGGAAAGTAACTTAGCCAGAGGAGCACCAGTGGGAAAGAGAGAGAGGAGGAAGGGGAATAGGATGCAAATGACGAAAATTCATCCTATACACATGGAAGACTGACAAACGATGGAAAGAATAACGTAAAAAAACATGTAAAACTAATAATAAAGTGGGAAATGGTTTAAAGACGACACCCATTGTCAATCTCTGGCCTACATACCACACACACACACACACACACACACACACACACACACACACACACACACACACACAGCTCTATACAAGCGTTTTTCTTCCATCGTTGCCCAGAAAAGACCGTCCTGAGATCCAAAGCAACAATCACCCCAATGTCGCCAGAACCAGGACAGTTTTGGCAATCTGTCCCTGCTTTGGCCTTGAAGCTCCGCCCATTCTGTTTCCTGGGAGCTGACAGGCCTCACAGCCTGGAGACAAATGTTGCCAGCTTCTCCTTTCAGGGTGCTTTAAGAAGTTCCCATTTGGCTGTGTTGGCCTGGCTTCCTTTGACTTTTCCGGGCACCTCCTGCCCTCCCAGTTCAAATCCTTTCTCAGATTCACTATTGTTTGACTCCACGGTGCTTTTTAAATGTCAGAGCAAATTTGTGTTTCCAGTAAGAAAGCACCTTTTTGCTTTTGGGGCCTGTTTTTAAAAATTGCATGGGATCTTAATTCCCGTGGAAAACTTAACTGTATCCCCAAGAAAAGGAACAAACAGGCAGAGAAAACCAGTGAGTGGGCGGCCCCATGCCTTCACACTTCCTGGCAGACACACAATTGCATACAGCCAAGCTGACTAATGTTGACGTATCCAGGTTGGAAATGACAGGATATTGTGGAGGGCCAGTCACTTAATGAACCCCTGCGGGACCATCTTGGTTACTATCAATTTCTCTCTAACTCATGAGGCAGGGGAATCTCAGCCCCCAGTGTTTCACTCCGTCACGTTCCCTGCTGCCCCCTCTCCCTGCTCTGCACAAACAAACCAATTATGGCAACGGATATAAATTGGACCCCTTTTCTGAAAATGCTCCCTCAACCTTTTTTACTGCCCTTCCTTACTTAGCGCCAGTCAGCTTGCTCACCAGGTGCGCCGGGTGCCTGCACACGCATTCATACGCATGTGCACACAAGTGTATGCGATATGCACACTGCAGCGCAGACTCTGCGCGCTGCCATCACTGATTTCTCTGCCCTTTGATTCAACTTGGTTTTAGTCATCTATATATTCCTTAATAATGTTTTTTTTTTCATGGAATACAACTTAAATACTGCCTTTTACACTCCAGCCCATCCTATGCCTTAGGGAGACCACCAGAATAATTCTCAGGCAGTACCTGAGTAATTCATATTGCCACTAATTGCCCTCTGTCTTAAGTTTTAATTGATTACTTAGCTTAGAGATTCTGTAGAAAGACACATCCATGCTTACACCAAGCTATTACAATATTGGGTTTACAAACTTTTGTAAGAATTAAGGCATAAGAAATTACCCAGCTGTCATGCAAGCCACCTTAAGAAGATAAGAAAAGTCATTTTACAACCATGCTACTCAACATGCTCACAGGCCATTTCTGACCAAGGAATTATTTGTTGGAGATCCTCAATAAGTTAGGAAACTCAGAGTAAGCATTTAGAAACACAAACCCATGGGAGATAAAGATATGAGCCTCTGTTAGCATGCTTTCCCTGGATATTGAGAGGTCCTAGGTTTGAGGCTCAGGATCCCCCAAAAAAGAAGTTTAGAAACTTTTATAGCAATCCACTGATATAATCTTCAAATGATGTTTTCCTTTTCTTTGTGTATGTGGGTTATGTGCACACATTTGCACATGAGTAATGTGTGTGTTTGCGCACATCTGTGCATGTATGTGTGTGTGTGGCCCCTAAAGCTCAACACTCAACCTTGTTCTCTGTCTTTTCTTTTGAGGAAAAGTCTCTCATTTATTCAGAGAGACTGTCTGGTCAGAAGCTCCTGGGATCCTCCAGTCTCTGCCTCCCCAGTGTTAGAGTTTCAGGTTCTAGCCACCATGGCCAGTAGTTTACATGAGTGCCAGGGATCCAAACTCAGGTCCTCATGTTTGTGTGGGAGTACTTTATCCAGCGAGCCAACTCTGCAGCATCAGGATAGCTTATTTTTTTCAGCAATTCATCGAATTTGTAGCTTACAATAGAATCAGTTCCGGAGAGACGGTTACCAGCTGAAAACAGAAGTTGTCCACAGAAAACTTCAAAGCCAAGATCCTCCATCTCCCTGATGGGCGAAACAAGGGCTCAGACGCAAGAACTCTCTGCATAATAAGGTTGCTTTGGTTCAGTAAAGTCTCACTATTGGAGTAGAGGATTGGTGAGGCAGAGGTGAAACTGCTGTGTGTCACAGACTGAGTAAAGGCAGATCCTGTGTAACGGTGCTGCTTAGAAATAACCTAGGGCAACAAATCTCTCCTATAACGCAACTTTGGGACCCTGGTGTATGGGCCCCATATACATATTCTAGAAGGTGCTGGCATGCTGGCACCCTGCTAACTGATATAGAAAAGCCGGTATGGTCTTTGCAGGGTATTGTTAGTCTTTTGGCATCTATGGAGAGCTGTCGTCAGACCTTAATATACCAGAGTTCCCTGTGTGCCAGCCTCCACAGTGCTGCATACACATTTCAAAGGTAGATTTTTGTTCCTTTCTGCATAAAGAATGATTACCCAATTATCTAAGCAGAGTGATGGGTGTCTGTGACAAATCGTAGGCCGGAGACATTTTAAAAATAATCACTTGAATCTTTAGTGTACTGTTCGATTCGAGAAGCACATCCGGGCCTGTTCTTTTCCGGAATCTTCAAAGCCAGCCAGTGGCAGGGACAAGGAAAGATCGAGTGCTTTCATTGTAGGCAGAAACCCACTGCCGTTAGCTCACCCCTGCTGCTGTCCACCCTAAGGCTGCACAAGGCCCAGAGGACAGAAAGGACCTTTCTTCACAGCCATTTCAGCACTGAGTAACACTAACAGGACCAGCAAAGGTTCATGGGCAAATTTCTGCAGTCCTCTGGGATTTAAGGATATTTAGGGGAAAAACACCTTTGGGCTTTAAGGGCTGTATTGTGACTGAGGGGAAAGGGAGACACAGGCATTAAAAATGACAAAGCACTTTCATTTGTGAGAGCCATCCAAGGAAGGTGGAAAGGAACTGATTTTTTCCCAGGGAGAAGCAATTTTACAAGCCCCGCCTGGGTACATAGAGATGAACAGGACAGCAGGACAGCTGGGGATGGCCTCAGACGTCCTCGGGGAGGGAGGGGTGCTAGATATTTTCTCCTTATGGGAGTTGTATACAAAATTAAGAGGGGGGGGGGAATCTCAGTTTCTGCCCTTTTTCCTTTGATGAGGGCCTTGCTGAACCTCAGACAGACAAACACTGTTAAGGAGCTGACCTTGAATTATCCTGAGGGGCTGGGGCTCATAGCCTGACTTGGTCATTGTAAAGGATGATACTCCTGGGGGTGGGGAACACAAAGTTATAAATGTCTCCACCGTGTTGTCCCCTCCCCTCCCTTAAAAATAATAACAAAAATGACCATCAACAGCCAACCCGGAAGCACTTTGCCCCTCACCCAGAACTCACTGAGGCAGCTGCCTGCTTTTCCTATTAGTGAAGCAAACTCCTTGTAGGTTTGCAGATCAGATATTCAGAAGCAGCTGAGAGGGTCCCATTCCATCTTGCATTTGCTAAAATGCATCTGGAATCACATTATTATAGATTGATTATGCAACGGGACAAAGATGAAAACATACCCCCGATCCGTCTGCAAGAAGGAAGTCAGGTGACCCCTTGGAGACCTAGTTTCTACCTCTTTGTTGCTCCACTGATCTACTTGCCTGGGGGAACCACTCAGTTATCCCTGCCTTTTAATTCCTGTCTGGCGGGAGATGGGAAAGCGTGAAGCAAGGAGAGATTACCCCTGCATACTACAGTCATGGGCCAACACAGGCACACACGTACACATGCGCACAAGGGTGAAGGTTTTTTTTTTTTTTTTTTTTTACTTAACTTAAATTTAGCAGCTTGATTATTAGAATTAGAAGTAAGGGGGGCTGAGAGAGGGCTCAGTGAGTAAATTGCTTGCCACATAAGCATGAGGGCTCGAATTTAGGTCTCCTGTCCCTGTGGGTACGTCTAGTCAGATCTTTATAACTCACAGCCTAGTGGGTCTAACCAATCAGTGAGCTTCAGGTTCTATGAAGACAACCTGTCTCAAAAAATAAAGTGGAGAGATAGAAAAAGATATCCAGTATTGAACTGTGGCCTCCATACACACACACACACACACACACACACACACACACACACACACACACAGTGATGCCTATTCTTGGTTGTCTACTTGACATCTGGATTAACTAACATCTGGGATTAACTAACATCCAAAAATGGAGGCCACACAGGTGAGGGACCTTTGCTTAATTTAAAGTAGATACATCCACTTCTAATCTGGATCTTTGAGGAAGCCTTATAAAGACATAGAAGGAGGCTCTTGGTCTTTGCCTGCTTGTCTTCATCTTGCTGTCTATCCCTTCACTAGTATTGGAGCCTACTTCGTCAGGATTCTAGCATATAGAGAAGACCTGCGGAGACATCCAACCTTGCGAACCCAACTACTAGATTTTTTGACTTTCCACTTTCCATTCACATTGTTGGATTAGCAACAGCCTGTAACCCATTCCAATAAGTCTACTTATTAGAGATAGGGGGGAATAAGAATGAATTCTATAAGTTCTGTTACTCTAGAGAACCCTGACTAATACACACGCGTGCGCGCGCGCACACACACACACACACACACACACACACACACACACACACACCAGCTAATCTTGCTTGCCAACTTGACACACCTAGGAAGGGGGAACATCAGTTGAAGAATTGCCTTCATCAAATTTGTGTTGATTGATATTGGAGGCCCCAGGCTAATGAGAGCAGTACAGCCCTAGGCAGATGGACCCAAGCTGTATAAAATAATCTAGCCAAGTGTGCCAGAGGGAGCAAGCAAGAAAGCAGCATCCCTCCATGGTTTCGGATTTGATTTCTGCTCCAGGTTCTTGTGTTGGCTTCCCTTGATGATGAGCTGTAGCCTATATGGTCATGGTGTTTACCAAAGCAATGGGAAGAAAACATGGGCAACACACCTAACACCACACTGCACACACAGGAATTAGAAAGAGGAGGGCAAGAAATTATATCTGCTCTGATTAGCTATATGTAGCCTTAAGAAAATTCATTTTAACTTCTCAGGAACTTTGATTTCCTGGTGTGAAAATATGAAACTCTGAACTCGATGACGTCTATGACAAAGCTTTTCCTGATTCAGCAACTACATTTTTAAAGAAAATCTCACTCAGAAAAGCTGGTGTAGCTTTTGCAGGCGCAGGCCTGTGTGCACATGGGTAGCCTCTGCTGTGCACAAAGAATGACGAAGTGATTCGATGTCATTCCCTCCCAAACCCCGCCTCCTAGGGCACACCCTCTGTTGTCTTCCCCATCCCTGTCACTTCCTTGCACTTTTGATGGACCTATACCTCTAGATAGCTTTCTCTCCAGAATGTCATCAGTACGGTGATAAAGCCAGTGCAGAAGCAAACCAGCACTTGGTTCCTGGCAGAGACTGCAGAGGTAACCACAGCCCACTGGAGCGTGCAAGGAGATTGGCTGCATGCTCCAGTGCCCCATAGCATGTCAATACTCCTGAATAATCTAATGAACCCGTTTGCCCCTTCATGAGAACACGCCTTGGAGTCAATGAAATGGGTGTGGTTAGAGACACAGCCAATACTGAATAGGAGAGAGAGAAAGAGAGAGAGAGAGAGAGAGAGAGAGAGAGAGAGAGAGAGAGAGAGCGCACTATAAGGAAAAAGGAGTTAGGGGTGGCTCAGTAGGTAAAGGGCTTCCTGAAAAATGTGAAGAATTAAGTTAGGGAACCCACATAAAGCCAGAATCAGTATTGCAGATGTGTAACCCTAATCCCCCAATGGAGAGATGGGAGGCAGAGATAGGAGAGTCCAACTAGTCTGGTAGACAGAGCAGTAAGCAATAATAGGTATTGTCTCAAACAAGGTAGACGGTGAGAACGCACGCATGTGTGTGTGTGTGTGTGTGTGTGTGTGTGTGTGTGTGTGTGTGTGTGTCTCACAAGAGGCATACGATCAGATGTGAAAAGCCACGCCCATGCTTGCACCCATACCCTAGAGCAGAGAAATCCCCCAAGCTCCCCCTTCTGTTGTGACTGCTGTAAAGATGAGGAATAGTCCACCTCTCTGCAAGCTAATTCCGCAAAAACTTAGTCCTTTGGTTCCCAGCCTTGGCCTTAATGTGCTTCTAGGGCTATTTGAAAACCACAGCCACTCAGCCTCCCCTGGTGATGACACCAGCACTGTATTGCATCACAGTTGGTGAAAGGGTCCCCTCGCACCACACATGATAAATGATATGTCCTATAACTCTGACCCTAGAGCAGCAAAGCACTATGAACATGCATGGGTGGCTTCGGGTTCTCACAGCACTCACCTGACAAGCCAGGCCCCTAAACTGGGAATGGATCAGTGCTCTGTTGATAAACAGGTCCTCAAATTGTTATGAGATCTGATTTTAGACACTGGCTGCTTTCTGTGGCTGGAATATCAGCTCTGTCCCCAGCATGGTCTTTACCATAGTAGTTGCGCTTATAGCTGGCATGGAGAACCCCTGATCCACACCAGCATCCCACAGAATATGTAATGCCAAAAATGATAGAGAAAGCTTGACCCCAAGCTAGGAGGGAAAGCCCATGATGTCTGCTAGGCCGGCTGTGCTTTCTCCTGAGTCCCCCTGGAAAAGTTCTCTTTCTATTCCTCTCTCCTAGAAGAACATATCTAAACTCGTTCATGTAGATTCCACTGATTGGAGCTGGGAGCAATTGCCCGCCCTTTAATCCCAGCACTCAGGAGGTAGAGGTAGGTGGGCAGCTCTGAGTTTGAGGCCAGCCTAGTCTACCTAAGGAGTTCCAGGACAGCAACTGCCATATATATGGAGAACGTGGTTCAATAAATAAATTAATAATAAAAATCAATTACAATGATTTTCTGAAGACCCCAACATGATCACCCCACCCTGAACCCCGGGCTCCTTACTTCAGCCTCTGACAGGCATCTTAAACTTAGCACTAACACAGCAGCCACCCACCCAGTCCCACCTCAGATTTTCTCTCCCTGTCTTTAGCTCAGTAAATGCTACCAATGTCCATTTGCTCAAGATAAGAACTCTCCTTTCCCCTCCGTTCCTGGACCTCCCATCTTTATCTTCAAGCACATCCTGAATCCAGCCCTTTCTCCCCCTGAGACTGATCATCCTGGCCCAACTTACACCGTCTTACTTACTGAGCCACGAAGTTAGCTCTGTGTGTTCTCTGGTCTGTTCTTGACCACCAAGATCTGATTTCTGCACTGGGGCCAGAAGTCTCTTCTGTATGCCTGCCCCTCCCCATGCACACACATGCTTGCCCCCAGTTCCTCTTATGGCTTCTAATTTGGCTGATTTGCTAGCTCCTCCAAACCCTAGCCAGTGCCCTCTCACTAAAGTCCTTAGTGAGATACACAGTTAACTTTAATCTTTACCTTTGCTTTTCTGGCCACCGTGGTCCCAGCATCTGCATAGCTAACTGTCCTTACCACTGAAGACTCAGAATAATCATCACCTCCTCCGAAAGATCTTCCTTGTTCATCTTCAATGTTCACTGTATATCTAGAGAAAAGTAACACAAACAACAAGCAAACAAAAAACCCACAAGCAACAACAACATAGACATAGCTCTATGAACACAGAGACCTCTGTGAGTTAGACATCCAGGTAAGTAACAAAGACTATGTCCTGGAACTTGACAGTAGAGGAACTAAGCACACCAAAAGAGACACCTGTTTGCTCATAAGGGAACTAACTGGTTGGAGTCCTCTCCTCACGCTTTTTTACCACCATGGCACTGATTCTGCAGGATTGATGTTAAGGTCTAGCCAGGTCAGTATATTAGACAAATATATTAGACAAATACATTTAGCATATTCATCATCGCTATGACAAAATACCACAAGTAAGCAACTTTAAAAGAGGAAAGATTTAATTCAGTTCCTAGATTTGAAAGTTTCAATTCAGGACCACTTGGTTCTGTCATCTGGTGCCTGTGTTGAGGTGGAGCACCATGAAAGGGGGCGCACGGTGAAGCAAAGATGGCATGCACCATGAATTCACCTCATGGCAACCAGAAAGCTAAAAGAGAGAAGAGGAAGGACCAGAATCCTAACGTCTCCTCTAAGGGTCTGCTCCCAATCATGTGATTTCCTTCAATTGGACTTCACCTCTTTTTTTTTTTTTTTTTAAAGATTCATCTCATTTTTAAATTACGTGTTTAAGGATGTATGTGTAAGATGCAGGGACCTATGGCAAAGGTGCTGATTCCCCTGGATCTGAAGTTACATGCAATTACAAGCTGCCTACTGGGATGCTGTGAACCAAACTTGGGTTCTCTACAAAAGAGGTACATGCTCTTCACAGCTGAGCAATCTCTCCCACCCTGAGACCCTGCCTGTTAAAGCCTCTACCATCTTCCGATAGTGCCGGCATCAGAACCAAGTCTTTAACACACAGTCTCAGGAGGTATTTCAGATCTGAACCACAGCAGTGCAGAAATGTCTTGCATGTCCCCCATTCACCTGCCACAGGAGAGAATTCATTTGACGTGGCCTTGACAAAGAAGGTGGATAATATACCATAGCACTTGGTGTGGACCGAGGGAATGAATGATAATCAAAGAATCCTCTTGTTTATCAGCAAATATTTCAGTTTCCTTTTGATAACCTTCAATGCTGGGAAGGGAGGTTCAGAAGGTAAAACAGACACCCTCTTCCTTTGTGTCCTACTAGGAATGCACAGTGGGGACCATGCGTAAAGGAAGCCATCAGTAGCCGTCATGGGCTTGACCCATCTCATCCTCTCCTCCCTATAAGCCAGACCCACCACACAAACTAAAGAGGAATGAAGCAAGATGCCCACGGTGGCCGCGAGAGCATCCTGGGTCTTCTCAGCTCTCTGTCACCCTGTCTTCCCCCTTTAGATCTCTGGGCCACTGTGTCACCCTTGAAAGAGTGACTACATTCCTCTGAGTCCCTGTCCTATTTATTTTAGGTGAGGAGAGAGAGACAGACAGACAAAAAGGGAGAGAGAGAGAGAGAGAGAGAGAGAGAGAGAGAGAGAGAGAGGAATTTGTTAGCATTGTTTCCTTCTAATCTTTGTTAAAAGGCAAAGTTCCTAAGGAGTACATAGGATCATAGTTAAAGAACCATGGGGCCCCTGGTTGTAGGTGAGTGAGTCCACAGATGTTTTCTCTTCCTGGGCTCAGGAGGATGGGACACTAGAGTTTGTAAGTGGGACTTTTCAGTGTCTTGGGAAACTTGGCACAGCAAAGGCCTTTTCTGAGCCCTTGTAGGAAAGTCTGACTCTGCGGATCTTTTCAAAGTATTCATCTCATAATCAGTTAACAAAGAAAAGCAACCGGTGCCCTTCCCGGAGTGTTATAAGGGCTGCTCAAATTTCAGAAAAAGAATTCATTCATAATACTGCTAAAAACCTACTATGTGTCAGTCCTAGGAGTAAGTCATGAACAATTCACTGGAGACTTCATTTTAAAAAAAATCAGGAGAGTGTGGTATAAGGGCTCTCAACCTTGGCCTCATTGGGTATTTGGGGTCAGGTGACTCTCTGTTGTGGGCTCCCTATGGATTGTGGGTTATTTATCAGGAACATCTTCTACAAGATGTCTGTAGCTCCTCTCTCCTCAGGTGTGGCAACTATGAAAATATCTCCAGACATTGCCAATTATCTTCTGTGGGGTGATGTATTCCCTTATCAAGTATCGCTGTACTAGTGAGTTTGATTATGATATGTGGGATCAGATCGAGATTCAAATTCTGGCCTAGTCAACTATTAACTTTAAAAAACTCAGGCTAATTTGTTTACCTTCCTGAGTCTTGGATTACTAATCTATTAAGGAGGTGAATATGTACATGACCTAAGATAAATGTATGTACATGGCTGGGCTCATGATTAGCTCATGGAAGTATGGAAATGCTACCTAACTGATCCAAAACTTGGTTTGCTCTGAGACCATGAAAATTCCACCATCAGTCTAATCTCTCGAAAGGTATTTATCACAGCGGGCTTTTATTAGTTCATCAGTGTTGTCTATATCATGGCAGGCATGTCTGTGTCCCTCTGGATCTGTAGAAATACTGAATAGGGCATCAGTGGGAACATCAAATGCTTCTTGCTCTTAATTAAGCATGTTCTAGCACTTTCCTTCATTATTCCTTCGGCTCATTAGAGACCGTGGTGGTCCCCTAGACAAAGTGTCTTCATGCATTTGTGGCTTGGGGAAGACTGAGTTCCAAGTGGGTTCTAATATTATTTAGTCTAAGTAATTAGACCTGGGAAATAGAAGAGACTATGAGAAGAGTCATATGATCAAGAGCACATAGATGTAGAAACTAGGTTTGCTCTCTGGTTGCTCTAAAGTTTCAATGAGCATCAGACGCTTTTGGCATTTGTTCACGGCCTCACACTCAAGACCATAACTTTGGTCTCAGAGGGACTGGCATGTGAATATCAGGCTAGGTTGGAAGCACTGAGTGTAAAGCTTGTAAGACGAAAGAGGAAGGACCAGGAATGGTGGTATCAGAATGGAGAAATAGAACCAGTGATTACAGACGTAATTAGCACAGGAATATTTTGACAAGTGACACGCTGATTTGGTCAAGGAAACAGTAAGCCTCTATCAGAGCGGGGAAAGGAAAAAACTATGTGTTAAGGTATATTTTTAAAGTACATGTGGTAGAAGACCACGAAAAGACATGAGAAGAATGATAGAACCTTTTGATATTTTCAAGAAAAACATACACAAGGTCCTCAGAAGTAGCCTCCATGGCCCAATGTCTATATACTCTGATACCATTTTTGCATCCAGTAAACAAGGTAAACTTGAAAGTTTAATGTAGGTACATAAAGCCTCAAGGAAAATCTAAAAGTGGAATGGTAAAGTATGGGATCCTTGAGCCAATGGTTGAAGTGTGCTAGAGCGTGGGTCCAGCTGGGTAGACAGAAGTGATGTTGATGCCCTTGTGGGAATACACGAGAGCCCACCTAAGTGGACTGAGTACTTGGCTCCTGCCTCGTTACCTGGGATTGATGCCAGACGTGTTGTCCTCTATCACATTAGTGTGTCTCCTTCTGCTGATGGTGCACTGCTTAAAGCACTCGGGACCCAGCACCCTCAATACCTCACTAAGTGGAAGGCAGAGAAAGACGGAACTGAAAACAGTGTTGGATGTCATTCCAACACACGCAAGAACTGTGGTCACTTCAGTTGATGAGTCCACAACTTCCTAGTGGACTTTGAATTTTCAATGTTATTTGTCCATTTGATCCTTAAATTCAAACAATGATAATAGCCTTATTGCAAAGACAGAGCATCTCCCAGAGTATTCTGCTTGGTTCCTAATCCCTAGAAATAAAACATTCAATTATTTTAACTGATTTCACGGAATTTTGCCTGTGTATTTCTGAATATTATCTGCCTAATGCTGTTTCTTATGTTTTTCACTGTCAGCCAGTGGACTTCCAAATATAGTAAATGAGGATATCTCTCTCTCTCTCTCTCTCTCCCTCTCTCTCCTCCCCACAAATAGGTGCCTAAAATCCTTACCCTCTCACGACCAGATATTGTTATTTTCTTTAGAGCAGCATTTGGCTCCGCTGACCCAGATTACAGTTCCTTTGTTTTTTCCTGTACAATTTTTGTCTTTATCATCTTTCTGACACTGTGGCCAAATGTTTGAGATAACTTAACAGAGAAAATGTTTATTCTGACCCATGGTTTCAGAGGTCCACAATCCCTTTGTCAATTATTTTATCCAAATGGTAGAACAAAGTTAATCATCTCATAGTAGCCACAAAACAGAGAGGCCAGGGAAGGCGTGGACAAAATGTCCTCTCCCAAGACATGGTCCAAGTGATCTCCATCCTCTAGTTATGTCCCATCCCTAATGGCTTCACCCCACTCAACAGCCCCACCTTCTGAAAACTGAATCTTCAACACAGAAATCCTTCTAGGAGAGTCCAGTCGCAAACCGCAATGGCTCTGTTCTCAGTATCCTGTGTTGGCAGCTTTTAGTTTCTGTTTGGTGACCATGCACGTATCTGTACTTCTCCCTAGATTTAGATGTCACTACTTTATATGTGTGTAAACTGGATGTTTTATTAACCTCACCTCACAAGAGTCCTCCTATGGTTTTCTGAAATGCTCTTGTTGGAGCTAGACCGTCCCTCAGCCTGAAACCCAGCTACTGCCTTGAGGTGTCCCCTCCAATCATCCCAAGGATTTTCTTTTCCTCTTCGGTGTGCTAAAGGCCCCATTTCCTGCCTCCCAGTCACTTGATTCACACCTACTAGTAAGCACTATTTATGCTATTCTGCACATAATGCCAAGCAAAGACACATGGCATTTTTTTGTAAAATATTTCAATGTCACTTTTTTTTTTGGTACAAATGACACAGAAAGGCCTCAAGTCCCAAACCCATCTAACACTGACGCTCGGTCCTGGTTACTTGCTGGATGGTCACCGTAGAATCCTAACAGTCCTGGCCAAGGGGATGTCTCAGGGCAGAAGCCTGGAGCACCTCCAGGTGCCCAAGCCTTTTGTGGGCTGTGCTCATGTCCAGTTCATCTGTGGCAGGATTCTTATCTTAAAGCGTTTTTTTAGCCCCTGACTTACCATCCCTCATGGCAGATTCTTATTTCTGGGATTAGCTGGTTTAAAAAAAAAAAAAATTGCTTCTGGGCATGTGACTATTCTCAGAACTTTAATGTCAGAAATAATGATCCTGTTAAATTGGAGCTCATTACCACAGAATGAGAGACTCCATTGAGCCCTGATTTTTTTTGAGGGGGGTCCTCTTCAGCTCTGACATGGGCACCATGGGGAGATGGGGGTGTTTGGAGTAGCAAATTTTAAAATAATAAGAAAGATCCCCGTTCACTGGGCCCATCCTCCATTGTTCTCAGGAAGCACTTGCTGTTCCTTTGTTGTGGTCTCACAGAAGTTTCCTGAGCCCCTTAAGCCACTAATACTAGTTGTATCCCCAGCAGCCATAGCACATACTTAAAGCATTATTTCTAGCCCAGCTTTTCCCATAATGAATCTGACAATCCTGTTTTATGATTTGTTGAGTGGTTAATTCAAGATCTGCCGATCTCTGGAATGAGCTCTCCCAGTAGCGCCCCTGTTCAGCCTCCACCCACCGGCACAGAGGCCCAGTGTAACCATCCACAGAGTATACACGTGGGCATGACAGGACCATGGTGCTGCCCTGTGCCTGGAACTTTGAGAGGGCCGTCTGCCTCTACTTTTCTTCCTCTGGAAGAATATTCACCCCTACACACACATTAGTCCTTCTCTGATAAGCTGTCAGAGCAATGGGGGCTGCGCATGAGGCAGCTAGTATCTCTGTGGCTGGGACCTAATGTCCCCAGAGCTTTGACCACCACTAAAAGCAACAGAGGAAACAGGGTGTCTGGCAGCACCCATCAGAGAGAGAGATTGAGGGACTGGGAGAGTCTTTAATCCAGAGATGCAAGGCACTACAGTGACGTATGCCCACACTCTCCCTACCTACCTGCATTTCTTTATAGAGAAGAATGTTCTCTCTCACAAGAAAGGGGCAGAGGGCAGAGTGGAGAGACCATTAGGGGAAAATCATATTTTGATGTAAGAGCTTAAGAATTTAAAACATAATTTGATTTAAGATGTTAAGAGGGGATATTTTCAATAGAAGGGAGTGGGGTCCCCTACAAACACCTGTTTCCTTTCAGTAAGAGTGTCGGCATCGAGGCGGGATGTTCGTGGGTGCCTTGGTGGACAATCATTCTTGTTATGGTCGGGCTCCTTGAGCCTAAGATGTGTGCGAGTATGTAAGCACATGTGTGTACATGTGTGTAGAGGCGAGAGGTCAACCTCAGGAGTTGTTCCCCATGCTCCATCCACTCGAGACAGGACCTTTCCCTGGCCCAAAACTCCACTGAGTATGCTAGGGTAGCTAACCAAAGAGCACTTGGGTTCCACCTACTTCAACACGCCCTAGTGCTGGGATCTCGGGGGGGGGGGCACCTCACTCACTCTTTTATAGGGGTTCTGGGGATCAACTCATATCCTCATGCACCCATGGCTGCGTTTTACTAACTGAACTGTCTGTCCCCCTAGCCCCATAAGTCACTTTTAAAATGGAGGGTCGGTGTTTTCTAGATATAAGATGCTACTTTAGAACAGGAGCCAGCAAACATTTTCATCAAGGGCTAGAGGACAAAGATTTAAAGCTTTAAGGACTCTATTTTCTGTGTTGTGATCGCTGTAACGTGACCAGTTGTAGAATGAAAACAGCCAAAGACAATATAGAGATGAATGAGTACGTCTATGTTCAATAAAACTCTATTTATACAGTAGGCAGTGGGGTGGTTCCTATGACCTGCTTTAGAATATCCTGGGTATAGCAACCGAGATAGGAAATAGTGTGTTCCTGCCACGCGTGTGCTTGCAGAAGCCACACTCATGTACAACCTGTTCGTGTAAATCTTTGTGTGGGAGGGATGTATATGTATTTGGGGGAGGGTGGAAGGGATTCTGGGAGTAGAGAGAAGAGAGAGATTGAACATATATACACATGCAGAAAGAGAAAATCCCTAAGACGCCATGGTCATTGTCTGCACAGCCAGGTTTTCTGTCACTGCGATGCAAAAGCTTCATCCCCAGGGATACCCCGGGGGGGGGGGGGGGGAGTTGTACACTGTCTTGGTCAGGGTTTCTATTCCTGCACAAACACCATGACCAAGAAGCAAGTTGGGGAGGAAAGGGTTTATTCAGCTTACACTTCCACACTGCTGTTCATCACCAAAGGAAGTCAGGACTGGAACTCAAGCAGGTCAGGAAGCAGGAGCTGATGCAGAGACTATGGAGGAATGCTGCTTACTGGCTTGCTTGCTTCTCTTGACTTGCTCAGCCTGCTTTCTTATAGAGCCCAAGACTACCAGCCCACAGATGGTACCACTCACAAGGGGCCCTCCCCCCCTTGATCACTAATTGAGAAAATGCCTTACAGCTGGATCTCATGGAGGCGTTTTCTCAACTGAAACTCCTTTCTCTGTGATAACTCCAGCTTGTGTCAAGTTGACACACAAAACTAGCCAGTACATACACAGAGTCCAAATCCCTGATGCTTCACACTCTTTGCTTTGGGCATCTACCTTGTGAAGGAAAAGACCTAACTGCATGTAACCATGTCCTGAAGGGAAGAAAATGGGCTTTCCCAGGTTGGTACATCAGCTTGGAGGCTTGTCACCGGGGCTTTCAAAGTGAGAATTCAGACCACATCTGTGCTTAGTACAGCCTGAAAGTTCTCTGTTCCAGAGGCAAGAAAGGAACCGACAGAGAGGGAGAAGATCGGCGAGGTGGGAGGCAGGCAGAGATGCCCCTTCTGGGTGGCAGGCTTACTCGGGATAACCCTTCCTTTGATGCCAGCCATTGACCTCTTATCAGTGGTCATCACAAGGTTGCTGGAAACAGCATGTTTTAAAAGCATCTTGTGAGTATTTTCAGAGACCAGGGCAGCAGTGCTCATTCCTTGCTTTGGCTCGTATATATATATGTGTGTGTGTGTGTGTGTGTGTGTGTGTGTGTGTGTGTGTGTGTGTGTGTGTGTGTGTGTTCCTAAGTGTCTAACATATTGCAGTGTCTATGTCTGGGGGTTAACATACTTCCTTGGAGGCTGATCCATCCCAATATACCATTGCTCTTCTCCAGCCATTTTCTTTTTAACTGTCCCTTCTACCCAAATGCATCACCCTGACTTTAAAAGCCTTGTAAGCCAGGTAACAGCCCCCTGTAGACTTGAACACACATAGCTCCTCAAATATCCAGGAAGCCCCACTGGACCATTTTGCTGCCACTTCCTGTTTCCATAGAGGACATTTTGTCACAGCGTAAGACAGGAAAGCTCACCCACCCCCATTCCTTCTAAAGCACACCACGTGGTGCTGATCTCATCCTTTACCCAATCGTCTCTAAATAGCGGTTTCTCTCCCCCTTCCTGCTAGCTCAGTGTCAGAGCCTGCCATGGGTGCACTCTGCATTTGAAACCTGACATCTCTGTTTCCTACTCACTCGTCTCCAGCTTGGCAGAGCACTTATAGTCGGGAGCCCTTTAACTAGGGAAGCCGTTCTTCTGCTGGGAGATGACCTTTTATATGGAAGACAGGGCTGTCATAAGTGATGGCTGGTATATGAAAGTTTCCTGTGTTTCCAACAAGGATTAGGACCATACCGCACACGCGTGGGCATTGGTTGTGGTTTCTATGCAAGTTATTTATAAAGATTACATTTTCACTTGACACGAACCTGAAAACCTTTTGCCACTTTTTGAAAACACAGTTGACCCTCTTGAGGGGTGTATCTGTCCAGTTAGATTTTTTTTTTTTTAATTGAAAAGAAAATATTTGAAGACTCTTGGAGGAAAGACGTATGTGGAAAGATGGTTCTGAAGATGAGGTATTTCCACGGGTTTTCTAAAACACTAATTGAAGTTATAAAAATTCCCTTTAAATAATTCTTCCCAGAGACCTGAGGAGTAAAAGCAATGATTTCTTTTTCGTTTTCCAAGATAAAATCTTACACCCTGAAGCGTTCAACATCACACCTTGTTTCTTATCAGGAGTCTGATATCTGATTTGCCTCCAAGCCGAGCATCATTTATTATTTGCTCATGACGTTAACCGGTGTCGCTGTGCAGTTGTGGGAGTCAGTGGGAGCTTTGCAAAGTGGGTGATGATAAGAAGGTTTGTCTCACCTGGTGCTGGTCCTCTGGGCACCCCACTCAAGAGTAATGAGTTCTACCTTCAGGACCTCTGTCCTTGGCTCCCATGTCTCACACGCTACAGTTAGGAGCACCCCAGGGCAGCCTAGTTCCCATAGCATCATGGTCTACACTGTGAGGAGAGATGTAAATGCCCAAGACTGGCCCCCACATTCCATCAGGGGTCAGTGATGATGACCGTCCCCAAGAACTGGATTTTTAAATCCTGCATGTCATAGAATGGCTACCCTAAATTGGTGGGTGCCTCCTTTGATCTCGGCCCATGGACCCTGTGTTTCTAGATCATGACCTAAGGACTGAGTTCATGAGCACCTTTACAACCAAAGAATAGGTTTGCTGCTGCCACTGACACTGACCATAGAGTCCCTAACTCCATCTTAAGAAAGGGACTGATCCTCAGGACTATGACAAGACTTCTGAAAGCTGTAAGCAATATTGATATTTTGATTGTAATAATATTTTATATGCTGGGCACTTCAGAGACAGAAGCAGGTGGCTTTCTGTGAGTTTGAGGCCAGCCTGAGCAAGTTCTAGGACAGCCAGGGTTACAGAGAAACCCTACATAGAAAACAAACAAAAAATATGACTTTTGTATTTAGAGATAGTCTCACAACTCTCTCCCTATGACAACTCCAACGAGATATTTTTATATGTAAGCCAGGGTTCAGAGAATTTAAATTTCTTAGCTATATTCATATAGGTGGACCTGAAATTTAGATCCAGATAGATTTGACCCATGAGCTGGTGAGCCTGGTCACTATGGGTCATATGATAAGGATCTTGCTAGTCTAGTTGCTGGGTGAAAGCTGTTTGGGGAAATGGAATAAGAGAAGGGGGAGGGGGAGAGGAAGGGGGAAGGGGAGAGGAAGAGGGGGAGGAGGGGAGAGGAAGAGGGGGAGGGGGAGAGGAAGAGTAGAGGAGGGGGAGAGGAAGAGGGGGAGGGGAGAGGAAGGGTAGAGGAGGGG
>CM052707.1:37255446-37389311 GCA_028551405.1 Uromys caudimaculatus
CAGATAAAGGAAATGTTCACAGCTTTAGTTCTGTCTCGCCCATTCAGTGCCTAAGCCGGGTTCTTTAGCAGTTGCTCAGCCAGTGGCGGGTAACTTGATTCCTGAGCCCCTTCCCTAGCACTTCCCTTGCTTCTAGAATCTGAGGGACTGTATGGCATAAGTTGGCTGCAGTTAGATAGAAACACTTGGGTCAATGGCCAAAGGTGGTAAGCACCCAGCTCCTGCTTTCTTCTGAGCATGTGCTAAAGTGAGTTCCTGCCTACAGGTAGCTCAAAGAAAGCTTGCACAGGGTTGACTGAACTGCTCTGGTACAGTCAAGTGGAACCAGGTCTTAACTTTCCCCGTCAGGGTGATTTGTTTTCTGATGCCAAACAGAAACTTAATCTGGTGTGGCAGAGCCAAAGGCTCGCATAACTGAAAAAGCCACGCGGTTCCTGACCGGGGCAAGTATAGCATTTGATTGGGGCTTCAGCAAGGTCACCCGTTTCTTCTTCTCCCTTGTTATTTGCAGTTGCCTGCTCCTTCTTGCTTTCTTTCTCACGGGGACTTCCAGGGCTCTGAGATACATCAGGCCGTGTCCTCTCTTCCTCTCACTGAACACTCCACAAGAAAATAAAGTAGAGGTGATGAGATGGTTCAGAGAGTAGAGTCGCTTGCCTCCGAATCTGGTGATGTGAGTTCTACCCCCAGGATGAAAGGAGAAAATCAAGCCCTGGAAGTTGTTCTCAGACCTCCAGCCATGCTCAAGCCACATGTGTGCACACACACAATGAAAAACAAACAAACAGGATTCTCTCAGCAAAAGTCCCAGGGACATCTATAGGATCCCAAGCGGAAATCTGAACCAAGTAGGATGGCTGAAGAGAAATGCAATATTCTGATTGGCTTCGGCTTGCATCACGTGACTCTCTGGAGTCAGACCCAACCCACAGGACATGAAGGAAATGGGAGGATGACAGACACGTGATACCTAATGGACATTAGGGGTCAAGGATAATAATCGTCCACACAAAGGAGCACGTGGACCTTGCCACAAGAGAAACCCACATGGAACTGGCAAGGTAGAGCATGTTGAAACCCCAGAAATCTCAAAACTTGAGACTGGCAGGAGTGGAACCAGCTCCTTCCCTGTTTCCATGCCTGCCTCGGAGCACTTAACCAGGCGACCCCAACCAGTAGTCACAGGTAGTCAGTGATGTACCCAGCACCTGGACCGAATGCCTCTCCATGCTAATGAGGCATCGCAGGTCCTTAGCGTTCAACCAATGGCGTTTTCCCACCCTGAATATTCTCATCGCAAAACTATATAACCCTGAATAAACGGTATACGTTCAAACCCACTCCACTAAATGTGAACAAGCTAAGATCGTCTCAGAGAGCTGCTTCATTAAGGATCATCGGAGAAGACCTTCACCTAAAAGAACCCTAACACTAAGATTCTCAGAGAAGCCCCCCACCCACCCACCTCTCTCCAGGGTCCAGTGGTCTGGACACTCTGAGAGGAAGAAAGCAGAAGACACAGAGCCACAATGTTCGTCCCAGACTCCGCTTACCCCTTCTGGCCTGGCAAGTGGTGGCATCTGACACCCTGAACAGCTCAGGAGGAGAGGCAGAACCAAGAACCACACACACCACAATCTGTTTAGCTTTGGGGCTATCCAAAAACTGGGTGGGAACATTCTGGTCCTCTGGTGTATGCTGTTAGGCTTATATGCGCACGTGAAGCCAACAAAGCAAAAATGTCCTGGGCTTGCTTTCGTCCATTGTGACTGATTCCAGGCATGTGATATCATGGGGCTGAGAGCTGGTGTCTATGGGCTGGGTGTGCTTTTCTGTGGGATCTAGGTTTGGTTCTTAGCAGTCATATCAGGTGGCTCAGATCTACCTGTGCCTCCAGTTCTAGGAAACCTGATGCCATCTTCTCGCCTCTCAGGAACCAGGAATGTACAAAGTACCTGGTGCCTATATATACATGCAGATACTCTCATATACACATACAATTTTTTAAAACTTTTTAAAAAGAGAATAAATCACCTCAAATCTTGCTTGTATCATTAATGTCTAGAAGTATCTTTAAAAAAAAAATGGAGTCCCTGACCCCACTCATGACATGCTAAATAAATCCAGGTAGTCACCCAGAAGAGCAGCTGGCAAAGCTGTCTCAAAGGGATCAGAAAGTGATTGTTTCTGACTTCAAATCTAAGCCTTCTGTGGATTCTCGCTCAAGTCTGGTTGCTCTTGCAACCAGAAAACGCCCCTATATTGTAAATATATTGGCATGGCTGTGTTCCAATACGTCCTTATTTACAGAAACAGGCCATAGGTCACATTTGGTGTTCAAGCTTTAGTTTACCCATCTCTGGCCTGGAGGACCACAACTGTGACTGAATTCACCTGTTTGTCACCTTTGCCCCCTGGGCTTACATCGTCAGATGAATTGTCAGAATCCAAAATAATCTTTGTTTACCTTCCCAAAGAACACAGATAGAAGTCTTGCTTGGGAGGCACTGGGGCAAAGCAAGCTCCACCGAAAGGACCCAGAATGTCCTTAGAGCCTACCCCGAATGTGGTGACGACTTGCCGCTAGAAGGCACGAGGTCACCTGGTGCGCCTGCGCAATGTGTGCTTGTGGACAGTACAAGCCTCTGCTGTTTTCTGAGGACCTTTGGCAAGTGGCGCTCATTGTGTGCATCTCCCTGGAAACCAGACACAGGCTCAGCGATAGAAAATAGAACATTCTCTCAACTTGCCCGGATGCCTCTGTGAGGCACAGAGTTTCAGGGGAGCTAACACTGCCCACCCCTACACCCCAGTTCCTTGTGACATCCTTCCCTTTGCCGGCTCCGCCACCAGGGATTACTGGCAGCGGTGAGGCCTCCACAAAGATAAGCCACACAGAGCTCTGTTGCCTGATGCCTGGGTCCCTCTGCGGCGATGCTATTCTCTTCCCTTTGCAGTAAATGCCAGCCCTGCTGCCTCTCCCTGCAGCTCACATCTGTGTGCGTTCTTTCGTTTTTCTCTAGAGATCCCTCCTGTCCAGAATGTTTTTTATTTTACACTTGAAAAAAGCCGAGGCTGCCTGCACAGAGCCACGGAGCCTGCCTTCCCCGCTCCAGCCCCAACACAACTCTGCAGATTTTGCCTCGGGCTTCCTAAACCCTGCAGGAAGAGGTGAACGGTGTGTCTTTCTCCTGTCACTCCAGCTGCTATTGCTGCTGCCAGGTGGGAGGACAGAGTTTGAAACCCACTAGTCAGAAGAGAACCGAGTTACTGCTTTACCCTGGCCACTCAGTCCTTGAAAACTCTTGGCTTCCCAAGTGAGAAGTGACTTGCATCTTACTCATAAGCCCCTCCTACCCCTAACCTCGAGAACTGAGCAGGGATTGCTCAGGCATGTCCATACTGCATGCATAATGCAGGCTACAGGTTTGTGTTCTTCCTGTGCTGTGATCCTCAGGGTCCCCAACCCCATCCTGTGTCCTGTATCATTAGACTAAGGCACAGCTTTTTGCTTCCTCATCCTCAGAGCCTAAAACAACAGTAGACCTGAACCAATGTGGACCAATATGACAGGATACCATATTTGTCTTTGTGGAGGCCTCACCACTGTCTGTAATCCCTGGTGGTAGAGTCGGTAAAGGGAAGCACATCACAAGGAACTGGGGGGTAGGGGTGGGCAATGTTAGCTCCTCTGAAACTCTGTGCCTCACAGAGGCATCCAGGGAAGTTGAGAGAATGTTCTATTCCCTTAGAGCTCACCCTGATCAGGGGAAGCTCTTGGGTGCAAATACCCAGAGATGCCCATTTGTTTGCCTCAAAAATTAGAGGCATCCTCCGTTATAAATCTTCGAGAAAGGTTGGGAGAGTCAGCCCAAGTGCACTTGGCCCATAGGTCCATGGAGCAGGGTATAGATTCTCAGGAAGAGTCAAGCTGCATTGACTGAATGCTTCCTAAGCCTTCTCCCGGGAGTATGCAGAGGCATCTGACTGACTTCCCTGCTTCCATGGATGCCCTGACCTTCACAACCCAAGCTGCACACTATAGCCTGAGACACTAAATGCAGCTCTTGTCAATGCTCTTGTTCAAAACTTCCACAGTGCAAATTGCTTTTAAACTAAAATTCATGGTCATTCCCACTTACAGTGGGGTTTTTGTCTTTGTCTTAACAACGGAAAGAGCTTTTGAAGAGCCATCTACCCTATGTGGAATAAATATTGTTACCTTTACATTCTTCCTTGTTTTCTTCCTGATAAAAGTTCACGCAGTCATGTGGATCCCATTTGGTCTTGTAGCTTCTGTTTTTGCAGGCTAGATGATGGTGGATATCCTTCTTGGCATGACTCTACCTTAGTCCATTTGGGTTTTTCTTCTAAGAGAGTTGTGTGAGTTTTATTTTACATTTAAGTCGCTGCTTCGTCTGAACTTGTATTTTGATGGAGATTGGGCAAAGGAACTAAGTTTACTCAAACCAAGCATTGAAAGACGCTGGTCCACAGGCCAGCCTCTGACGTTTACAAATAAACTTTTATTGGCATGCCACCACGCCCTGCACATGCTTTGTGGTCGTTCTCTGACATGGCAGAACTCAGTCACTGCTGTAGAAACTCTCAGGTCCTCAAAGCCTCAAATCTGTACTCGACAGAATCAGCTTGCCAGCCCTGCTCTAGGTGGCTAGCATTTCTGCCAGCACAATTTGTTAAATAAACCACCTCTGCCCCCTGAAATGGAATTCTTTCTCATATGTGAGGTCCTAATGTATCCTAGCATATTTTCCTGGATTTTCCATTCTGTTCTGATCTCGCTCATCTCCCTGCCAATATCACTTAGATCAGATTACTATGACTTTATATTTGGCAAGCTATATCCCCCATCATATTTCTTATTTTTCATGCTCGTATTTGCTGTTCACATGTAATTACCCTTCCATTACAATTGAAGGTAGTTTTATCCATTTTCAGAAGAGAAAGAACGACCATTGGAATAATAATTAGAATATCATGATATATACACACACACACACACACACACACACACACACGCACACACATATACACGCTTTGTAAGAAGAGCAGCTATTTCATAAGATGAAGCCTTCCTATCTGAGAAAATACCTCTTTCTAGTTTTATTCACACTGGTCTATAGTCATCAATCTGCTCCAAATCAGAAATCAAGCCTCTAATTTAAACAGGGAAATTTTATAGAAGACTTAATAACTAGTAAAAGATCCTTAGCTACTAAAAGGCTTACAGAGAGTGCTGAGGAATGCGGACATACCAGATACAGAGCACAGCCGCTGTTTCTAGGACTGAAAGCAAGTACTGTTAAGAAGAATGGGATGAAGATGTTGAAGGAAGGAGCCCTGAACCCCAGGCCGAAACTCAGACCTCCCTGAAAGTGTCATGGTTGCCCCGGGTGCACAAATAGGCTCCACCTCCCTCTTATATTAAATTTGTTCCTAAGAGTTTTTTATGATTTGCCCCTCTGATCTTTCCTGTCTTTTTGTCCTATTCTCATTTCTGGGTACTTATTGCTAGTCAAGAGTGAAGCTATTGATTTCTGTATATTTATCTTTCCTAAATTCTCTCATTTATTTGACCAGCATTTCATTAGTGTCTCTTGGGTTTCCGAGGTATCCAGACGGATCAGCACAGAGATCATTTTGTCTGTTTTCCTCAGCATTTGTACTCATTTGCCTGCCCGGATGCATTCGAAGTTGCTCAAGAATGCTCACTTTAGCAATTCATCTCTTCTACCAAGGTTTGTGGGGGTTTTGGTTTGGTTTGGTTTGGTTTTTACATTAAATTCCCTCTGTTTTTTTTTTTTTAATCTACTAAATATGTCTAATTCAGAGAGATATTTATGGCTATATCCTTAAATGGAAACTCAAGGGTTCTTTGGAAAGTCAGTTGGATGGTGTTTTGCTGGGGCAAACACGTGAAGAAGGAATGTTTGGCTGAAGTGGACCCAGTGAAAGACTAAGGCAGACTCGTGATGGAATGTTTAGCTGAAGCAGACACAGGAGAGAAACGATGTTCTGCTAAAGCAAGCACGTGAAAGGACACGTGATGAATGAATCTTTGCTAATGGCGTGCATGTATTGGTACACCTTATACTGCGTAGTTGAGCTGCATTTGTCGGGACTCTATAGAGAGAACAGTGCCAAAAAACTTCTGATGGTGTGCTGCAGTTTCTTGCCATTTCCTGGACTTGGGCTGATTGGCAGAGTGATGTCAGCTGAGACAGATGCACGTGCCAAGGCCAGACCCGTGAAGGACATGTGATGTTTGCAGAGAGTATAAAAAGGACTTGACAGACAGTGATGGAGGCTGAGCTAGGCTTGCTGATAGAGCTAGCTATGCAACGCTGGTTGGGTCTTGGGTCTTCCCTTAGAGAGGCACAGCTGAGAACTCCTGGTCCTCCTGGCCCCTCCTGCTGACTTGTGCTGAGGCTGGGGCCTGGCTGTATCTGCTAGGTAGTGCCACAGCTGATGATTCGTGTTTGCTATCCCAACTCTACCGAACTGGACTGCTCGTGTATCCGTGAAGTGTTTGTGAGTGGATTGAGCTGCCTCTGCTAACCTGTGAACTGAACTGCTTATCTCCAGACAACACAGGTGGGCGTTGCTCCAAAGAACCTTTCTAAGCAGGTCCACTTCCTCCTCCCATATCCTTTCTTTCCCACTAACTCTGGTGGGTGGTGGGCTAAAAAGGGGGTTGAAGCGTTTAAGAACCATCGTTAATAGTAGGTTTTGAAAGCACTAAAGTTACAATATCTAACTCTTATTTTAATTGAAAGCATCACATATTTTAATTCCTTGCTCTTTCCTTTTGTGTTTAGTTGTGCTGTATGATGCATGCAGGTTTGGGAACATTATATTTCCTTTACAAGTTGTATTTTTTTTAAATGCTGAGTGCCTTTCCTCATTCCATGTTTATCTTAGCCATTGACCATCAGTCCCACTGTGTTGTAAAGCAAGCATCTAAGTGCACAGCAATCTACTTTCAGAGCTCTCAGTTTTGCTATGCTAGTTCAGTTGTCTATTCTACATAGCTGTCACACTGTCCTACTTATTCTTATATCATAGTAAGTCTTGATACCTGCTGACCTAGTTAGCATTAACTGTCAACTTGGCATAGATAGCCTAGAATCACTTTTTAAAAAAAAAAATAGAGTCTTAGTTGAGTAATTATCTTTAATAGGTTTCACTTTGGACTTGTCTGTAAGGGATTGTCTTGATTGTCTTAATTGATGTTGGAGGTCCCAGCCCACTGTGGGCAGTACAATTTCCTAAGCAGGTGCCCTTCAGCTAGATGAAACTAGAATGACTGATAAATGTAATTTCCATTCTTTGGCCACTATAGGAAGGGTGTAGGTAGAGGGACAAGATTAAAATACGGAGAACATTTAGTGTATTATGCAATAAGCAAATGGGTGATAGCGGTAAAAACCGGGGCTACTCTATTGTTCTACACGTCTCAGAGCACTACAGAGCAAGAAGTAAGAACTCTGGGGATGAGAGAGATGGCTTAGCAATTAGAGCACATATGTCTCTTTCCAAAACCCAGAGTTCAATTCCCAGATCCTTATCAGGCAGTTCACAATTGCCTATAACTCCAGAACCAGAAGGACTTGATATCTTTGATCTCTGCCCACATCTGCACATGTGCATAGACACACACAGATGTTTGCATGCCCACGCGTGCGCGCGCACGCGCGCGCGCACACACACACACACACACACACACACAAAGATAATGAAAGTAACTTTGTATTCTATATAGTAGATCATAGAACAATGTCCCAACACCATTACCACCAGTTTCATAGTCACAAAGAACAAGAAACTGGCCCCTAGCAGAGCGGTGAATGCCAAGTTCTGCACCCTCTGAGTTGTCACCACACCTCATTTAGATGCATCCAGACGCTGAGGAAGTTCATCGTCATCCTCTCCAGCCTCCCCATCACATCAGCCTTTCAGTAGCTTTATCTCTACTGTCATGGCCGTGCCTTCTACTCTGACTCCGCCCCACGTGAAGGACACAAGTCACCACTATTCTCATGGCACACATTAGGGAGCCCACATGGCCCAGCATCGGTTTTAGATGACTTAGTAAATTATTTTAAAGGGTTTCTTTCCTTCCATAAAAATCGAAATAAAATTAAAGTTCTGAAAATAAGTTGTGAAAGTCTTGTTGACCTGGTTGGAAATTCTAGGAAAGAGTTGACTCAAGGTCAGAGAGACAAGAAGGTCTAAGAGAGACCTGAAGTCATTCTTCAAGAACTTTCCATAATGCTAAAGAATTGCAAGTCAGTAAACTTGCTCTTCTAAGATTTCAAACTTCACCTCTAGCCACAACATCCAACAACAGCCTTTATTTTATGGAGCAGGGGGGATAGCAGAGGAGAAGAAGGAAGGAGAAAAGAATAGGATTCTGGAATTAAATGAAGCCTGACTGTTTTATAAACCCTAAACAATGGGTCTAAGGGAGGCCCATCAGTGATTATTCACACCAGGAAAAAAGAGCCAACGAAGTATAAACTTCCTAAAAATGAATCAAAGTGCCATCCACGACTGAGTCCTCCCGAAGAGAAGACCAAGTGTCTTAGGGTTTTACTGCTCTGAGCAGATACCATGACCAAAGCAAGTCTTATAAAGGACAGCATCTCATTGGGGCTGGCTTATAGGTTCAGAGGTTCAGTCCATTATCATCAAGGTGGGAGCATGGCAGCATCCAGGCAGGCGTGATGTAGTCAGAGCTGGGGGTGCTACATCTTCATCTGAAGGCTGCTAGCAGAAGACTAGCTTCCAGGCAGTTAAGATGAGGATCTTAAAGTCCACGCCCACAGTGACACATCTAATCCAACAGGGCCACACCTTCTAATAGTGCCACTTCTTGGGCCTAGCATATACAAACCATCATAACCAGTGCATCTGATAACAACAAAAAACTCCCAAGGACAAAAAAAGAAAGAAAGAAAGAAAGAAAGAAAGAAAGAAAGAAAGAAAGAAAGAAAGAAAGAAAGAGCAAACCCCTTTGATTCAAGAGGCTTGAAACAACTGTCCACATGATGCCATGTGTGGGCCTTACTATATCTTCATTTAAACTTAAAAATAATAAATGTATGGAACCATGAAAGAAATGAGAACTCTGAGTAGATAGCATTATAGAATGGTTTCAGGTGTGATAGTGGATTTATGGTTACGAGTGTTTTTAAGGCAGGAACTCATGGTCGTGGTAGCCCATGCTGGTTTCAGACTCGCTAAGTAGCAAAGAATGATTCTGGCTGATCCTCCTGTCTCTACCAACCCTAGAGTTGAGATTACAGGCATGTGCTACCATGTTTGGTTTATGCAGTGACGGGAATCAAAGCCAGAGCCTCATGTATGCTAGACAAGCACTTTCCAGCAGATCTAAATACCCAGCCCCAAGATTATGTTTTTAAGATGTCAGTATCATTTAAGATGCATGGTGAAGTGACATAGCGAAGATAGGCTTCAAAGTAATTGGTAAAAAAGAGTCGGTAGAGACAATGAACAAGGCTAGCCATGAAATGGCCATTAGTAAAGTTAAAAGTTAAGTGTAGAGGTTTGTTATTTTCCCATAGCAAATTCCAAAGATATAATTTATATAATTCATATGTTTGTATATGTATGTGTATGTTTATGGTGGCCTTTTATATAGTTAGGGTGTATCCATGGATTCCACGAGATTTTAGAATTCAACCAAATACAGACTGAAAATATTCAGAAGAAAAAAATTACATCTTTGTGGACTCACAGACCTTTTCTTCATCATTAACCCCTAAAGAATTCAGTGCAGCATCTATTGACATCCATTTACACAGCACTGCATTGTGTTGGGTACTGCAAGCTGGCTAGAGATGATTAAAACTAGTGTGCAAGACGATGCATGTAGTTTATGTGTGAATACAATGCCATTTTATAGGATGGAAAGCATCCGTGGATTTTGGAATCCTAGGGGAAATGTCTATGTGTTTCAAACGTGTCATTCTTTAAGAAATGCCCTGCCCATTCACATGCTCTGTTGGCTGTCTTGCTTTCTCTACTTACTGTTTTCCTTGCCTATGCTGCCAGATGTGAATCTGAGGGACCAGCTTCAGGACTGGAGGCTCTTGCCCATCTGCTGAAGCCCATACCTGGGTACATGGTCCTTTCTACTCCTAGAGCACACACACTGTAGGACCCTCCTTGTGCGGTCCCAAGGCTCTCCTGCACTGGGACAGGCAGATTATCTTGCAGGACAACATCTTCCAGTAGCTAATCAAGTCACCAGAGTCGAGTGTTTATAAAAGTGCAAGTAGTTGGAAGGATTAGGTCTTGCATGGCGCAGGGAAATCGTACATTGTTGTAATGTCAGAGAAGAAAGTTTGTAAAGCCTCCTCTTGTAAATTCCTGAACCAAAGAGTCATTCAGAGGCATGGCCTGAGGCACAGGAGGATTTTATCATACACTGATTTATTTTGTTCTTTGAACAGGGATCATCTTCTATAGCCTTTCTCAGCAGGACCTATATACTTCTGCTGTCCTTCCATCAACTTCTAAGATGTCCTTGTAGTGGCTTAGTTTTTGGGTCAGAAGGAGTAAACATAGACTCCATGTTATTTTTAGTCCTGACTCCCTAAAACTCTTGCAGGTCACACCCAAAATAGAACATGAAGAGACTCTTCCATCTTGCTACCATAGGCTATATTCTCTGCATGCTCTTGGCTCCTAGGGTCAGGGGAGGTTAAATGAAACTGAGGTCTACCTGTTAACTCACCTCACTCTCAGCTCCTAATCTAAGCTTCATAACAGAAAACACAGCTCAAACTGAGAGCCCTGGAATACATAGCTGCCATGCGTCTTCCCACACATAGCCACACAACTGGACAGAAGCTGGGAATCTGGGAAAAGTTGGACAATCAATTTGTCTCTGTTGAGTCTTAGAGACACTAGACCAGACAACTCTAGAAACCCCCATGCACTACGGATGTTAGTCCCTGGTCCCCGTTGTCTCTGATTTCCCACAGTGGAAAAGATGGAAGCCTCAGAAATCAGTGACAACAAAGATTCTGTCTCCAGATGCTCAACTCATTAAAGTCTGTGAAAGCAATTTGACAGCACGGAGGATGTGTTTTGTCATTGGGGTGGGGTTGACGGTGTTATTTGTTTTAGCCAGAAAGAGGTGTGCACGGAGGCGTCTGCATGTGAGGGTGTTTCCGAAGTAGGTGTCACTGTGTCCATGCAGGTTTTGTGGGTTAGAGGTGGGTGTGAGCTTCTTGAGTGTTTCTCTACTATCTCTTATTTCGTGTTGTTTCTGTGACAAAATGTCCCACGGTCCCTGAGTCTGATTTTTGTGGTGATTCTGCTTTTTCTCCTGCCTTACTAGAATCGTCCATGTTTTCTCTCACCACTTTAGCCACGATCACTTCTTCGTAACCTAAGAGAACTGACTCCAAATTACACACTGCCCTTTCCTCTTACCTAAGGGAGCAAGCTGTCCTTTGAATAAAATGATCCCTTTATTGCGTGATGCAAAGAGTAAAGCCTTTGAATTTATTTGACTAAAATTCTACTTTAAAATGGAATTTTTCAGATAATTCATTCTGCACTGATTATTTACCCATTAGTGGCTTTATTTGAATTTGGATGGGTTCAGATGTTTCCAGGCAAGTGCCTCAGGACAAATGACTTTCAAAATGACCAGTGAATGTGTTAGCCTTCCCATTTCTGACATAGAATAAGCAGAAGCCGTCCATTTCTATTTCACGTGTTCTTTCTAAGCCCTTTATCGCCCTTTGAAAGGGAATCTTGTTTAATAGATCACAGACATGATCTTTTAAACTGTTTTCAGTGGTTATGCAAAATCTTCACCAAAGTACTGCTAGGTAGACTAGAGGGACTTCCGGACTTTAATCAGCCATGAGAGTCGGCAGGATTTAGAAGTCAATTCTCAACTCAGGATCACCTGCAGGTAATGAAAAAGTCCCAGGGAAGACTGCTGAGTGGAAAATGCCATTGTATACATAGACTTTTATGGACTCTGAAAAGCCCTTTGACTCCTTAGAAATAGAAGCTATGTTGGAAGTAGAAAGAGTAGAAAATTCCGTGCGACATGTGCATGTGAACACGGTACTGATGTTTAGGCTTGAAAAAGAGTGAAGAGGTGCTAGAAGGGGGCTCAGAGCCACTGACAATCTTAACCGTTTGCCCAGAGGGGCTGGGCTGAGACCTTGAAGGGGAGGGAAAGGGCACCGCCATCCCTGAGAGAGACTTTGAACTGTTTGCCGACATCCTTGACTTCAGAGTTCCAAACCAGGCAGCTGCAATCCAGGAATGGAAGCGACTGGATGTGTGGAGTGTGGGATTCGCCTGGGGATGAAGAGACCAGAGGGAAAGGCAACATGATAAAGGAGAGCAGCCATTCCAGCAAAGCTGCGTCTGCAGGCCTGAGAGATCTTCCTGTCCTATTTATCACCAAAAATCAGGAGCTCTGAGTAGTACTGCCCAAACACCTATCCAGAATATATAGAAAATAGGGATGAGGTGGGGGGTGGGGGACTAGTTATACATGAGATAACAGAATGAAGAGACAGTGAAGTCTTCCATGTGTCTGAGGAGCCGTAGTTTCTAAGCAACAAGATACTGTACCAGGCTCTGTAGATAAAGTGCTTGTTCTGCAAGCATGGACTACTGAGTTCAATGCCCAAGAACCATGTTTTAAAAAACAAAACAGTAAGTGAGGTGGTAAGCCTTTCTAATCCCAGAGCTAGGGACACAGAGACAGGAGGTCCCCTGAGGCTCACTGGCCAGACACTCTAGCAGCTAGACTCTAGCTGAATCCGTGAGTCCAAGGTGCCTGTGTGAGAGAGACTATCTCAAAAAATGAGATACGGGGCTCTTGAGAAATAGAATCCAAGATTGCCTAGTGGTCTTTACATGCATGTGCAGGTACATGTTTGTGCACCCCCTCCCCCATACACATACCCCGCCCACATACACACACAGATTCACACGCATTCACACACATATACACACATTCACACACAAACACACGTACATTAACACACATATTCACAAACATACACACACACACACACACACACACACACACACACACACACAGATTAAAAAGCACTAAGATACCCACCCCCTAAAGAAGCCAACTGTATTCATAACAGTACGCAGATTGCTCAAGATGGCACTCTGACTGAACTGAGGTGACACACTGAGCATGCATGACACACTGTGGTGACAACCTCTTGCAGCTGACAACACTACCATAGCACCCACATCTGAACTCCAAGCCCTGGTTTCCATGGATAGAAGATGGAGAGAACAACTGGGAATTTCAGTTGAGCCTACAACGTGGACGTGTGGGTTGGACATGTGGACTTTACTGTGCCCCGCTGAACAACTGCAGACAGCCCTGAACTTCTCGTTTCTGTTTGTGTAACCCCACCCCCCAATTAACACCCCATTAATGGCTGTACATGTGCACACCTCCTTTTGTCATCACTGCCCTGCAGCTCTGAGCCACCCCCAACCTGCCTCCCCAGATAACAGAACCTTCATTAACACTAGTGCTCAGGCAGAACACAATCTGGTTTTTATAAAGTCTGGGACTTTGATGAGAGGCTGAATGAGACTTGTCACATGTCGCCATTCTTTCGTCCTCTGACACAGACACCCAGGTGAGAGTGCAGCTGAGCTGCACTGACATGTGCCGGGGAGCATGAAAGCCACCAACCTCCAATCAGTTTTCTGCCCGGATTTGAAGTCTTTCCAAAAGAGGGCTGATGTTGCTTATCTGCTCTCACTGGAGCTAGCTCTTTTCTGGTTACGTGGCAACCGGTGGCAGGAAGGTTGCAAGTGGGAGGCGCAGAACACAGTGTGAAAACTTTGGCCTTGAAGTTACAGTTTCAAGAGAAGAACAATTCCTTGCCTAGTGGTATGAAAGGAATCCTTTGTGTGTCCCACAACTGTATCACTGACAGACTGACCAAGTGATGGATTGGAGGGATTTCATAGGATGAGTTTCCCGAGACTTAGCCCTTCAAGTAAGCCTTGAGTGAAATCTCAAAACAAAGACACGGTCATCCTGATGCTGAATCATTAAGCTGAGTGTTCTTCCATGAAACAATATCCTTTGGTTGTGCAATGCCTCTTGATCCCAGCTGTGCCTTTGCCTTGCCTTGAACTGTTAATTGTTCCAGAGGCAGAGACCTGCCGTTTGGGTGCTCAGAAATGCCCAATTAATGGATACGGGCAAAGCATTCGAATCTTTCGGGTAAGAAGAGCTAGCATACACATCTTCGACAAACTCACACGAAGCGGCTACTGCGCGGGTCAGGACGGAGAGGCAGCAGGATGCTATTTTGCTGTGAAGCTGGAATGTTCCATCTGTCATCTCATTTGAGTCTCCTGGTGGCAGGCGAGGTCTCCACATAGAGGGGAGAAATCAGAGAGACTCAAAAAGTCCTACTCCTTGGTCCAAGATTGTCACCAATTCCGTAAGTCACCCAGACAGCCTTGATTTCCTCCCTTAGTGCTCAATTTGTAACTTATGAGTGTCCCCTGCTTAAAAGCCCCTTGCTGGTTTATTGCTTTGTTGTTGCCGTATTGAAATCCTTATTTATTTTTATTTGTGAGACAAAGTTTCACAACGTAAGCTTAACTGATCTAGAACTCACTATTGAAACCAGGCTAGACCTGGAATTTACAGAGATCCATCTACTTCCACCTCCCAAGAGCTAGCATTAAAGGTGTATGCTGCCATATTTGTCAGGATCCTTGGTTGTTGTTGTGTTTGTTTGTTTGTTTGTTTGTTTTAACAAGATCACCCCATTTTCACTTTGCTTTGGGCTATGTCAGTGGCATAGCCAGCCCTGCTGCCTAGGCCTGTTTGCTGTGTTTTCTCAACTGTGTTATATCCATGCTGGAGATAGTAAGCATTTCTTTCCAAAGTGAACAGGGGCTGGCTATCTTCAGGGTGCTAGCCAAGCAATCTGGAGGAAATTATTACATTGTTGCACTGATACACCCATTTGCTGAGCCCTGCAAGGTGAGCATCCCAGAAAGGCTTTTTACCGATAGCCACAGCAATCTGGTATAATTGCATCATGGGTGGCCACCCAGAAGGGCAGGGAAGTACGAAAACAGGTCACAGGATCTATATCCATGGCCATGGATTCTGGAGATGACTTTCTCAGATCTGGATCTCCACTGTGCCATTCCTCAGCTGTGTGATCTTGGGCAGTTGCTTGACATCTCTGAATTTCAACTTCCTTATGGGTAAAGTGGTGGTAGAGGTAGTCATCTTGCCTGAGAGAATTTGTTATTTTCGGAACTCAATTAATGGATATAGACAAAGAAAGTGCCTGGAGTGTATCAGACACTTTCTGAACACTGGGTCCTTTAACAACCTTTGCACTCCAGAATATTCCCCATTACAGACTGAAATAGGTATTTAAATGGTACCTTACTTAAGGATCTGAAGTGTTTTCTCAGCACTGGGTAATATAGTCAAGGTGCAATTAGCCATACATTATAATATTTTTAAGTGATTCAAGTGACACTTCTTATGTCTAAGTGTAATCTCTCCCACTTTAGCATTTATCATAGTTTAATAACTACTGAATGCTGTTGAATTAAAATACTGTTCTGTCTGGGGACACATTGACCCTTCTCATAGTAGAGCTCATCCAAGCCTCTGTCAGAGCCTGGAAAAGAGCTCACCGGAGCAGTGGGACTCGCGTGCTCTCCGGAGAGAGACAGGACTGAAGGAGTACTGGGGAAGCCGTGACCTTCGGAAACTAGGCATCTTTCTATACCCTAAGATCTGACTGGGCTTTACCCGTAGTGAGAACACTTCTGCAACACTTCCTAGAGGTCTTTTGAGGCCATCAGTTACTAACATAGACCCAACAACCTGTGTGGTGGAATAAGGGTGAGGTAGTAAAACACTCTCTCTCTCTCTCTCTCTCTCTCTCTCTCTCTCTCTCTCTCTCTCTCTGTGTGTGTGTGTGTGTGTGTGTGTGTGTGTAGGAATGTATGGGTCATCTTTGCCTGAGAGAATCCGTTGTTTTCAGGACTCGATGGGTGGCTACAGACAAAGTGCTTGGGGTGTACCAGGCACTTACCGAACCCTGGGTCCCGTGAAGCCGAGAGAGAGAGGACGAGCTCTGGCATCATTCCTCAGGTGCCATCTACCCTTTTGGAGACAGAGTCTCTTGATGGTCTTGAATTTGTAAAGCAGGTTACCTGGCCAGCTTGCCCCAGACGTCTGCTTCTCTCTGCCTCTTGAGCACTGGGCGCATAAGCACACGCCACCACGCCTGGCTTTGTACATGAATCCTGGGAAGCAGATTCTGGTCTTCATACTTGCCTTGCTCTTCACTGACTAAGCTCAAGGCCCAGGCATATAGAAGTCCTTTTAGCAGTTCTTCCATACATTTCTCTAGTCCACCCCAGCAGCCTGTTGCAGGCTGAGAGCAAGATATTAAAAGCTTCTTTGGTGCTCACCTCGTGTGTGTCCCGGTGCCCATGGGATAGAGTCAATGTATCAAAGTTTGCTTGGTGATAAGTAGCACTAGCCATTTTACAGATGAGGAAAATGAGGCCTCTGGTAGTTTGCCTGATGCTAGTTATATTCAGACCCAGGGTGGACTGGCCTCAGCTTGTATTCCTTAACTCTCTTTCTTTCCACACCCGTGGGCACGTGATCTTCATGTTCTTTGATGGGAAGGAGGAGGTTAGGCAGAGGTCTCAATAAATCCTTGCTGACCAAAGGTCTGAGAGTTGGATTAGAGTCACACCAGTGTCTCTTCCTCTCCAGATGAACTGCTCTCTGCAGCGATCCCATCCGATGTAACATTGTTTTTAAATTATTCAAACACTGTGAAACATTTGTTTTTCTAAGTGGCTATTTCTCTTGTCTCTATAGTACATTGTTCTTCCTGCTTCACACCATGAAAGGCTTCAGCCTGATTTAAGACTTTGTGGTCTTCTGGGCAATCAGCCATGTTGGTCCAATGGACTCATGGGATCTCTCTCTTGTCTTTTGTGTCTTAGCCATGAAACCTTGAAGATGGATCTAATCCTTCACTGTTCATGAAGAAGCAAGGTAATATTTTATTTTATTTTTTGTAAATCTATACGATGTTTTAGTGCAAGATGCTTTTGCTCTATGGATGGGTTTCCTGATGAGCCCTGGAAATGAGAATGCTGGATAGAAGACTTCGTGTGTGTGTGTGTGTGTGTGTGTGTGTGTGTGTGTGTGTGTGTGTCTGTGTGTGTCTGTGTGTGTGTCTGTGTGTGTGTGTGTGTCTGTGTGTGTGTGTGTCTGTGTGTGTGTGTGTCTGTGTGTGTGTGTGTCTGTGTGTGTGTGTGTCTGTGTGTGTGTGTCTGTGTCTGTGTCTGTGTCTGTGTGTGTTATGTAGTTACCTTTTGTGATGAACCCAGCAGAAAGAAGACATAGGCCTAAATCATTCATCCTATGAATGTCTAAGTTGTGTGGGATGTTGCACCTTGCCCTTCAGAATCATTGCTATGTGAAGGGTTTTTTTTTTTTCCTATCATAAAATATGTTTCAAGACTCCTATGTTTTTCTCTCTATCTGCCTCTCTTTGCACTTAGGAGTTAACCTGGACAGGATTTTTGTTTACCCTTTTCTTGGACCCTATTGTGTCATATCGTGAGCCTTTTCTTCCTGGAACTACACATCTTTCTAACCATCATTAGCCATGACTGTATACTATTCCACCCAGAAACTGTCTGAGAATCTTTTGAAGCACTCCCCTATTGCCCAACACTAAAGATATTTCTGGTGTCTGCTACTTTAAATTGCATCCCAGCAAACAGTGTGACAGCCATGGTTCCCATTTCTCTGGCCATTCTTCCCTGTCCTCTTACAGCGTGCGCCTGCCATTTTTGCCTCTCCTTGACTTAAATGGGCTTTTATTTAACACTTTCTTGCCTGCTGCTTTTCTTCTTTATCTCTTCAACTAGATGCTTGATTCAATCCCACCTGGCCACATTGATGTGTTCCTTTTTTGTCCTTAAACCCTCTCCTTCTCTCTTTCCTAGGTCCCTTCTCCTTCACTGAGCATGTCCAGTGGCTAAAGCTCTCTCATATCCATGAAGTTGTTGTTGTTATTATTATTATTATGCTTATTCATTTTACATCCTGCTCACTGCTCCTTCCCTCAGTCCTTCCTCATCCCCCCTCCCTGTCTCCTCTGAGTGAGTGGTAGCCTCCCCTGGGTATCCCCCCACCCTGGCACATCCATGAATTTTCATGCCTGGGTTTCTCTAGAATATTCTTTCCTCCTTCCCACTCCTGGAATTTCAGCCACAACTAACTCTGAGAAAAGGCATTGTCTCCATGGTTATGAGCAAGATAATGGGACATGGTATAAGGCTGTATTTTACAATAAGCTACGGCTAGAGGACTGGCATGGGTTTGTACTTATAATTAGGAATGTCATGCTCTATAACAGTGGGGGTTTGGAGCGTCTCTGGATGCCTGGAGCAGAAGAGTATCTAGGAGAGAAGATAACATTTAGAATTAGGCTGGCATTGAACCAGGTCTCAGCTCTGCCACGTGCTCTATGACCCTCTGCATATCACATACAAGTATTCTTTCATCAAGAGATTGGTGAGGTGTGATTCTTGCCAGCAGGCACTGAGTTGTCTCTACCTAACTTTTATACATGGTTGCTCTTTTCTGTCCCAAACTTTAGTACACTGTCTAGACATCTATCTTGCTCACCATAGAGACTTAATAAATATTTATCAAATGAGTAAACTCTGGCTGAGAGCTCAAAGGTGTACACACCAGCACTCTTCTGCAATGGTGCTCATCCCACCAGGGAAGTAAGCAGATGGTGTGTCTGCTGTGTGCAGGGGGCGGGGGGAACAGGCAAATCTGCGACTGTATTTGCACATGTGGCCAGGCAGCAGCTGTTTCCAGATGGAAGGTGGCACCATGCCAAGTACCAGTGGCCTCTCCACAGAGGGTAGTAACGAGGAAGGTCCCACGTGCCTCATCTGGAGAGAGTCTCTCATTGTGGAGCGTGTGGCACTTCACAGATGCCCTCTCCATGATTCACCACGTGCCTGCAAAGGAGGCAGTGTGCCACGTGGCCACCCAGGTATGCCAGGAACAGTTGGGACAGGATGGCAAGTGAAGAGAAAGGATACAAACCATGGGAGTTTCACATGCCCTATTCTACAAACAGAATGAGCACAGAGATACATCAATGGCTGCCTCACAGTTAATGGGACATTGAGGACAAATTTAGGAACTATTGCCCCAAGGTCTAAATATCATCAATACTACCTTGATAAATGGGAAGATGTCCCCAGAAAATTGCAGCTGTGGTGTGGATGGAAGGTGGACATGGAGTCTCACAGACCTCTGGTTCTCACAGGTAGATAGCCAAGTCACAAGCTTCCTTAAGTTTAGTCTTAGTCCTTAACATCATGAGAAAACTTCCCAGCTCAAGTTGGGGCAACCCTCGGTTAAGTTGCTGGCTTTACCCAGAGATCCCCTGGTCACCCTCTGCTCAGATTCCATCACACACACACCCATCCTATCCCTGTGACATCCTTGTACCATTCCTTTGTGACACTCAGCTAATTTGTAGTTATTTATAGGAGATTATAATGAAGAGTGGAAGGTCTAGCAGTCAGGAGCTGCTTTGGTTTGTCTTGCACATATCCAGTGCCAAGCATTTCTGGGAAAGCTATGTGATTCATAAAATGTAAATGAAGATACCAATACCAAGTCAAATGACAGAGAAGGAAATGCTTTGTCCAAGGATTTGATGGCATTTCTTCTATCCAGTGCTATTATTTTATAGCTACCACAACAACCTACAGTTTTGCTTGATTTTTTTTTCGAGACAGGGTTTCTCTGTGTAGCCCTGGCTGTCCTGGAACTCACACTGTAGACCAGGCTGGCCTCAAACTCAGAAATCTGCCTGCCTCTGCCTCCCGAGTGCTGGGATTAAAGGCGTGCACCACCACTGCCCAGCTAATTTTAGTAGAGTTTAAAAGAAAAGCTCTAAAGCAAGTGAGCTGTAAATCTTAGCAGCTACCCAGAGGAAGATAGAGGGGAAAATGAGAGGAAGCCATGTGTTTGAGTTAGACCAGCATGGAGGTCAACCATATGGTAGACGAGCAGCTGGAGGTGGCTAGGAGGGGAGTTCAGAAAAAGTGAAGCCCAAAGTATTAAGGAAATGGCCTGAGTTTTCTACCTTCCATTCCAAAGTAAGACTGATTCTGATTTATACAGAATTAATGGTGTGAGTGTCTATAGCTCATGAGGCCAGGAATAACGCTATCTGTCTTGATTATCTACCTCATAGACATGTGTGGCCCACAAAACAAATTATGTACTAAACAAATATTTGCTGAAGAGCTGATAAAACTCACTAATCCATGTCCCATTAATTAAGAAGATATGAAAATTAAAGGCATGGTCTAATTGAGAGTTTTTCCCTTTGAAATTTTACTTCTTGCTTCAAGTTTATCAGTGTTCTGTGCCTCATTTAGAAAATGAAACTGAGGTGCCGGTCATAGAAGTCTGCTTCTTGCTTTGACTCAGTAAATCTGTATCTAGTGCCTGTTCTGTTCTGCATAAGATCAGTCGGTGGAATAACATGGGGAGAGATGGTTCACTGGTCTAACATCTTAGATACTAGAATATGAAAACATGTTCGCTAAGAAAATCATATAATTTCGAGCTGTGTTTCAAATATGAAACCATTTCTGATACATAACAAAGGACCCTCAAAGCTTATATATTCAGACAATGTGGGTGAGTAATTAGGTCTCATTCATTCATCTAGGCAATTCTGCTCCCTGGATTAGGCTCATCTGATCTTGGCTGGCGTCATTTATGAGAAATGAGGTTGACCAGTTGTCTCAGGTTGGGCCTGCCTGAGTTCTATGCTTGGCTTTATCTTTCGGCATGTTGGATAAGGTTTGCATGAAAATCTCAGGGTTTCAAGATGAAGAGTGAGACCCACAAAAACTGAGTGAGACCTAGAAGACACCAGAACCTACTCAATGGCACTTGTGCTGTGCTGCATCGATCAGTGACAGCCTGGATCGCAGTAGGAGAAAGACAGACCTCACCTGTTGATGAAATGAGTTACAAACTATTATGAACCTTTTCTTAAAAGCATCAAGAATCCAGCTAACAAAACTATGCTATGCCTTTGCGTCTTACTTTAGCCGTTCTCAATGGCTTATGAATTCAGTATGTTCCTTAATGAAAGAGAGGGGCCTGCAATTTTACTCAACGGCCCTGTTAGCTCCTTCAGATCTCTTCATGCAAATAGTCCATCTGCCCCACCCCTAATTCTACCCTAGAGTAAGATCATTGTCTGTTTTTACTTCCAGGAAATAAGGAAGGCTTCCTATCTGTAAACACAACAGCATGCTGGCTGATGGTCAGAGGCCCTTTTTTTCCCTGCACAATCTTGTATTCAGTCACTGAAATAGGAAAAAATCCATCTGTGGTTCTGGATGTTTCTGTGACTCATTTGCAGAGTATCCAGCAATCCTTCAGAACACTTTGTGAAGTGTGCTGTATGGGTCTGGAGAGGCCTAACACCCATTAGACACTTCTGCTGCAAATTGGATGTGCCAGTCCCTGTAGGCTGGTGCCAAGGTGTGAATTAGATAGAGATATTCTCTATTTGGTCTTCTGGCCTCTTGATTCTGTTCCTGGGCCATCCTGTGGCCGGCCAAGCCTCTAGGCAGCCAATCTGACCTATGGGATGAGGGGGGTTGCAAGTGGCTAGCAGTAGGCAACTGCAGCAAGTGTAGCAGCATCCCATTTGCAAACTCTCACGAAACAGAGTTTCAGAAAGCTGCGCCTCTTCAGATTCTTCTTCTGGGAGCACACCTTGCTCGTGTGGGAATGTGGCAGAGAACAGAGGTCCTGTGGGGTGAGGAAGACACAGAAGCTTCTGGCCCAAAGTGAAAAGCCAAAGCTGTCCCTGGCTATTGCATTTGCCCCAGTTCATGTTGGCACCAGTAGCAGACACTGCCATACATACATGAAAGCAGTCTTTGCAGATTTCCATAGCTCCGGAGACAGGCACCCCAGCTCGTATTCCAAACTAAGTGTCCATGGTGAGGCTTCTGGGCCTCCGCCTTCAACCTGGATGGTTGTGAAGATTAAAACAATCCTGAAATACAGAGCAAGAATGATACCCAGCATACAGAAGATGCCAGAGTAAGATTCCCGGCTGTGCCTGCTCCCATCCATATCATGGCTAACCCACAAAGCCACTTGTATTATAAATACTGGGCATCTCTTTGGCGCTTAATGCACATAGAAGCTGAATCACTTCTCTGAAGTCACACAGCTGAAGGATCAACCCCTGACACAGATCAACATCAGCTTTCTACTCTGTGTGTTTGCTCTCAGTCTTCTATCCTATCCAATCCAGCTTTGCAAATTTGCAAAAATCTCCTCCCCAAAGTAGCTTCAGGTGGGCAAGTCATTCTGCCAATCATTTTTGATCATCTCAACATCAACAACAACAACGAAAAAGAATATCGTCTCATAAAACCTACCCAGTGATCAATACCCGTACACACTGAATCTTTAATGCTGTGTCTTATCAAATTAGCAGCTTCCACCACAACTCAGAGCAGAAATCAATGTTCCCTTGACCTTAAACATGCACAGACTTGAAAAACGCTCCTGCCTCGGGGCTTCGGAGGCCGGTGGGTGAAAGGATCCACTCTCAGACACATCCACTTGAACTTAGGAGGCACACAGCTCTGTTGTGCAGTAACAAACCCGGCCATGTGGCTCCTCTGCCCCCAGTCCCACAGGGCCTTCCCAGTGCTCTGAGGCATGAGACATCTCACCAGGCAGTTTCTGGCCTCCATGTTAAACTATGAGGATGAAGTTCCCAGCCTCCAGGAGCCTCCCCTTATTGTCTTCTTCTTGGTGTGTGGGAAACATTTACAGCTTTGCCATCTGTAGGTTCCCACCCTGAGTGGAGTCACTCGTCCCCAGGACTGGGCCTCCCCTTAGGCCATTGGTTCTCCTTTCTCCTTCTCTTCTCAGGCCTGGGGTCCACCATTTCTTCCTCTTTGTGCTTACTTGGTGTCTAATAAGCTTTTATAACTCCTTGAAAAGATCACCATGGGGTGGACTAGGAAAGTCATTTCGGTCTAAAGAACATGACTCAGGGGCTGAAGAAATGGCTTACCAGTTAAGAGTACTTACTGCTTCGGGGAAAGACCTAAATTTGATTCCAAGCACCCACTTGAGACAGCTTACTAACTCCACCTCCAGATGATCTGATGTTCTCTGCTGGCTTCCATGACACTTGCACACCTGGGCCCAAGTCTGGGTACAGACATACAACATACACCTAATTAAAAATTAGAAATAAAAAAACCCCCTTGATTTAGCATCTAAGTGTATATGACTTTGTATTGTCTTCCTTTGTTCAATGGCAGGATTTCCCTAGGCAGTTGGCAAGATGCTCAATTTCTGAAAGCTATAGCCTCAGAATAAATGATTAAAGGTACTTAAGCGCCTATTGTATACCAGGTAATGTTTTAAGCACTTTTTGAATATCATCTTGTTTCCAATAGCTACTTTAGGATGACTACTACTAATATTCACATTTTTTCATATGAAGAACTGAAGCCCAGAGGTTACACACCTGGTACAAAGGCATCTAGGTGGCTTGTGTGGTGCCTGAAATCAAAGCTGGGTAGTCTGTCATTGGCACCTGGGCTTTTAGTCATAATATCTTAATGGCTTTTACCATGAGTTGTTTTCCATTTGGTGGTCCCCTACTGTAAAACTGTTCACCAAAGCACACATGGCCCAATTCAATAGAGAGACTACATCTAATGAGGGAAGATCACATGTTAGTTGTATATTGCTGATAGATAGAGATAGAGATAGAGATAGAGATAGAGATAGAGATAGAGATAGAGATAGAGATAGAGATAGAGACAGAGATAGAGATAGAGATATATCCCCACTGTCCAAGGCTGGTTGCTCAGAGAAACCTTCACTAGACCTTCCATAGCTGGATGTGCCTGTTCTGGGTTCCTTACCAGACTATGTTCAATGAGTCAGTCAAGGCTACACACTGTCTCAGGCGTGTAATGGGGATAAACTTCAAGGTTTGTTGGCAAAATTCATAGTTCCTGGTACGTTCCTAGCTGCAGGTACTTTCTGCTCCTTACCATGGAGCCTCTCCATGGTGCAGTTCACAACAGGACAACATCTTTATCCGACACGGATTAGACAAGGAGAACAGGCCACAGTCTTTGATATTATGACCCTTGACTCTTGCCATCCTGTGTTCATTAGCAGTGACACAAAACCTGGTAGCCATCTCAGAAGCTTCCTAGCATACAAGTCTAAACAGAGAAGTAAGGGAAGCCATGCTGAGCCAGGGCTGGTGAAAAGACACCTAGCATGTGCTGAGCCAGAGCTGGTGAAAAGACACCTAGTATGTGCATGAGAGTTGGCCAAGCTGGAAAGCCAGTGAGAGGAGAAAACAACAGCAGGCCTTGGAAAGGATCTGCCTCAATCAAGTGTGAGAATGAGGGGGAGGGCGAAGTGGACACGACCCTAGACAAAGCCAAGACAGGGACTTAGAGAAGTATCTAGAATTTTCACCTCTCAGAGAGCAATGAGAAATGTTCAGAGGCAGGGGGAATCTGGTGCCGGCTAACTTTGAAGAAAGTAAAGAGCCAGGGGCTATTAAAAGCTGAAGGGGAGGGGTGCTGAGCCTCAGGGCTGAAAGTGGGAGGAAGAACTAACTCAGCTAATTCACCACCCAATATAAGCCATGGTTCACATCTAGATGGCCTAAACCGTTCTGAGAGGAACCCGATTGCCTCCACAAGTCCGTCTGCTGGTCTGGGGCGAATCTGCTGTTTTCGGCTACTTTTAGGACCTGGAAGAGAGGGTTCCCTGAGCAGAAACATTTCTTGGGAAAACTCTCCAGGCTGTAGATGGATGAGCTCAGCTCTGCAAGTCTCCTACCCACATCCTACGGTCATTATTGGTCATTATTGGTGCTAAAACCAGGTACAGAAACTTCAAAAATCATGTGTTCTGAAGGTGACACACTGAAGTACTAATAGGGGAATGAGGGATGGACAGAAACCCATAAAGAGAGAGAGAGAGAGAGAGAGAGAGAGAGAGAGAGAGAGAGAGAGTGTGTGTGTGTGTGTGTGTGTGTGTGTGTGTGCATATGTGCATATGTATATACTCCTGTCATCTTCCAAAGGGATAAGGCTGTCACAGCTAGATGACTTACACACACACACAATTAACTCTTGCATAAATCTGAGATCAGCCTGGTAGATTCCCATAGCTGAGGGTGGGGAACAACCAATGTTTAAAGATAGCAATTCTGCATAAGTAGGGTGACTATTGGAAGAACAGGCATGAGACCTAACAAAACCCATGATAATGTTAATCATAGCTAAAATGGTTTTCATATAATGAGTCCCTGTAATCCTCACAGAAATGCTAGTTCAGTTCTTGACACATGTAGGTGCTCAACAGATGTTAATTAAACATTGTTAGTGTTTCTACCATTCGTCCAAGGTCACTGGACTTGTAAATGTCAAAGCCAGGACCGCTACTGGGTCATCTGGTACACAGTCCATTGGACATGGAAAGTGTCACTGCAAGCAGGAGTCCTGTCTGGCTATGGAGACAAGCTGAGAAGGCAGGTGGCCCTGGGGCTCCAGAGGACCAACTGCAACATCACCATTTTGCTCCGGGTCAGTCCAATTAGCAGTATTTGTCTGATAAAATTACAAAGAGGAAAAGCCCAGAATGACCTACGTGGCAGCAGATGAGCCTGTAGACAGAACAAATGAGGGTGACCCACAGTGCATGCTGCTGTCTGTAGCAAGCCAGAGGTACCAGACTGGAAAACATTCAATTAGGGCTTATCTTGCATTTGTTTCTAGAGAGCAATGTATCTGATCCAAGTGGGCATGGGGAAAATCCCATCCTGAAAAGATCCCTGGTCAACTGAAGAGGGGTTGGTTCCTTCACTGTCTATTTTTGGCCTTGATCTGTTCTTTTATTCTGGAGTCATTGTCATTTCTGACCTGTGTGTCTCTGGCATGGGTTCTGTGCAGAACAAGAGCCATAGAATAGAAAGATCGCAGGAAGAGCTGAACAAATAGGAGAGGAAATGTGGGGAGCTGGGGAAGGGTGAGAGCTTCCAGTTCAGGTCCTTCAGCAACCAGCTGTGTGAATTGGATTAAGAGAAGGATTGCCTTGATGTGGTGATGTCCACCTGTCATCTCAACTCTTGGCCGGTAGAGGCAGGAGGATCAAGAGTTCCAAGTCAGCCTGGGCTACTTGAGACCTACTCCCAGCAAAGTAGAGAGAGAAGAGGACTGGGGATGCAGGGAGGAGTTCGGAGAAAGGAGAAGATAGTGAAGTGATGAATAGCCCTACTGTGCGTTGGGCCTTGAGCTTGAAACACCTTTGTGGTTCATTGCCATTATTAGAATAATAACCCTTACAGTAATTGCTGGTGTTTCCTGCACGGTCAAGTAGAGGAAATACTTGAATCAGTCAGTGCCATTCTGCCTGACTCCAAATTCCTTGCTCTTTGCTCTGAGTCATGCCTCATTTTCTTCGTTTTATCAAATATATAGCCAGTGCCTTTGTGGGGGGAGGGGCATGCTTGTGGTGCGCATGTGTACAGATGTGTGTGGGCCAGAAGACAACTCAGGTATAGTCCCTCAGACACAGGCCACCATCTGCTTAAGACAGGACCTCTAATTTCTGGAACTCATTACTAGTCGTCTAGACTGGCTAGCTAGTGATATCTGCCTGTCTCTCCCTCCCCAGCATGGGAACTATAAACATATACCACTACATATAGCTCTTTTTAGGTGGGTTCTAAGATTCACCTAGGGTTTTCATGGCTCCAAGGCTTTATAGACTGAGGTATTCCCCCCATCCTTAGTCGGTGCCTTCAAAAATATGTTCTCTTCAGGATGGCACAGGGTATTGGAGGCAGCAGGTACCTCAGGTCCCAAGCCATTCTTGTCCCTGTTTGAGACAGTGTGGGAGAAGTACACTTGATGACCACCCCGCTGAAGGGGTGTCTCCTAGAAGAACCCTTTGATGGGCGCAAGGAAGTGGGACAGGGTCTAGAAAGCTAGAGGGGGAAAAAGGGAATTTTAAAAGCCAGGTTGCCTTCCCTTTTTTTATTATTATTATTCATATCCTAAGTCCACTGGGGAAATCTTTATCTCCATTAAAACATACATAAGAAGAAGAAAGAAAGAGTCTGACAAGAGTGTTCCTACAAAGCATGTCTTTGAGCCCCACTCAGTTCCTCTATCAAGTTCTTTCCCTGTGCTCTCCACAAAGATGGAATCTGGGTTCAAGGTTGAATGGAAAGGCAGCTCCTGATGGAACCCGTATCCCCTGAACACACCTCTAGGAGATTAGGCCGTCATTAAATATTTGTAGGATAACAGGAGAAGCCTAATTTAGTTTTTGTTTCTTTCTCTCTGTGGCTTAATCACAGATGAAAGAGACTAATAGCTCTACAGAGCTTTCTGGTGATCAAAGGCCAATCAATCCTCTTTGTGGAGTAATTAACTATTTGCTAAACTTGCAGAATTGATTTCCATTTAGGGCTAAGAGAGAGGGTTTTAAATGAAGACCGATTCGCCAGGCAGAGGAGGGAATCTCGGGGCTGATGCCAGGAGATAGTCAGGGTGATGAATTGGAATCTGCTAATTAGAGCCTGAAAAAAGCACAGCCAGACTCTGACCCTATTCGGAAAGACTTTAGGGACGGACAGCTGGGAGTGAGAGGGTGGGCACGGACCCTGCCTTTATCTGCCAGGCAGCTGTGTACGAGGGAGGCACAGAAGAGCCTTGACATCCTCACCCTCACCTTCATCGGATGCTGAGCTGTCACACGTGTGGTCCAGAAAGTCATGTAGACACCTGCAGGTGACTAAGGTGTGAAAGGGGCCACCCTGTCCAATGAGATCCCCTGCCACTGGGCCATAACTCCTAGACCCCTGGCTAAGTGCATACCTCAGATTCTGTCCACACACTTGAAGCTTTCATTGGAAGCCAGTCATGAATTTAGATGCTATGGGTTTCCATTCCTAAAAATCTACTCAGAGATCTTTAGGACCTCCAGTAACAAGTCCATGCCAGTTTAAAACTATTAAGTCTTGAACCGGCTAATAATGCCTCTGCACAGAGTTGCCGGATATGATTCGAAGTACCCAGATCAGTTTGAACGTCCTGATGAACAAAGAATTTTTTTTCAGTATTGTAAATAATCTGTTGCTTTAGTATATCTCCAGATGATGAGACTTTCTTTAACATTTAGGTTAGGAGTTGTTCTCTGTCGACTAGATTTGGTGTTTTCCACGTTTTGACCTCTCTAAGCCTCAGCTCTAAGAAGGACATTCACCATAGAAACTGTTTCATTGTGAAATGTAAATTAACTGACTGAATATGAAGCTCTTCGTGTAAGATAGTGTCTGGCAGGATTTTACTCTCTGTAAATAAGATATCTCATTGGAGGGAACATTATTTGATAAATAAAAATGTAGTGCTGTTAAACATTAATATCTCATTTTTCATTTGGCCATTTCTCTTTGTCCTTTGTCCCCAACCTTTTCTTCCTTGCTTACTCCTCCAGCTTCCCCTACTGCCAGTCCCTTACTCTCTTTTAGCAAACTGGCTGTGCTAATAACATCTGTGTCATTTTATAAAGTACAGAACCTTACTCTGCTTTCCCACACACACTGGGGCAGGATAACTGAGTAGACTTGAGTTGTCTCAAGGCCTCTCGTTCTATGATCTTGGCCATGCTCCTTGACCTTATGTGGTTGGGTGTCCCAAGATAGAGTGTGTTATGACATGTACCAATACAAGGAGGGTACTTAAAATGCTATGTGAGCCATCATCTTTATAATATGTGGGTGTTCCCCTGGGCTCCCTAGAAATAACCTAGCACTTGTTGAAATCAGCACCTATCACTTGAACCAAGCTGGGTACTGGTTTGATCCTAGGGAGTAAGTAAATAGATGCAGGTCCTAGCTTTGATTTGCCTGACTCTAGTCATAGAAGCTCCATATAAACCAAAATGCCTTTAGCCTTAACTAAGATAGGCCCTTGGTGAGTTTTTCAAGTTTGATTAAGATGAGAATATTTTCCTTGTCTTTCACAATCAAGTTCTGGGCAAAGCTTCCAGCAAGTTAATGAGAATTGAACAGCGTTTCATGAGAATTTAAAGAATCGATGTCCTGATAGCTACAGCTGCCATGACCTCCTGGCCACAGCTATGTAGATTCTATCTGGAATGGTCGGAGCAGGCAGGGATGTCCCTTCTGGGACCTGCTCTAAGACTCACTGTCAGCAGCTCTCTACGCCAGACCAAGATTCCTAGAACATCAGTATAGTTCAGGTGTACCTGTGAGCTGGGCAGGAAGCCGTGAGCTAAGCAATTAGAAGGAGTCCGGGCTTGGTAGCGCTTCTCTGATTGATTAGAAAGCTGAGGATGTCACAACAGGTGAGGTCCCAGATAAAGACTGAGGGTGACTGATTCTGTCCAACGTCCCTGCACTGCACATCCTGTACGTGCCCCTTGTCACTTCTCAGTGTGGTTCCAAACACTGGACAGGCACGGACTTGGTTTAGCCCTCTAACATCCCAGTGCTGCTGCCACAGCTGTTACTGAGCATCCTACAGATGAAGAAATACAGGAAGTGAGGGGCAATATTAATGCAAACTTCTCCCAGCTCTTTGCTATTCAATTTCTCATTACGGAGAACTATCACACAACTACACACATAGTTTCTGAGTGATAACTTAGACAGTGCAATATGGCAGGCACCAAGCATGCTATAGACCCAACTCTTTCAAAAAGGATGTGTGTGTATGTACACACACACACACACACACACACACACACACACACACACATAGTGTGTGTATATATACATATATATATATGTATATATATGTATATGTGTGTGTGTGTATGTCATCACTGGGAGAAACATCTATCTGTATCTCAGGGATGACAGGCTAAGTGGAATGGGAAGCATCTATCTTTTGAGCTCACTGTGGTCCATCCAGAGAGGAAGGGTTCCATTTGGACACAGAACAGGCATTATCAGAGCTTCACATCGGGCCTCCCAGCTTTGAGGGTCACAAGAGTTTGGAAGGATGAGTGGAAGTTGAAAAGGCATACCCTGTTTGACTAGCCAGGACCTGAATCAAACTATGTGGTAACAGCCTTCAGGAGAGATGCACTGTGCTAGGTCTGCCCTTGTCTGGCCCAACAAACACTGTTCCCTGGAATGGTACTGCAAGGAACTCTGGAGAAGGGAAGCGTGTACATATGGATGCCATATGAAAGTATCCCATTTGACTGGTTCTTGTAAGTTTAATTTGCCTATTGAACAGCCAGGACTTGCTAATCCTTGGCAAAAAGAGACTGATGTCACCGCAGCGCCTCATGAGCAAGGGCTTAGATGATGCCCACTTAGGATTAAGTAGTACAAAATCCCCCACTGCTGTCTGACTGATTTAGGAGGGAGAGAGAGAAATGGCTGCTGAGAGAGAAGAGGGCTCCCCAGCAATGCTTGGAGAAGACCCCTTGGTGAGGCCACAGCTCTCCTGAGCTGACCAGCGGCGTTTAAATGCAAGGGCTGCTGTGAACTGACTCACTGCAGGATAATTACGTTAGGGACCAATACAGCCTGTTGAAAATCAATTCTGTGGGACCAGTGTGTTTGTTCGGAAAGCCACTCAGCCAATTCAGGAGTATATTAGGCAGCAGGCCCAGTGCAGTGACCTCTTCCGGATTGGGGTTGACACTTGAACGAAGGCGTTCGTCCAGTTAAAGGACAGTACTAGCAGCAGGCTCTTATCTCCCATAAATTGGATTACTCAGATCTGCTTGTTCTCTTTAAAGATAGTGACTCTTGGGCTTTTCCCCTCTCTTTCCATCTGTCTGAGATGGTTACCTAGTGATTACTGTCTAACGTGCCATCCTTATGTATTTCTGGACAGTGTCTGTCACCAGTGTGACTTCCCTTTCCTGAATGGGTGGACAAGGTTACTGGAGCTGGACACCTCCATTTGTCAGGTCTCTGGTTAGACTGGGGGATGGGTTTAGATCCCAGTGCCCAGGCCGTTGTGTTCCCTTCAGAAACATGTAGTCAGAACCACTGTGGCATGCTTTTCAGTGCTCAGTAGAAAAGTCCTGTGATATCCCATACTTCCTTTCAGACAGGTGAGTCAACTGCCCTTAGCTTAGAACCCTAAGCCTGCTCACTATGCAGGCAATGTCTCTTGAGTAGGAGATGTGTCTGGCTACTAGATCCGTGGATGACAGCTATCTCCAGCCCTCTGGAGCATCAAAGTCCTGCAGAGAAGGGCTAGAAGCCTGGAGAAGTAATCACTGAGAGCAAACTCCATGGAAAGCCCAGGAAATCCTGTCTTCAACAACTCTCCTAGTGGAGTCTTCAGTCCCCAGACCCACCGTAGTAGCACGGGGTTATAAGGGGTGTCACCAAGACAGAGCCAAGTCTGGGAAAATGTGTGCCTTCTTCTAAAAGGATCCAGGAAAGACTTATGGCTGCAATTACAGGTTCTTTTAATGACATATAAAATTAACTGCTCCACATATCCATTCACTTTGACAGCTGAGGATTTCTCTGCGGTAAAAGGAGGGCCACGCACACTGTCAGCGAGTCACACGTCCGTATCCCAAACCCTGTCAACCAATTAGACTTCGAGAGCAAGCTGCACCATTTTCTAATGAAGCTATAATCAGGCTGCTCCCTCACCCAGAAAGAGCAGATAGTCTTGTCCAGAACGGAGAAGGTAATCGCCAGGGGAAAAGGCCTGAATAAATCAGAGGTGATTTCAGCGTGGCTCGCTATAGGTCCATTATAATTGGAAAGTGGCTGATGCAGACCCCGCCTCCCCCTCAAACTGCATCATTTAGGAGAAAGCACCTTGCTGCATCAGGAAAGCAACATGGCTTCCAAACCAAATGGCTACAGAGGCAGCAACGGTGGGTATTAGGACTAAGATCTCGGGGATCCACTGAAGTGTAAGGAGAAGAGGTAGAAGCGAAGAGGAAATGAGACACAAGAATAAACGGGGGTGGGGGGTGGGGACGAGAGAAGAGAGGGAGGAGGAGGAGAGAGAGGGTGTCTCTATTGATTGACTGGGACGGTGGCACATCCGTGCTACAGCATGTGTGTGGAGGTCAGAAGACAACTTACAAGAGTCAGTTCTCTCCTTCCACTGCCTGGGCCTCTGGGATCAAACTCAGACATCAGTCTTGGCTCCTGGCACTGTTACCTGCTGAGCCATCTCCCTGGCCTAAGGAGGAGATAGATAAACCAGCTATCTACCCGGTTACAAACCCCTACTGATAACATCCGCAGGCATTATCTCTTCAAATGATATGGCACCCTCACCTTTTAGTCACCAGGCTGCTAATAACACCCTCTCCAGGCCCAGATTTTGTTTAATGGTGGGGACCGGCAATAGGTAATTCTCCGACTCAGCTAGAAACCCAGCAAGGAGTTGGGATACTCTTGAGAGTCTGGAGAAGGGCAAGGACTGGTGCACACACAGTAACTGGGAATAGTCCCAGTGAGTGCTTGGCAGTACAAGGACAGTATACCCTTTTCAGATCTGAAGATTTTCAGCACCTTCCCTGAGGCAAAATGAAGGTGTAGAGCCACTAGGGAGCCACATAATCCCTTGACGGATTCCCAAGCAGGTAGTTCTGAAAGAAAAAAAAGATTGCTGAAATCTGTTATGCCTTCTTTTTCTTTAGATTTCTTTGTTTGGTGTGTGTACATGTGCCATGACGTGCGCATTCCTGTGGAGGCTAAAGGTCAACCTCAGGTGTCATTTCAAGGACTATACAGTTTGTTTTCAGAGACAGGGTCTCTCATTGGTCTGAGGCCCACTCATTAGGCTAGACTAGTTGGTCAGCTTGTCAGGAATCCTCCTACCTCTGCCTCTCTAGCACTAGGGACATAAATGTGCACCCCACTCCCCGATTTTTATCTGGGTGCTAAAGATCAAACTTAAGTCCTCCTGCTTGCACGGAAAACACTTTACCTTTGAACTATGTTATCCCTGCCCCACAAATCTATATTTGTGTATCCCCAAAAGACAGGTTGAGCCATGCAACATCTTGTGGATCTCAACACGGGATTATAAAACCCTTCCCATTATTAGAGTAGACTCTGTTTAAAGTATATTTTTCCACTATATTTTAATGAAGTAATTGATTTCTCATTGATTCTAAAATGCCACAAGAAGGTCCCATCTATAAAAGCTTTGCATCAGCAGAATGTACATGTCCTGGACTGTCAGAAACTGAATGTACAGGGCTTTGGCCATACTGCCTCATCTTCCTGGGTAAGAGCCTGTCATCCCCAAGAGAATTCCCCCATCTATAACTAGAAAAACAGGGTCCATAAGAGCTCTCTAAATGAACACCAAGGGTTCAGTATGTACATAGCTTGTGTCAATTTGGCTTGTGTGGCTAATTGCTGTGTGTAGAAGCTAACATCTGTGAAGATCAGTCCATCCTCTGAACCCCAGACTGTCAAAGTCAACGACAAAGCTCTCCAGGTGAAGCATATCAGTAGAGCGCCCGTGGGAACATCAAACGTAGCTTCAAGTGGAAAGGGCTGAGAGCAAAACTTTCAAGATGAATGAAAAGGCTAAATTGAATACATTCTTTTAGGGTCTAAAGAAGATGGGGCTGGGAGGTGCAGATGACGCACTCTGAGGCTAAAGAACCCTTGGCAGAGAAGCCATTAACGACCCATCTCAGAAAGACATCTGCAGTGGTACAAAGGCCGGGCTCATACCCCACCAGGTCCCTGACTAATGTCAACAACACTTGGGTTAGAGTGGTTGGCATATAATTACACAGTGTATTCATTAATGACCATGTCAACCATGGCTTTGGCACATTGGGGGCTGTTTGCCTTTAAGCCATCTGCCCGCCCAAGTTCAAGGAGATTAGTAAACAGAAAGAGAGGGGCCTGGTATCTAATGAGAAAGAAACAGGCCATGCTGAGCCTAGAAAGTAGGTTGTGAATGGGATTTTTTTTCCTCCCTTCATAAGCCAAGTGACTGAAAAGCAAGTCTAATAGTCTGTCAGCTTTTAAAGAAAATGTTAATTATAAAAGTTTCACTCTGGTATGCCAAACATCAGCTTACAGCCCAGTGAGGGTCAAAGCTCTTGCTTAGCACACAAGGGTACATGAAGGTTTTGTTAAATCATTTTCATTTTAATTATGTGTATGCATATGAGTGGGGTGTTCACACATGAGCACAGTTGTTTGAAGAGAACAGAAGAGGGTGTTATGTCCCTAGGAGCTAGAGTTATCGGAGGTTGTGAGCTGCCTCATATGGACTCTGGGCATTAAGCTTGGATCCCCTACAAGTAGCATGCACTCTTAACCACTGAGCAATCTCTCCAGCCCCAGGCTTATGAGTTTTATAATGTTCAAGACTTTAATCTACAATGTATACTTTAATCCTCTTTGAGCAACCTGCAACACAGAGCTCTGGCTGTAAATGAACTCTACGATGGCTGTGGAGGCGACCAGAGACACATGCCCCCCATCATGCCACTCACCCTCAGTAAATATTTCTGCAAAGCAGATGAAATTAACTACTGTAACAGATAAACAGGGATCGTCATGTGCACAGCGAATGCGTTACTGCACCATGAGTCATGCTTAAACACAAGCGACAGCTCCTAGGTGAGACTCGGCCTCCTGCCAGTATCAATGACTTTTTCTTTCCCTCTAAGCCCTGATGTACTTGGTAACTAGTGAAAAGAATGAAGAATTTGCACAGTGGGGCTTCCGGTGGTGCTGGTGGTCAGAAGCAAGCAACAGGATGAACCCCGGTGCTACCAGGAGAAACCAGTATTTACTGAGTGACTATAGCGGAGTTTAGGTACCATTTTGGATGAATACACAACTCTGGGCATCCAGGCCTGGAGAGAAGAAAAGAAGCCAAGAAGAGATAGTGGATTTGGGGAACTAAGTTTGTTCCAGATGTAAAGGACCAGTGCAGCTTTGAATTCTACTGTTCAGGAAGTAGAATCAGATAGGAAAAGTTTGTTTGGTATGATATGAGCCGAAGACCTAGCAAGCGTGTTAGTTACCTTTCCTCACTGGTGTGACAAAAATAATTTAGGGAACAGAAGGTTTGCTTTAGCTCATGGTTGGAGGGATACAGTCCTTTAGGCTGGGGGTATTGCACCAACAGGAGTTGGACATATCCGGGCACACTGTATCAGCTGTCAGGAAACAGAGATGAATGCTGGTGCTTCGCTTGCTTTGTCTTTTTCATTTATTCAGGACTCTGGCCTGTGAAATGGTGTTATCCACATTCAGGGTAGGTCTTCTTTCTTCCATTAAACCATTCTGGAAACACCCTCAGGCACACCCAGAGTTGTGTTTCCATGGTGATTCTAAATCTAATAGTCAATCTGACGATGAATATTAACCCTCACAACTGGTAACACCACAGTTTGGTCATTTGAGGGAGTGATCATTTATTTGAGGGTGTCTCCTCTCTTTGACTCTGGTTATCACTGAGACTCCGATTTGAGTCCAGGTCCAACAGTTATGGGATTACGCTGGTCATTTCTGCTCCCTGAGCTTCAGCTTCCTTCCCCTGTAAACCAGAAATGGTCTTCCCTCTTTACAGGCTGGCTATAAAGAGTCCTTTGTGATCATGAAGCCAAACAAAAACAATTATATGGGATGAATGGTAGACTCTGGCTCAGGGGAGCAGAAGCTGCTGCTTCTTCTCTGACGTTCTCAGGCCATGGTCTCTTTGGCTAGTGTTGTGAGTCCCCATCTCTGGTGTCTAAAATACATAATGATGAAGGGTGATACATTCCACAGCATTCTATCCAGAGACTCATCTTTCCATTAATTGTTACAGGACTGGACTGGGTAGGTGACTGACTCTCCTCTTCCTAGATGCTCAAGTGAAGGGTGCCTGTGTTCATAAGAGTGAGCAGAAGGTTAAAGGTTCATGAGGCTGTCAAATAGACATGGCCTAGGAGAGAAAAGTTTCCCTGGAAGCTGGAAAACTTCTAGGAGAAAGACAGAGGGTGACTTCTTAGTTCATCACACCTGATCAAGGCCCCGGCGTGTATATGAAGAGTGTCCTTAGCGAAGGGCCCCTCCGTTCTCCCAGTTAGAATGGGGACTGTTCATGGAGTACAAGACTGCTGAGATCAGGACAAGCAGGATCCCAGATGAGAGAAAACCTCTTCATACTCCATCACAGCCATCCTCAAGAAATAAATCTGAGTCTGGAAGGAACTCAGTAGAGAAGCTCAGTGTCTTCGGGGCTGTTGCATAACTCAGATCCAGGATGCTCCAAATCCCATCTGGGGCTGCAACCTGAAGGGTCAGAGGAATGAGCCAACCACAGATTCCCATTGCACTTGAAAATAGCTAGTGCTAAACAGATATGCTTTTATATACGAAGGGCTGCACACATGTACAGGTATGTTTGGGGGTGCCTGGGGAAGCCAGAGGCCAACCTTGGGTATCATCCTCAGGAGCTTCTATATTGGTTTGGTTGGTTTGTTTCTTTGTCTGTCTGTCTGTCTGTCTGTCTGGAGATGGAGTCTCTCAATTGGCCAGGAATTCAACCATTTAGCTAGGCTGGCTGTTCAAGGAGCCTCATGGATCTACTTGTTTCTGTTTCCTCAGCCCTTGATTCTAAGCACATACCACTATGCCTAACTTTTTTGACATAATTTTTGTAAATCAAAATCACACCCTAATTCCTGGTTGGCAAGCTCCTTACCATCTGGTCCATTGCTTCAGCCCTTTAAAAAGATACAATTTAGACAGCTTTATTCCAGGATTATTATTTTTTTAATGCTATTGATTCCAAACAGGGATTTTTGCACAATGCTCATATTCATGTTCTTTAAGCTAGGAGTGGGAGTGAGTAGTTCTGTAAATGGGGATTGATGTGGGGATTTCCCAACCAATGCACAGAATAAAGACCCCTCAGTTTATGTCATCTCTGGAGCCCCTCTCCCTTGTGCTGAAACCAGGTACATGTCACTTTGTCATTCACGTGTTCCTGCCTTTCTCTCTCCATCTATGATTCACATACGTACATATATAATAATCTGCCTCAACCATTTCATTGTAAGTGACCACCCTGGACCTCTTGCTTCCTAAATACTTCAGTGTTCCTTTCCTACGAATTGCAGTGTTGCCTAGCCTAATGACTATCCCAGTATCAAAATCAGAAAATTCATCATTATGCTTCATCATTCACAATCCACAGTCTAGATTGAAACCTTATCCATTTCATCTGTAACATACTTTATTCATAAATACACATGCCTGTTATCACATCTCCATAGCTTCTTTTAAACAAATACAATCCTTCACGCTCCTCTCTGTTCCTTTTCTTCCCATAACCTTGATGCTTTTTTAGAAGGCTACTCAACGAGTTTGTCTGATCACCTTCTGATTAGATCCAGGTGATAAATTTGGAGTAGAAATACCCAAGAAGTGATCGCCTGTCTCCTCATGTCAAGTCAAAAGGTGCCATCATTAATGATGTTATCTAGGGTCACCAGGCTAAGATGGCGTGCATCGGCTTTCTCCCGTGGAAAGTTGCTGTTTGACCTTTTGTGATGAATAGGGAACTGTGAAGAGACACTTTGTGACTATGTAAAAGCATCTTATTGCTCACCCAACTTTGACCTGCAAGTGTTTATGTCTGTGGTCGATCATTACTGTGATGCTTGCCAAATGGTTTTCTAGTTCCACTATTGCATGTGTTCAAGTCCACTGCAAAGGAGAGCTTTCTCTTCTCACTGAGGAGTGATGTATTTGTCCACTTCAGCATGGATCTTTATGGATTACTCATTGGGTTGCAGTCCATTACTGTCATATTTTGACACTCAAACTGTCCCAGAGTTCGACACTGAGAGATTGTCCTATCCTTTCTCACATGCCCTCTTTACTTTATTTATTAAGTACTTGATTAATGAATAAAGGCTCATTTTCTACCTTGCCTGTCCCTGACTACACTTATCGGTGGGTATAAGTATATATGTTAAGGATGCAGCTAGAGACTCTTACACTTCAATTGAAACTCAACAAAGTGGCAGGTGCCATTATTTTTAAGTTTCTCTCAATGGACATAGCTAGGAGAAAATGATAGAGAGGGAGATAGGAAGATAGCCAAATAGGTGATTGATTGATTGATTGATTGATTGATATTTAAACCATGTCAACATTTCCATTTCAGTTCTGTAGTATGCTAGCCTCCATGTTTTGTATATGTGATAATACTTCTTCACTACAAGACACTTAGCCATATATATATGGACATATTTATATATATGGAACGCATATATATATAAAGCTGCTAGCTAGGATTCTGTGTAACCTTTACACATGTTATGAATCTGGACCGAAGGGATGTAGTCATAACTCCATGATGTGCAGTCACATGGGGCTGGGGCTGTAGTTGTACAGCACAGGCCAAACATGCACAAGCCCTGGGTAGAGCCCCCCCCCCCATCACACAGTATTCTTAAACCATTCATTTCAAGTCTACCTTAATTTTTGTGTTTCTGTTGGAGGCTGTTCTTCTTCTCTGTGGACTTCCTTAGTATATAAAAAAATTAACATCATTATGAAAGCCAAAATTAACTGAAGAGGCATATTCATCACCTACTCATCTATGGCAGACGATTGGTCTCATCCAGCTTTTTCCCATTGTTTCTTTTGGCTGAGATGAGTAGGTCTATGTGTCCATTCATTCCTTTTCTTTCTTGTATTAGAGAGTGCATGCTGTGCATGACCTTTTCACCTGAATTTTCTCATAATGCACCCTGGAACTCTCTCTTCACATCAGTTCATTGGGCCTCTCCTTATCTTGGGTTAAACAAATAGCCAATGTGATACATGACAGTACCACCTTGATCCCACCTTCTTGTATTTGTGGGTACCCAGACTGTTTAAATATCTTGTGCTTATGAATATCTTGATATAGAATCATATGTTTGTTTGTGAAGTAGAAATGTCTGGTTTTGTTGGAGACCCAGTTGTGTCATGTGATGTTTTACTGAAAACTCTCTTATAGGAAGATGTTTTGCTGAAGCAGACATGTGATAGGATATTTTGCTGAGAACAGACATGTGGCATTTTTCTGGAAGCTGCCTGGTAAGAGGGCATGTGATGTTTAGCAGGAACAGAGAGGGGACACATGATGTTTAGAAAGAATATAAGTATAACCCAACAGACAATGGACAACACTCTGGCATTGGTTCACCTAGCTGGTCTTTGTTGGACTTCACTGATGCTGGTCTTCACCAAAAATGTTCTGGCATTGGTTCGTCCTGCTTTCTTCTCTGATCTTTGCATGTCATAACTTTAAAGAGAGAGATGCACCAAAGAACTTCTGGTGGTGTTCTGATTGCTTCTTGCCACTTCAGCAGAACAGAGCCTTGTGGTTCCTTCTGGATTGGGCCACTTCTGCTTATTAGTGTTTGGTATTTGCTAGTGGGCTGTATTGCAGACAACAAAGATTGCAATCACCCCAAGGAACTACTTCTAAACAGGTCCATGCCCCCCTTGTCCTATTAGTCATCTTCCTCTCTTACCTTTGGTCTGTGGGCAAAAAGGGAAATTGAAGCATTTTAAGAACACTTATTTAAATAGGTTTTGAAAAATGTAAACCTACATGTACATTCTTGTATTGTTGAATATGTATCTTCAGGGTGAATTACCTGGTTAAATTCCTTGAAAAGTGACCAGGGGGTCACTTGTGCTCTCCCTCTAACAAGGTGTAGAGTTAACTTTTACCTGTAAACCAGATGCATCAAATTTTCTAAACGTAGCAAGTCTGAGAAGTGAGAAAGAATATTTCAGTGAAGGTTAAAAAGAGAAGCACTGTATACAGTTTTCTTATTTAAAATAAAGAGTTCAATGAGTTTTGATATATACCAACACTACAGATAATCTTAGAACTCGGTGCCTTTTACCTGTCGTTATCTTTAACACCCAGACTCGCCAGTCCCAAGCTACAATGAAGCTATATGTTCCACCTGCATATTTACTTGTATTTGACATTTCACACAAATAAAGCATATGGCTTTTTGTCACTAGCTTTTTAAATGTGCATTTTGGGTAAAAAAAAAAAACAACTCATCCATGTTACCATGTGTAGCAGAATTTTATTCCTTTTTATGGCCAAATTTTATTCCAAGGTGTGGATAGCCCCATTCTACAGAAAGACGCATTTATCTAGTGATGGCTAACTGGGTTATCCCTACAACTTGTCTTTTATTTAAAATATGACCATAAACACAAATAGATAAGTTTAGGGGGTAGATGATTTTATTTCTGGTAGACATTTACCTAGAAATAGAAATGGCGTGTCATATATAGCTTTAGTGTTTATTTGAAGACCGGCTAAGCTATTGCAATGTAATTTTTATTTGTATTCACTTACTATAAGTAGGATCAGGCTTAAATGCTAGTTTTATATCTTTGTGAATCTATTCTCCCCTCAGTTTTTAAGAAGTTCTTGAAGCTGGACAGATGACTTGGTGGTTATGAGCACTAGCTTCTCTTTCAAAAGGTCTGGGTTTAATTTCCAGCATTTACACGCTGGCTTTCAACCATCTGTAACTCCAGTCCCAGAGGATCTGGTACCTCTTTTGGCCACTGTGGGCACCAGGCACACACATGTTGCAGAGACATGCATGCAGGCCAAACATCCATGCACATAAAATAAAAGTAAAGTAAAAAAGGTACATGTATGCTTGGACTGAAGAGATAGCTCAGCGATTAAGGGAACATGTTGCTTTTACCAAAGACTCAAGGTTGGTTCCCAGTACCACATGGTGGTTCACAACCTTCTGTAACTACAGTCCCAGGGGTTCCGGCAGGCATCCATGTGCTATACACACATGCATGCAGGTAAAGCATCATACACATAAAGAAAATAATTAAACCTAAATCTAACACATATGTATTTTGTTAACTATAGAAATTACCCTTTCATCTGTGTTGTGACCGCAAGTCATTTTTCTTCTCTGACATGTCTTTGAATTGGCTTACGGTGCTTTTTTTCCTCATGCAGACTTTTTTGAAATGTTCATGAGATCACATTTATCAATTCTGCCTTCCTGCACTTCTGAATATTGATTCTAGTTAGAAGCCATTTGTTTACATCCAAGAATTCATCTGTGTTCTTTCCCAGGACATGTAAGTCCATTTTTACTTGTAACTCTCTTATTCTTTCTAGAATATAGTCTAATGCTTGGATAGAGGACCAGATCTATCGTATCTATCTTTGCTAGCCACCCAACTGCACCACCGCCATGTATTTAAAGGAGAACCTGTGCTCCATTAATATATGAATTCCCTGAGCTCTTGTGACATCTGGAACATCTGCATAGCCTGTCCTCTATGTCCAAAGTTTCTGCTCTGATCCACTTTGATGAGTACTTGAGTACTACTTTCTGTATGTTGGAGTTCTTAGGAACAGATGGGGTTTTGCTATTTGTTTGTTTGTTTGTTTGTTTAGTGAGTACGAGAGTGTGGATGTGTATTCTGGTTTCATTACTGTTTCTGTGAAAATAACTGAGACAAAACAACTTAGGAAAGAAAGAAATGTATAACCACAGAAGCTGAGGATCTAGGAAAATACGGATGCTCTGGGCCCTTGAGCTTATAGGTAAACTGAGGTAAGGAAGGACATAAAACATGATGGTATTGAGCCTCTTGTTCCTTTAGGAAAAACTGTGGATTGTGCTTCATTTGGGGGAGATCTGCTTGACAGACAGTAGAAATAGAAAGATGATGGTCTGACCATGAGAATGGGTACCTTGACGTCTTTCTGGGGTGACACTGAGAGTGAATTGGAGGCTCTGAGAAAGAATGGCAGATGCTTTGGTAAGAGAAAGGAATGACAAGAAGGAATTTTGATTTTTGTTTGCATTTGTTTACTGTATGTCTAGGATGTGTGTGCATGTATGCAGGCATGCATATGCTACAGTAGAGGTCAGAGGGCAACCCTGGGGATTAGTACTCGCCTTCCAATTTGTTTTGAACTAGGGCCTCTCTTCTGTCATTGCACCACATATGCCAGGCTAGGAGGCCTGTGCCTTTCTGGGGACTCATCTGTCCCTGCCTCTCATCTCACTGTAAGAGCACCCAGAATTGCAGATGTGTGTGGCAGCACTGGCTTTACCTGTATTCTGGGGGTTTTAGCTGACACCCTTATGTTTGTATAATAGGGGCTTTAACCACTGAGCCACTGACACAGCCCAAACAAGAAATTTGAAATTGTGGTTGTTGTAAATATGGTAAGAGCAGGCAACCACTTAGAGATGACGGAGAATGGGTTCAGGGTGAGGGAGGGTGTGGACTGAGAATTATTGGGAAATTGAGTGAGATCACTGAGGTCTTTGTACAGCCCTTGATACTTTGTGGGGGCTTACTGAGTTCATTCTTCCCCTTCACCCCTGCCTTCCACCTTCCCTTCCAAGTTCTCCACAGTATCAACGGGAATAGTGCTGTGGTCAGGATACATCCTTCTTTCCCCCAGGAGTACTACTGTAGATAGCTAGGGGCAAGCCTAGGCATTGAATGAGAAGAAATGAATCTATAATGTGTACTTTGTAGAAAAGTGGTCTTTCTATTTCAGAGCAGTGGAAACCCTCTCAATGGTGGTGAGCCCGGTTATTGGAAAGATCAATGTTAAGATCTTGAGTATCCTTTTTTTTTTTTTTTTTTTCGAGACAGGGTTTCTCTGTGTAGCCCTGGCTGTCCTGGAACTCACTCTGTAGACCAGGCTGGCCTCGAACTCAGAAATCCGCCTGCCTCTGCCTCCCAAGTGCTGGGATTAAAGGTGTGCGCCACCACTGCCCGGCTTGAGTATGCTTAAGGATGTAGCATAGATAGATGAAATTTAGGTAGAACAAAATGGCGGGACAGCTGTGGGGACTGATTGGCAAGTATGGTGACCATCTTAGGCCCATCGATTCGACAGAAAAAAAATACTCTGCAGCTGAAATTGCTCCTTTGTGGTACTGGACAGATCCAGAAAAGTTACAAGCAATAAGGATCAAGTCCTTTCACCTAATATTTTGCTCATTCACTTTTTTGTTTGTTTTGTGCATCGTGATGTGTGTATGTGTGCACCTAGCCAGAGGTTGACATTAGGTTTCTGCTTCCGTCACTCTTCATCTGATTTATGAAACAAGGCCTCTCATTGAACCTGTTGATCAGCATTTAAAATAGTCTGGCTAGCCAGCAAGTCCCTGGAATCCTCCCGTCTTGGGGCCCCCACCGCTGATGTTATAGACATTCGATACCACGCCCAGCTTTAATTAGGTGTTGGGATCCAAACTCCTGTGCAGCAGGCATTTCACCCATGGAGCCATTTCCCCAGCTCTGGCTCTTTAATCACTGCAGCTTCTCACCTCAGATCCATCCCGGCGTCTGTTGAATTCAGCGTTATAACATTTCCGGAAATTTTGAAGTCACAGGGAGATCTGTTTGCTTGTTTGATTGGGCTCTTTGTTTTATGTTTCTTTGTTCTTTGTTTGCGAGGTCTTGCAATTACAATTTGGTAAATATTATTATCATTATTAATGTTAACACCATAATAATTTGACATCCTTTTCTTACAAGAATGTACCTTATTAAATTGCGGGAATGGAGTGCTTTATTTATTTCTTGGATTTCCTGAAAAATACACTTGGGGTATTTGAAGCCATGAGTTTGCTACCTAATCCTTGATTTTATGCTTACTATTTAGATATACCCTTTAAATGTTTTTAACTGTGTTTTGAAGAGAGCAGCTGAGTTTAGATTGGTCTGGGAGTCTCATTCTCTCTCTCTCTCTCTCACACACACACACACACACACACACACACACACACACACACACACTGGGGAGAAGCTGACAAACTCAAGAACAAAACGGGCCATTAACATTAGAGTTGAACAAAGGAAGTTCTCATGTCAAGCAGATTGAGAAAGTGCTCATTTTCTAAAAGGAAACAAGGAAAAGAGGAAAAGAGACCCTCTCATCCAGCTGAAAAGAAGATCACATGACCAGGACCAGAAAGGGGAGGGGGGACTCAAACTTGACCACCCAGAGGCCTCCCTTCCACTTGTGCCTGCTTCTGTTCCCAGGCTCTTGAGCCCCCAGCTCCTTGGTTCTAATCTCTCCAAGCACAAAGGCGAGCGACTGTGAGTAGCCACTCACAGGCCCTTTGAGGAGTGGGCAGAACGATGGCCCCTCTGCCAGCCTTAGGAGCTACAGGGTGGGGGTGGGGGCAGGGGCGCGGGTGGGGGCAGGGGCGGGCGGGGGAAGTTGCAGGGGAGGGAGGTTAGGAAGCAGCCTACCGGAAGGTCCCCACCTCCTTACCTTTCCAGGATGAAGTGGTCTCCTGGAGGCAAACCTAGCATTTCATTCTAGCGCTAAGTTCATAACTCAGTCTGTCCTCAGCATTTAGGCTTAGTTAATGTGTTTTCTTCCCTTACTGCCCTTAAGCCTTCGCCATCCCATCACCCCTTAGAGCCCTGCTGTCTGAGCTCTGCCCCTATCTCCCTCCGTGAAAAGGGCCTTCTCACAGGTCAGTTTCCTCGACAGCCTCTTCTTCTTTCTCATCCTAGGAGATTATTCAACGTGGAGAGGCGGCCTCCTCCGTTTCGTTAAACCCCCTTTACAGACTTTGAAGACTGGTGTGTTTCCCCCACAGTTAATCTCCTCTCTCTTCTTTCTCCTTCCACCTGAAGAGCACAGCTTTATTCTCTACTTCTTTCTCAGGGCTCTCAGTTCATCCAGGCTCATTTCCACATATACCACCCACGTATCAGCAACTCTAGACGGAGATGTCACCTACTTGGCATGAGAACCCAGACCTTCTGTCACTGGTTAGGAGGCGCACGGGGGTGGGGGTGGGGTCCCAGCCCTTCCCCTGTGTGTCTTCTGTTTCCCACCTAAAGTGAAAACTTCCCATGGTTTCATTTCATGGCTTTTGCTGCTGCGTTCTGTCTCTTGTGCTTGAAGCAGCTCCGTGTGCCAACCGCTCTCCCATTCCCTTGCGCAGTCAGTCAGTCGTACCTGGTTTGAGGTCCCTGTTATCCCTCTGGAAAGGCCAAATGCCTTCTGACTTTTCCACACCCAGTCCCTTCATTACAGTGTCTGGTTAGCTCATTCTTTATGTTACTGTGAGTTTAGTATTCCCAAATAAATACCATCATCAGGCTCCTAGTGAGAATAATATAGGTTTTTAAATTTTCCATGTTAAAAATGCTTAGTAAATAAATGTAGAAGGAAAAAGACAGGCAGATGGGAGAAAAGGAAAGTAGAGGGGAGGGGAGGGGGGACAATGGAGGGGAGGGGAGGGTAGGGGAGGGGAGGAGGCAGGAGAAGGGAGGGGAGGGGAGGGGAAAGGAGGGGAGGGGAGAGGAGGGGAGGGGCTTGAGAACAGGTAATGTTTGCTTCTAGCTTTCTTGCTAACTTGGATTCTAAAAATGACTCTTTTCCTGCATGTCAGTTTTATCCCGTAGAAGCCCTGGCCACCACTGCTCTTGACAGCTGTCTCTACTGAATACCCACTAACCCTGAACCCTCATGTAGAGTTCTTACCAAGCACTTCTCAGTATCACTGCCCCATCACGGTTGTCTGTGGCTTTGATCTGTTTTGCCACTAATCATGTGCTAACCAAATAGACCCATGCAGTAGACTCTTAAATAGTAGCCCAATTTCTCCTCTTGACCATGTAAAATTTTCATGAGAATTTTGAAGAAGGTCTAGTTGCTAAATAAGGTTGAGAGTGGTGGGAAAAAAATGAATCTAATTTCCTGTGTATGTTACCAAGGAGCTTTTGGGCCTTTGTGATTTCAGGTATCCTTCACATCAGCTGGTGAGAAGGGTTCATCAGAATCTCCTGATTCACTCTCTCAGGAAGAAACAACAGCTTAGGGTTCCCACACTGTCTTTGTGATTTCCTTGATTATAAACATCTTGGGTTTATGTCCTCCTCTTCAATGTTGAATAAAACATTATAGAGTTTCCCTGCCCCAAACACGTTGTTTATTGCATCTGGTGATTTCTTAGTCATAGTTAATAGCTCTAATTTCTCCAAAATTCTAAATCTCTCCCATCTGGTTTTAACATACAGGTTCTGTTGGGTTGGGTTGGTTTGGTTTGGTTCAGTTTGGTTTGTGATACTGTAAATATCTCCTGGCTAGGCCTTCCTTGGCAAAGACCCTTGAATCTGGCAGGCTATACATGGGTTTCAGACTCCTTGAGTCGAAACATATAGAATAGAACAAAACACAGACTGTCCTAAGCCACTCAGTAGAATGCACTTCATTAAGCCTTAGCAAAAGAATCTCAGATTTTACCGTTCCCCTTGTCTTTGTGTTTCTTCCACTGTATGATGCTGTTAGCCACTGAGTCACCAATGCTGTCCCTGTGTGACTCTGACTTCCCTCTCCTAGGTCAAGTGCATCAGTGCACATCAAGGGTTCAATTAGGGAAGTGTTCCTCAGATCTCAGAGGTGTACCATTGAGTAAAAATGATATGGCTGAAAATTGAGCCCCAAATTGTTCTGAAATGTTGACAGTGGCACACAATGTTTAAGTCTCAGATCACTATAATGAAGCAAGACTTGCATATGAGTCCCTTGGATGCCCTACGCCCATGGTTTATGCTCTTCTAGACTCTAGAATCTAGAGAAAGCACCCAGACCTTGGGTATCAATAGCACTGAAATAATCTGGAGTCGTTTTCATCCTAGTCACAGCCATGGAGAGACCATGGCACCCATGAGAACAACACAGGAGACAGACACTTCAGACAGACTAGACTGTGGATTTTGTTGTGTGGAGACAGAAGAAAATGGAGCACCAGGCAGAAGACCAGGGGTGGCTCAGCTCCAAACAGTAGTGCTCTTAGCCCACTGGAAGATGCTAAATGTGTTCTTTCCAATCATCTCTCTGGTACATTATCTGCGGTTGGGTACCCTTTCTCTACTTCCTGCCTCCAGTGCACCTGTAGTGCAGCAAGTAACTCATGTCCTCCTTGACCAGCAAGAAGAAGCAAGAACATGGAAATCTGTCAGAACAAACCAGCAGTGTGAGCAGGGTGGAACATACCTGTGAACCTGTGACCCTGAGATTGATCGCCCCCTAGCCTTTCAGAAGAGACAAAACGAGACAATAGGGTAACCCAGCATACCCTAAGCCCATTGTCCTAGTGTCTATCTTTAATGATCTCCCTCCACCTCCTCAAATCACATTCATAAATATTTAATAATGACCCAGCCTCTCCCCCAACTCCAGCACCCACATACTCTTGGGCCCCTTTATTCAATGATCCTGTTTGCTGGCTCATCCACAGCCACCCACAAACTTACAAGCTCTTTCCTGTTCCAAGCCCATCGGCGGATTTCTACCAGGTCATGCATCTTAAAGGAGCCCCTTCAATAACAGCCATGGCAGTTCCCATCTATCAAACACTGACATTTGTCCCTGTCACACTTCCCACGCAATACTCAAGGCAGTAGGTTCCCGACACATTTGCGAATCATTGTCCCAAGCACATTAGCCATTTACAAACGTACTTTGGAGGTTACCCTCTACCCTGCTTGCCATCAATTGAGTCCCCCTTTATTGTCCCTGTTATGCCAAGCTTTAGCTGATATCACCCCAATAACTAACTCCATTAACTCACACAGATTAGTTACGACAGACACTTCATTCACTGCCTCTACTTGCCTTTCTCCTCTCCCAACTCCCTAGGCCACCAAGGCTATTTCCCTGGCCCATCAGTAGGAGGCTCAAAACTCTTCTCCTTCCTCCCTCCAGCCTCTGAATGTGGGGCTCCCTCCTCTCATGAGTGCCTGCTTAGGGTGACCCTACTTGATCCCTGTTACATTCCTCTGGGCTCGTCAAAGGTTTGCATTGTGTCCCTGAGAAGCCGGAGCATGCCGTGTAGAGCGAGCATGGTTCAGTCCTAATCAGGACAACCTCAGCCCCGTGAAAGATGAATAATAGCAACGGCTTCAGCCCATCGTCCCAGAAGAGCCCACTGAGGACGTTTGTTTTGGGATAATGAATATGGAAATTTGGATTCCATAATAAACTGCAAGCAGTCTTTCAACTCACTCGTGCCGAAAATTCACACTCGCCTTTCCAATAACTTGTCACTTGTGTTTTTATTGTTCGATATGTAAACAAGGCCGGGAAAGCCTTTGTTCCTTGATGCCTACTTAGATTTGCCCATTAATCCCAACCCCCCTCCCTTACCCACCAAGGCATGCAGGATTACACAAAGCAAAAGTCATTAATTTTTATCTCTGACTATCTGTGGGGTTTTTAATGTGGCCTGGCTTGCTTATGCACCACCAATTACATGTCATAAGTGCTTGTAGATGCTGGAGCAGTATCACGGGCTGATGGATCACTCCTCCTCCGCTGATTAGTATGCAAGGGGCCCTGTGCCTCTCTGAGCAGCTGGCATGCCAATGAGGACCTGGCTCGGCTGGTCAAGGCATCTGGACATGAATTCAATATGGATTGCTTTAATTAAATGGCTAAGCGCACAAGATGCTAAGAAACAACTCCATCATTGAGAAGAAACTTGAAAATATAGTCGACACAAGCAAAGCTGGGTAGAAAGGGTAGGGAAAGCTTCCATCTGCACGGTCCACTCTACCTAAAATCCTGGGAACTCTGAAAACTCTCCCTTGCAAGGCGCAGTCACTTGCTAAAAGCAGCATGAATCTTGGAATCTATGGTGTACCATCTGCGATGAGGCCAGTTCATCATCCTTAAATTTAGAAATCAAAACAGAAAATCAAAAACCTCCTTTTCTGCCCTTTGGGAAAAGGTTTATTTAAATTATACACTTGTTCAGAAACTCAATAAAGCTGACTCTAAGCAGGAAGAGTCAATGCAAACCAGCCAGGGAAGTCCACTTTCACTTCTCAACCACGGTTTTGGCAGAAAACAAACTAACATGGGCATCACAAACATGAGGAAGCCAGGGAGGTTCATCCATGTGCTGTTTCACCATGGAAGAGAGTGAGAACGCAACATGAATTTGTACCGACCACTTGGGAAGGACTTTTGCACACATCATATAAAGTATCTGTCAACATGGATGTACTTTCAGCCTCTCTCCTGCTGGTCTATTTTAGTAAAGGAACAAAAGTCATCTTTTCATACAAAGGAGATAGTTTGGTATTACCCAAATTTTATACTTATGAACATTTATCTTTAGTAGTATTGCAAGTCTTCTCTTCTATATTGCGTTGTATGTTTGTGGTTGCTCGTGTTTCACCGTGTGGCAGATTGGGTGACAGCACTATGGATTTAGGCATACCTGAGTTGTTATCCCAGGCTTTAAAATTGCCAGCTAAATGGTCTGAATGCCTTTCCCTAGATCTAAAACAGGGATAAGAATAATACCCATGTCACCACCTTTTATGCAGTGATGAGTTAACCAGAGCTAATCATAACATGTAGCATCTTTTTAAAAATGATAGTTACTTTTGACTTTGTAGATTGTGGTCGTAAATGGGATGCTGTTTTACTGATGGAATACAGAGAATGCTGCTCTTGGCATTGGTAGTGTTTACCTACATACACCAGGAGACATGGAAGAAAGACATTTAAAGTGTGTTCCTATGTATTTACCACCTCTCCAAGCTTCTAGTTTGTTCTCCTGATCAACTATATAGTGTCATCCATTAATAACAATATATACTAAAGATGAGTCTATAGTTAAGTTTTAATGGATTATTAAGAGACCATTGTTTAAGAGACCCCCAAAGCATTCCACCTTTACAAGTGAAATTTTAGCATATGGAAGTTGTAAACTAGGCTCAGCTAGCATCCCAGCTGAAGGCTGTCCCTTGCCATAATAGAGGAATCTTGATGATGTGTCTATGCTCAGCCTAGAAAGTCTACTCTTTGGAGTCTTATGAATCTGTGAAGAACTGGAACTACCTTTGGAAGGAAACATGTTAGTATAAGCAACTGTCACAGAAGAAGGGAAGGAAGCCTGTTCTTTGAAACAACCATGAGCTATCATTGTTTTCAAGATGGCAGACCTGGGTCTCTTTCTGGAGCAGATGGGATAGAGAAGAGGAAGTTGTTTAGTTGCATATAAACTCTTGGAAGAGAATGTCTTCTGGGATAAGCAGTTACTCCAATGGTGGGAAGAACTTGGCGGCATAAACAGTCCATCTGGGTCTCGAAATGAGCTGCAAGCCATAAGCTACTTTTCTATTTTCTAAAATGATGAGAGGAACCTAGAGAATTCTCAGAGCTAGAGAGGAGGCGGAAGCATATTCTTACTAGAACATGGATTCCAAAACTAACAAACAAACAAAAGTATCATTTGAGCATCAAGACTCAAGTAAAGAAGCAAAGTCTTGATCTTTCAATATCAGGGAGAAATCCTGAGAGCAATGCCTAGAGCATGAGTTGCATGATGCCAAATATTTTATTTTGTACGATCTAGATAAGATCTTTGACAGAGACTTTGTGAGGTGGGGTAACTTTACTTCTTCCTGTGGGTGTTTAGAAGTCCCACTGTAGCTCATTAGAATAATAAACATAAATTAGACACTAAGATGCTATGTGTGTTTGGATTATTGGCCAGTCTGCTACAGTTTAGGTGAGAGCTCTAGCTTTGGGTTTTGTTAATGACTTCATTGAGATATAGTGTACATATCTCATTTGCCATGAAATACACCCAGTTAGTGTATAATTCAGTGTTTAATCACAGAAATAGGTCTCTAGAATCTACATTGAAAATATTACTACCATCTCCAAATAAAAACATCGTCCTTAAAAGAAAAGATTTATTTCTCTTATTTTGTGTGAATGGATATTTTGTCTGCATGTATGTCTCTGTACTGGGTGTTTGTAATGTCCACAGAGGCAAGAAGAGAGTGTTGGAACTCCTGGAACTGGGAACTGAGCATACTGGTAACTAAACCTGTGTCTTCTTCAAGGCTGACAAGTGCTCTTGATTGCTGAGCCATCTTTGCACCCTCCAAATAGTGATAACTCACCATTCTTCTCTCCTAGCCTATGGCAGTCAGTAACATATATGCTTTTTCTATTTGAGCATGTCCTGTAAGTAAAACCAAACACAGTATAGGCTTTTATAGCTGGTTGCTTTCACTTGACATGATTTTAAGGCTCTTCTGTGTTCAAGCATATACCAGAATCTCATTAATTCATAACCTCAAGATCAACCCTCTTGCCAAACCTCCCCTGGTGCTTCTACAGCCTTGAGGAACAAATGCTAACTTCTTAACATAACCATGAGGCTTTCACAATGTGGTTCTGGGACACCTCTTCAGCACCCTCTGCCCAAGGCCTCTGGTTTTGGAGCAAACAGCTAACTCTGGGACACAGGCACTTCTGTCTATGTTGGCCTTCCACCTAGCACTTCCCACATTTTCTTTCCAGGAAAATCCCTTCTCATTTTCCCATGTCCTTTTCAGATGTCCTGTCCCCCTATGAATGGCTTCTCTTGATTCCTGAGATATTTGGAGCTCATAATTTTTATGATTGTTTTATGGTACATATGTATGTTTGTATGTTTTTTGAGTTTATGTGGGTATACCTATGCATGTATACACATGAATGTGAAAGGCCAAAGATGATATCTAACTCATCTTACATCTCTTTTTCATATTTTTTAAATTGAAGCAAGGACTCTCAATCAAACCCATAGCTGTCCATTATAGCTACTCTTGATAGCCAGCTTTCTCTGGGGATCCATTGTCTCCCCCTCCTAAGGCTTGTATTACAGGCAAGCTGCTGCACCAATCAGGCATGAGTGTTCCTATGGCTTCAAATTCTTGGCTTCATGCTTGTGGGGTAATCACTTTATCTGCTGTGTTAAAAGGCTGAGGCATAACCCCAGCTCCTAGTTAAAATTTAAATTTATTTATTTATTTATTTCATGTATCTAGATGTTTGTTCTGCAAGTATGTCTGTGCACTATGCGCATGCCCACTCCCCATGGAGGCCAGAAGAGGGTGCCAGATTCCTTGGGACTGGAGTTGTAGATGGTTGTGAGCTACCATGTAGTTCTGTGAATCAAGCCTGGGTCCTCTGGAAGAGAAGCCAGTTCTCTTAACTGTTGAACCACCTCTCTAGATCACATTTTAATTAGAATCCTTCTCTTATTGGGCCATGGCTGTGTGTATACACAACTGTCTCTGTGCTTCTCACAACACATTTTAATCAATCTTAATATCAGCATCTTTAAGTACCCAGTCCCTAATACCATGTTCATACTGCAGTCAATGCCTATAAATGCTTATTGAATTTATAAACTAACAAGTTTGGCATACATGATATCAAATTAACTATCCATTTCTTCCCACCTTCATGATACCATCCTAGACTGTTATAATTTGCCTGGCTTATTCCTAAGCCCATGTGTTTATGGGATTTCTTTGGGGGGGGTAGGTTTTTTTTTTCCATTCCTTAATTCATTCTCCACCAGTAGCCAGAGAGGTTGGGAAAGAGACAAATGAGCTATAATATGCTTGAAAAAAATGTAAGTCCAAAAGTTACTATATACATATAAGGTTTTTAGTGTTTTAACTTTGTGCCTTACTAAATCTGACTTTTGTAATATAAGTGGCCAAATAAAGAGTGTACATGATATCCCTTGTGATAGCCAGAAGCACTCCAAGATATCACAAAACTGGGACTCAAAACTATGGGATGCATGACTGTGTTGTCTAAGTCACCACCCCACAGTCAGAGCCGTTCCATCCTCCAGGGTATCTTCTCCAGAAATTCTGTCATTCCAGCTAGCAGATGTGAAATCAGAGATTTCAGCCTCACTGCATTCCACACCTCCTGAAGCCCCCCAGAATGTGAAGTTAACAATGGGCTGGTGTCAGACCCATCCTCAAGTCTGTGGAGGTTCCCATCACTGCCACTCCTCTCTCTTCCTCCATGCCATGTGAAAGCTCCTAGGCTCATGCCACTTGATGCTTTTTTCCTTTGTAGAAACTACCGTGTAATTTCCTTCTGCAGCAATTTTCCACAAAACTGACCTAATTCTTCTGGCCCAAATTCTGACATCTTCTCATGACAAACGTTGTAAAGAGAACTGTGAAGCTGTCAGGATGCTTGCAATTAACATTTATGGTTCCTTAAGGAAGAAGCTGATGAAATCTGACTGCTTTTCTGCCGCCCAGTTTGAAAGTCTATCCTTTGCCTTGAGGAAGTCTTCTTGCTTTGTTCTTCCTTCTCACAGCTCATGGTCCACGCACACAAGTCCCAGTCTCTAAGGAGAAACAAAATCAACTCAGTCAGATCCTGTTAATTCCCTGCAGTCTTGCAGTATTTCCTGGTAGTATAGAGTGAGTTCAGATGTCTAGCCTGTGACCTCTGTGTGATTTGTCACTGTTCTGCCCTCTATTTTATCTCCATCCTTCTTCCCCAGCCCAAGCTAATCAAAGACTTCACACTGATCATTCTACCAGTCGTGAATCTTCTTCTACTTCCAGACTTTCCATCAGTTACCATCAGTTTGCCTTCTCAAATGCCCTCACTTCAGGGAGCTTGCTTCTGCCAGCTACTTTAAAGAATCTTGTATTGGTGTGGGCAAATAAGACAGTGCCACGATAACAAGCCAATCCTACATTGTAATGAGTTAACAGGAAAGAAAATTCGACCTCGGCTATTATTTTAGTAGAATTTTTGGAACAAAATGTCACAGCATGGAAACTTACACAAAAGAAGTCAATCTCTACACAGTTCTAAAGGCTGGAGTCCAATGTCAGCATGTCACCAGGTTTATGTTCTCCTAAGACCCATCTTCTCAGCTTAGAGGTGACAATCTCACCTGTGTCCTTGTGAGTGGGCACCTCCATGGTGTCTATTTGGGTGTCCAGGATTCCTCCTTTTATGAGGACATTGTTCTGATTTCTTTAAAATAAAAATGTTTATTTCTTTAAAATGTTGTATCCAAATATAGTCACATTCTGAGGAGTGAGTTAAGGAGAGAGTCAGTTGAGTCCATAACATCTCTCTCACTCAGAGTCTGCTGAGGCTCCAAGCAATTTCTTTTGGTCATTTCTTCCACACTTCGTAATTCTTGCTCCTGGCATTTCTGCATAAACCCACCTCCATTGTTGCCACATCAGGGTCAGAGAACTCGGGAGTCTCGACTAGAAGTTAAATACCTGGCCCACAAATGGTATGGCTCACCCATTGTTCATTTCCTCGGCCAAATCAAATTGCAAGCCACGTTGTAGTTCAAGGTAAATAGTAAATACTGTTCTTAGGCATCTGAATGTCGAAGTGAATGATGAGTTATGGTAATGCCTACCATTCTCAAAGATCAGTTCAACAATCCCAGAGCAGAAAACGCTAGCATGCATTGATCCATCGAGATTAAGCCTCTTGGCCCTCGAGAACAGCATTGATAGTGAAAAAATTCAAGCCTGTTCAATCCAGCTGGCTACTCTTGGTTCTTGGCAGCCACTTCAGTTGTCGCACATGTGATAAATGTATCCATCCTGGAGCACTAGACCGGATCACCCTGTGTCTATACCAGCTTGAAGTATCTATGCCATGTACATAAACACCTGCTGAAATATTTCTTCAAAGTGGAAGACCAGACCTCCCATGGAAAGATGCACAACACTCAAAGAGCCTTTATTTGTCCAACCTCTTGACCCCAGATGGGTCCACCATCTTTGCTAGCTGTAGATGTCTTTTATTCAATGAGGGAGGTCATATATGACTCATTGTCTAGCTGATCTACTGAGGAAGGTCATCTAGGACTCATAGGTCATCTAGGACTCATACTGATCTACTGAGGGAGGTCATCTAGGACTCATACTGATCTACTGAGGGGGGTCATCTAGGACTCATTGCCTGACCAACTACTTGATCTCTTTGAGTCTTCTCTGGTTTTAGAGGTAAGAGATGACCTTTCCTCTTCCTGTTCTCTTATTTTCTAGCTCCCTGTATTAGCCTCTTCCTTCCTTCCTTTCATTCTTTTAGCAAAGATGAAGTCTTTCCCAACCTAGGGGACTCTGTACCTGGCTCTACTATCTACTCAAAGAGCCTTTACCTGTCCTTGTCATCCTTATTGTCCTTGTTACTAATCTTTATCTCCTCCATGTCTTGGCCAGTTTCCTGAGCAGATTCATTCAGACTGCTTCTGCCTCTCTATTGTCTTTTCCCACCTTGCCTTCTGCTCCCTTGTCCTGCTGAATGATAGCACCAGCCACTTCTGTATCCCTGCACTCCCCTTCCTTCCTTCCTCACTTCGGGAACCCATACTCTTGGTTTGCCTCCTGCTCTCATTCCTGCCAGATGCTCTGGAATGAGACTGGAAGTTCAAAGTTTAAACCAAGTGATCTTCCTTCATATTCTATGAGCAAGGTTGGTGCCTCTTCCCTCTGCTTCTTGCTCACTCTGTATCCTTCATTCCCAGCTACTGTGATCACTTGAGTTTTTTCCCTTTGGTTTTTTGAGGTAGGGTTTCTCTGTATAGCCTTGGCTGTGTCCTAGAACTTACCCTGTAGACCAGGCTGGCCTCGAACTCAGAAATCCTCCTGCCTCCTATGGTCATTCTTATTTTGATCCTAGGACATCTAGAGTATGGGTTGGTACACTGTACTAAGGAAGGGCTAGATATTAAATATTTCAAGTGAACTGTATAATCTGTTTTCTGACTAGTCATCCCATATGTCCCAGTGTCCTATAGCTTCTTGTTATGAAAAGAAAGCATTCATAGATGGGGTATTAGCAAACAAAACAAAACAAAACACATAGTTGTGTTTCAATAAAGCTTTATTTACAAAAAATAACTAGCAGTCTACTTTTGGCTCAGAGACTATGGTTCACCAACCTCTGATCTAGACTGTGTAGACACCTAGTTTCCTGAATAGTTTACTTTTCATATTTAGCTTTCTTATTTTCCAGCTAAATTACAAACTATCAGGCAGGAAGAAAAATCTTCTTTTGTAGTTCTTGATATATTTAGTGAGATTCTATGGACATGAATAGATGCTCAGCAAAAGGGTGGATCTATCTACACACCTGGTTTTTATGGCCTCTATGGCTTGAATACAAGATGTCTCCCAAGCTCATGTCTTAATGCTTTCTTTAAAGGAGATCACAGGCACTTCAGGAGGCATAACATCACTGGAGGAAGTAAGTGAATAGGATAGATCCCTAACTGTCTATTCTCCTAGCCACTTCCTGTTACTCTCTCAGTGTTCTGTAGGGCATGAGGTGAAAAGCTCTCCTCTTCTCTTCACCCCTGCTGCCGTGATGCCCTGCCCAAGTACACTGGGTCAAGCAACCAGGGCTGAACTCTTTGAAACCATAATCCAAATAAATCTCTTCTCTCTCGACTTGTTTCTATGAGGCATGTTGTCACAGTGACATGAAAGTAACTCTTACGTGCTCTGTGAAGCTGGATGCTGAACGGTTGGCGCCACCAGCATGAGCGGTTCAGTGCTTCCTGCTTTGTTTGTCTTCAGAAGTGCATTCAAAGTCCAAGGCTGCTGGAGAAGACCAGAGGCTTAATGCAACTCTGCACACAGCAAAGCAATTCCTGTGCTTTCTTTACAATGATAACCAAACATGCTTTTCTAAGTTTTCTGGTTGGGTCTCCATAGAACAAGGCAGCATCTTCTGTCCCCATCCTATCTGACAAAAACCACACACTATGACATACTCCATAGCCCTACTCTTCTCTTATGTACCTTTTAAACAGGAGAGCTTATTTTAACCAAGATGACTCATGTAAAAAGTATGTAAAAATGTATCCTAAGCTGTCAAAACCACTCAAGGTGATTCTCGTACCTTCTGTCTTATTAGGTGGTTCCATCTGCCCCATGGCTGTATTATATCTGCCAGGCTGGTGGACTAGGCAGACAGGGACACACCCTTTGCTCTGTCTGTGAGCTATGTGTGGGGCTCATGGTGCCTGCTTATCCAGTGACGTCAGATCAGGCAGAGGGAAGTAAATGAAATATGAGTCTGGGCTTTGATGCCTCCTGGTTGGGAAATCATGAGTTTTCTCTGACCTCTACCTCTGGGGTGTTTTATGTGCTTCAGGATTCTGCCCATTTTGTACTTATTTTGATCCTCAGGAGAGAACATGTGTATGGCTGTCATGGAGAGTTGACACACACCAGAAGTGTGACTGCTCTGTCTTTCTGTCTCTGCCTCTCTCTCTCTCTCTCTCTCTCTCTCTCTCTCTCTCTCTCTCTCTCTCTCTCTCTCTCTCTCTCCCTGGAGTTTACCACACTTGGAAGAAGCTTGCTCATCATTTGGGGGAGAAAGATAAAGCTGGTATTTTGTCAGTATTCAAAACATAAAACAAGAGGAAAATTGTTTTTTAAAAAAAGGCAAGTTGGACTCTATCCCACACATGGCTTTTGGGCAGAATCTAGGGAACAAGGTTCTAGAATGAGTACATCTAAGCTGTGTCCTTCCCTTGGTTCTCCTAAGACAGTTGAAGAGTCTATTGCTCTATTGCTCTACTGGTCTATTGCTCAAGAACTTATTGTATGAAGATTTGCCTTTGTTACTGTTGAAGTTATAATTTAAAAAAAACCAGCAGTGCCTGCCATGGATTGCCTGGATCTACAAGGAATGTCAATAATTAATAAAATATTTATACCTTGGATTAAGTAAATGTCCTTTCTACTGTTAGCTCAATCCACCAACAGTCCAAGGAGGTGAGTTAATTTTATGTCCCAACTTTTCAAATCAAAAAACTGCCACTCAGTGAGGTGACCCAGCTAGCAGGGACAAGATCAGTCTTTACCGTGCGTTCAAGCTCTCAACCCTTGAGCTGCCCTGGCTCCTTCATAGTGGGATTGATTTATAGAGTTGCAAAGAAGCCAAAGCCTTTTCTGGATCCCTATCAACTATCAGAAAGCGATGGCTTGAGCCTGTGACTCAGGATCAGTGTGAAGTTAGGAGTGGAAGAAGGTGTTCATGAGTGGTCTCCAGCTTGTCTCTCCCTCCTGGTGTTTCAGCCCTTTTGGGAGTTCAGGCCACTCTGCCATTCCTCAGGACAGCTGAAACACAGCTTCTGCGTATCAGATCCTTGGTATAAAGTAGGTACCAATTCAGAAGTAGATGTCAAGTTGAGCTCTCTGTCTTCTTAGGCAGTTGTCATCAGTGCCAAGCCCTTTTTCTTCCACCATGGGGATGTGTGGCTTGGGAAGGTTTCCTTTCACATTATGTTAATGAGATAGTCAAGCACAGCACAGCCAGCTATGGACAGATGGTAAGGAGGTCAGGTTGAGTTGGGAGGGAGAAGGAACTACAGGTATTCAAGCATCCCAGAGATGGTTTGTGATATTGTCTGGACCCTACCATGGGAAGATATGCCCTTGTAATCCCTAGATGCTTCTTATGTATGCCACAGCAGTGCTTGATAAATGCCAAGAAGAATGGCAGCATGGGTAATAAGAAGGACTATTGGGATAATATCTATAGAATTATTACCACCCTCTCAACGTCATTAGGAGAAAAAATTGTCACTGTGTTCAAGGGAACATGAATCCAGATTTCCACAGGAAATGCTCCCAGCCAGCTGTCTTGTGATAGGACGTGAATGTGCGGGCTTTTATATTTAATAAATAAATGCTATGTAATTTGCCACCCTCGTCGTTATGAGCGTGTTTTATTTAAGTGGCAATTGCTTTGCTATTCGTTACAGCAGCCCATGGGTTGGGTGGGTTTAGTTTACCATGGATGTTGCTACAACCAAGGTATATAGCAGGCTCATTTGGAACATGCTTTTTAAATAAGGGGTCATTAGCCTGATGGGCCAGTTTGGACAATGGATTCTGTAGCAAAGCAAACTCGTTGTCCATCTTCTGAATCCCAGCCCTCGATTGAGCTACAGAGCTGAAGATCTTTCTTTTCATAGTTATTGTATCCCTGTGATTTCCCCCCAGACCTCCAACCTTTTCCTCCTCCTCCCTGAGTCCCTCATTTGTGCTGGATGCTAGTCTCTGTCCAACGCTCTCTAGAGATAAAGACTTGCTTTAGCATACAGCACACTCTCCTTAATGCAACCGAGTTCACTCTCATCATTTTAATAGTGGACCTAAGGTATGTTGCCATGTGAACAAGCCATCACGTCACCATAGCAACCAGCCAGATTGCAGCACACCAGTCTAAAGACTGGACCTTTTCCCCCCTCTCTCCCTGTCTCTCTGTCTCTCTCCCTCTCTCTCGTTTCCTTGCCTGTGCTCTTTCTTTTGTTAAATTTGCTGAAGTGCTCACAATTCAGTCAGCTTTTTCAAGCGGGGTTCCGTTTAAACCTGTAAATTGTTGTATAAACAGAAAGGCCAGCGTGGCACTAGGCTTACTTTCAAAGATGACTCGATGAGGACTTTGAATGTGGGGCCCACCCCCACTCTCTGCCATGCCTTACAGTTTGATCAAAAAAGAGACGATCACACATATTGGTGGCATTTGGACTTAACCCACCCTCCGCCCCTGAGTTTCTTCTTCGCTTTCCCCAGCGGGACTCGTGACTCTCCCATCCAGGCCTGGTGACCACAGCTAGCCCTTGACGATGCTCAGAAGCCCTTGACAGTTCCCGAGCTCTGTAGGACCTGAATTAGACCCAATTAAAGATGTGGATTCTCCCTTCCCGTTCCCTATTGCCGAGTAACCCGTGCCGGTTCTCATTCCGACCTCATGGGGAAGGCAGAGATGTTGAAAGGGCAGATGATAAAGGGACGTGTACCACGTCTGCCTGCCCATATTCATCAATTTTGCTTGGCCTTTGATGCGCCTAACCTTCTCATCTTTGTTCAGGGAAGCAGAAAGCATCATTCTTCCAGGCTCTCACATCTTTTCCCATTTGATTCCCTGCACGCTTGCACACGGTATATCTATTACCTGCCCCAGTCTTAGCATCCCCCTGTCCCCACCCTCGGAAACTTCCCCCTCCTTTTTCAGCTCCTGGCCCTGCCAGACATTGATTGCTAAGTAGTCTTACAAGTGTGTTGGCCATCCAGGCTGTGTGTGGGCACCACTGCAGGCTCAGCTGCAGGCAAGCACCGGGTGGGATGAACTGCCCTCCACAGGCAAGAAGGACCAGCTCGCCTCAGCTCGGTGCATAAAATTACAGCAAACAAGCCTCAAATAACGAAGGACACTTTCATAATTGATTTATGCAGGACGCTGAAAGTTCTATTACCTTTTGTTTAGCTCAGGGGGCCTGACTCCACGCAATCCATTGCTGAAACTAATTACAAGATATAATTAAACTGTGACACAAAGATATTATACCGTTAGTTTACTAATGACACCGCGAAGCTGTACCACCAGCACAGGACAGTGATTACGCTTCATTTATTATTTATCCTTTTGCTAAATGAGACGCTGACATTTTCAAAAATTACTTTGAGGTTTCTTAATTGTCGGCAGCAGGATGGACGAGGAGGAGTTCGCCTTCCTCTTAGTTACTCATCCAAACCTCAGAAGCATTATTAGCCAAAAAGAAAAAGAAAGCGAGAGAGAGAGAGAGAGAGAGAGAGAGAGAGAGAGAGAGAGAGACTATCAAATGTCGGGAGGGGAGAGTAAAACCTGTCATCCAGTAGTAACAAGGAAAGCTTAGTTGCACCCTTGGACATTTTTGAATTCTTACCAACAGTGTTTTGCAGGGGATGGGGCGGCTGACCAAGGGTTTAGGTCCAAGGGAGGGGTGTTGTGTCATAAGACTAAAGGTGACTCATCCTATTATCCAGACAAGTGCTGGTATCCATGGAGATGTTTCTGAAGAGACTGGGCCATGAGGGCTGAGAGGAAGCTGACCCCACAGTCCTAGCTTTTCCCAGAAGCCTGTTCCAACAGGCAGAAGGCAGGTAGCGCTCTGATAGTGTAACATGATTGGCTAATCTTGCCACTTTCCCCAAACAAACGACTGCTTAGTATTGCCAATATGGAAACTTCTGCGTAGGAGACCCATTGAATCTACTTATGGAAAGGACAGGTTAATACGTGCCTCTTGTTTGACCTGTTTTAAATGCATCTTCCACAGGTATCAGGGTTTCCTGTGAGGGTTCTCAGGCTCTCCATGGATGTGTTCCCCTCCCTGGAAAGACAACTTTGCTTCTCTCCTTAACTGTCAACGTTGCTCAGTCACCCAACCACAAGGGCTCTAGAGAAGAAACCGGGAGCAGGGGTTCCTGCCGCCAGCTCCAGGACTGGGCTTCTCTGGGTCCGTTTATTTACTGTTCCCTCCATTCCCACGCAGGAGCCTCCCTTTATTGCCCCCTGCATTTAGCACATTCTCAGAACAATAAAAGATTAATTCACTTGCCACCATTTGATGAGTTTTTGATGCTACAAATGTGCGTGCACACGAGTGGCTCTCCTTAGGGCTCATCTGGGTCAGGCTTCCTACAAGGTACCACTGGCCCCGAATGGCCACTAACCTCTCTGTAACCCCAGTGGCGATGCAATCACAGCAACTGCTGGTCGGCTTGAGATGGGGTTTAATTTCTTCAGAGTATAATGGCATCCGGCATCTATAATTATGCTATTTTCTCTCCTGTGCTGATTAAATACGGTCTACCCAGAGAGCTAAATGATGAATATTTGAGTGGGGCATGTTGAGCCAATAGCTGGTAAAATAGCCACAATAAATAAACTTGTATGGGAGGGAGGGGCTCAGCAATGGCTATGGCTCTGCCAGGTGACATTAGCAGGTATGACTGGAATGAATACAAGATTAGTATCGGAGTCAGACATTACCCCCACCTCACCACAAGCTCCCGCTTAAAGGAAAGACAAGGAGGAAACCTAGAAATCTCAGCTTGGAAACTTAGCGGACTTCAGCAGTTACCCTTCAGTCAGACTTTCTCTACCTGTGTACGTATCACGGCTGGGTATTATTTCCAGAACCATCTCTGTTTCCCAAGTGTCACCTAGCTTTCAGCTATGAAACTAAATTCAGCATCATTCTGCAGCTTGTGTGTATGTCTATGTCTCTGTGCATGTGTGTGTATGTATCTATATGTGTGTGAATATATGTGTGTATGTTTGTGTGTCTGTGTGTGTGCATGTGTGTGTGCATGCATGCGCGTGTGCACATGCACCCATGTATGTGTGTATGCGTCTGTGTCTCTGTGCATGTGTGTGTACATATCTGCATCAATGTCTGTGTGTCTGTGTGTGTCTATATTCGTGTGTCTGTGTGTATGTGTGTGTTTGTGTATCTATGTGTGTGTGTCTGTGTATGTGTATATGTTTGTGTGTCTATGTGCATGTGTGTGTGTGCATGCATGCATGTGTGCACATGCATGTATGTGTGTGTGTTGTTGTTGTTGTTGTTGTTGTTGTTAGGCTGGATTTCATGATATGGTCTGGGTAGGCTGATAATGCTATATTCACTCTGGATAGCCAAAGAACCCAGTAGCTGTTCCATCCCTGAAGCTGAGTGCCTCAGCAGTACCAACCTGGGGTTGACAACCTATGGGATTCCTGGTCTGCAGTCCATGTTGGGAGCCTAAAGAAGCTAGGAAGCAGTGAGAAACCATAGCAGCCATGCTAACTTGCCAGCAACATGGGGGGTAAGGAAGCAATTCCCATGGGCCTCCTTTTATCTTGGCTGCCACTAGAAGGTGCTGCTCACGGTTAAGGTGGATCGTCCCTCTTGGAAGAACCTGAGTAAGAAAATATGAGGATGGACCATGAGCACATGGCCAAGAGAAAGAAGCTCTCCCTGACAGAGCAAGACTTGGCTGGCAAGAAACACGGCATTTATCTGGTTATTAATAGAGTAGTTGGGTTAGAATAGCTCAGAACCTGCCCAGTAAAGTGCCAACAGCTTGTTAATAAAATCTGATGTCTCAGTGTGATTTACTCGGGAGCTAAACAGGATAGAGTGGAACAGAAACCACACCCATAAAATTACTCCAACAACAAATCTACCACAGATGTGCCCAGTGGCTTATCTCTTAGGTGATTCTAGATTCAGTCAAAGAATCAAGCAAGGTTACCCATCACACTCCTGTGGTAAGCATTCTTGGTTCGTCTTTTCGTGAGATCTAATATTCTTTTCTTGAAGACTTTTGGAAAGTACTAACAGACCAAGAGCTTCCACAAACCTAAAGGCTGGGCTCCTAGATAGCTTCTGAGGTGCATAACAGATATTTCTACTTTGCTGTGGCCCACCCTCCTACTGTTTCCATGAGTGTGTCTGAAAAGCACCTTTATTGCAACTATCTTTTGTTCTATGACTATAAAAACTCCGTTAAAGTATTAGTACATTGGCTCATGGTATTTGGTTAGCTTAATTTGTGTTCCCAGGCTATGATCACTAATATTTGACTCCAGAATAAACCCTCCCTTATTCTCCCTTTGAGGTGATAACCATCTTGGTGTCAACAGATGTAAACAGTCAAGGATGTTGGATGAGGGCGCAGATGCAGGAGGCAAGGATGGAGGAGCCAGAATTCAGAAAAAGGAATCGAAGGATGCCCAGAAGGAAAGTCCAGTGAGCTCTCACCTCCAGATATCATTGTTTGGGACCCTGTTTTTTTCTCCACACATGGGTTGGTTTTCCTCAGTGATCTGGGCTGACTGTGGGGTCCGATGGCCTGAAGTCAGTCTGCGGGGCTGGAGAGACAACTTTGTAATGAAGAGAGCTTGCTACTCCTCCACGGTAGCCTGCAGTTGGTTCTTAACACCTATAGGCTCACAACCACCAATAACTAGAGCTCCAAGGTATCCAACTCCCTCCTCTGGATTCTGTTGGTTCCTGCATACAAGTGTGCATACACTTGCATGGGCACACAATATACAGATAAGAAAATAAAAATAATTATTTTTTAAAGGAAGAAACAAGTTTACAAAGAAAGTTGCCACTTGAATGCAAGACCTGCTGCCTTTGATGGCGTACTTTGCAGCCTCATGTTTCTGGATTTTTTTTTTTTTTTTTTTTTTAGCTCTTGGCATTCACCTTCTTGATGGCAAAATGTTGAAGAAAAGAGAATTTGAGAAAGCCTCTCACAGGGACCTAGCTAGGGTAGAACAGCTGCTGGCAACCCTCTCTTAGAGATCAGGAGGAGCTACACCAAGCCAGGCTCAGGGATCGTAAATGGAGTCACACAGGAGACTGTGTCTCGCTTACCCGTGACTTCGAAGCTGCACATCTTCTTCAGTGGCAGCACCTTCCTCCTTGCAACTCCCATGGGTTCGGCAAATGGATTTAAAAGCTTCTCTTTCAGCAAACTATAAACAGGAAGCAAGTGGGCAGTGACACCTCCTAGGGAAATCTTCTTTGAGCATATGTTAATGCATACAAAGAAAACAGTTAGGCACTTCGCCTTCGGTAGGCATTTTCCTTTCTTCCCCTCTTTTGCTAACTGCGTTGTTTTCTTTCTTCTTTGCTGCAGAAGGCCTCCTACAATAAAACCATTGTGCTTGAGTCTCAGTGCCTCCCCCCTCCCAATACTTGGTACTGCAGCGCACTCGTGTGTGTGTGTGTGTGTGTGTGTGTGTGTGTGTGTGTGTGTGTGTGTGTCTGTGTGTCTGTGTGTCTGTGTGTGTCTGTGTGTGTCTGTGTGTGTCTGTGTGTGTCTGTGTGTGTGTCTGTGTGTGTCTATGTGTCTGTGTGTGTGTGTGTCTGTGTGTCTGTGTGTGTTTCTTTTACCTACATTGTCATCTTATTTGGAAACTATGTAAAAGATGAACCACCAAAAGAGAAGATTCCTTGGATGGGCCAGAGAGACAGCAATATTCACAGAAGTCAGGCCGGCAAAGGTGAAATTACGGGACTATCAAGAGGATTTTCCTTAGCTGTGAAAGGTCTGAGAGCCTTACAGGCAGGAGCTGTACTGGAGGAACTGCTAAAATCAGGGCAAGACTTCAAAGGTTTGGGAAAATAACTACGCATAGGCTTTGGGTTTTTTCTTTTTTTAACCAGACAGGAAAAGCCAAGGAGAAATTCCATGTTGTTGAATTATTTTAAACATTCTATATTGGAAGACCGAGTTACCCCTTGAGGGTTGAGGGTAGAGTAGCAAGAGTGTTGCCTCTGGCTTACGGAAAGTGAAAGGTGTTCTCTGAATTCATCCATCAACTAGAGCAACACCTGCAATAAGACAAGGTATTGAGGCTCATGTCTTTGATCTGTCACATATTTAGAAATGGTCCATGGTGATTCTATGGGGGGAGGGATATATGCTCATTTAGCAGAGGGAAGAGCCAGAGATAGAATGGTTAGTTGCCTATTATCAGGTCATATAGACTCTAAAACCAACATCATTTGGGAAACCAAGATTTCCACAAACCACCTCTGAGGAAGATCCCAGAAAACAGTCAGCAGCCTGTTCAGATCCTCCCATGTACTAATTGTATGGCTTTAAGCAAGTCATTAGATATCTCTTCGACTTATTACATTTAAAATGGAGATCATAATCACACCTGTCTGTAGTACCCAGGATTCTCTGGGCAGTAGAAATAAGAGGATATGTAAAGACTAAGGAGCAAGGAGAATATTGAGTTCAAAGATTGAGTTCGTGTGACTATGGAGGTAGACATTTGGCTCCCAAATCTCCATTTTGGATCAGTAGGCCTAGAGAGAGGCCTGCTCTAGCCAATCGTGCACATGAAGCCCAAAGCCTGCCTGATGGAAGAGTCCCTCCTGTGACGGTGACAGGGACGGTGATGCTGTTATCGGTCCCTCTGGGGAGTACAGGCTTCAAACTCCAGCTATACCACTTGTCAGCTAACCTTGGTCAAGCTCTTCAACCTCCCCAGGATGGCATTTCTACATCTGTCAAATAGGAGAAAAGAAAGTGATTGTTGCCTTCATTAGTGGAGAGAGAGAGAGAGAGAGAGAGAGAGAGAGAGAGAGAGAGAGAGAGAGAGAATGTATGTTGTATGTTTATGGTGTGTGTACTAGTTTAGGTCTGTGCACATGTGTGGAGATCAGAGGTTGACATTGAGGGTCTTCCTCAATCATTCACTACCATGTCTCCTTTTGAACAAGGGTCATTTCTTGAACCTTGAACTCATTGACTCAACTAGATAGTCTGGCCAATAGGTAGCAGCTGTTCTCTGCCTGTGGGTCTCGACCCCTTTGGCAAACCTCTATCTCCAAAAATATTTTAAAGTACAGTCCATAACAGTAGCAAACTTACAGCTCTGAAGTAGCAATGGAAATAGTTTTACGGTTGGGCATTGCCACAGAGTGAGGAACTGTGTTCACAGGTCTCGACCTGAGGAAGGTTGAGAGCCACTGAGCTAGAGGGGATCTCTGGCTTCCACCTCCCCAACTTTGTAGTTATAGACATGCTTCTCAGCATGCAGCTTCTGCATGGGTGCTGGGGTTGTGAGCTCATGTTCTCGTTCTTAGACACCCAAGCACTTTAACCATCTCCCCAGCCACTGTCTGTGTAACATAACCCCACATGTGATAGGTCACACATCAGTATGACCTTAGAGATGATGGCGGCAAAGAGGAGGGACAAGAAAAATGGTTGTTATCAGCATTACAAAAGATCGGACACAGTATTGGCCTTGGATAAAGTTGTCAAATCTTATTACCTATAAAAAGTGGGTGAATGTTTGGCATTGGGAATTTTTAAAAACGTATTTATTTACTGTATGTGTATAGACAGGCACACCCCACAGCATGCACATAGGCACTGGAGGACAACTTGCAGGAATCAGTTCCCTCTTTCCACCGTGCTCGTCCAGGATTTCAAACTCAGATCACTGAGGTTGGCAGGAAGCACCTTGACCTCCTGAGCCAACACCCCAGCTCTGTTGGAATTTTATCTGATGCATGGTCTTATGACAACCTTTGCTAACGCGGCGAGGGAAATGATGAAGTTGATCACTTTCATCAGAATTATAGAATCAGATTTGCTAACTCTCAACTTTGGACAGGCTTCTATAACATTTCCTCTGCTTCTATATTTTCTCATCAACGGAACCACCGCAGGAGAGCAGCTTTCTTTAAAATGATCCGTAAGGAGCAGTTTGGAGCCCACGAAACATGTGACGTCATCCCTGGTCCATGGTCCACAGACAGCGTCAGTACACGTTGGTATTCTGTACTAGTTCCTGTGTGGAGCACGGGCACTGGGCACGGCAGTGCTCCCGTCTGGATTGCTCACCACACCAGTCCTGACGCTCTGGCATCAAGTCAGTAAGAGGCACCATCTGCCGCCCATGTCAGCCACGCTATTTTGAACTACTCTTAGATGTCAGCAAGTTTTCTCCTCGTATTGGGAAATGATGTGTAAACTGATAGGCTATTGATTGCCATCAGCCATCATTGCTGGTGCTGTGGTCTGGGCCCCTGGAGAGCGCATCCACGCCTCCCCCACACGACAGCCTTCCAAATATTTGAACACAGCTCTCACGTCTCTTGTAAGCACTTGTTCACATTAGACTAAACATCTCCAGGTCCTTCGCCCTTTTGTCACACAACATGATTTCCAAACCCTTCACTATCCGGGTGGTTCTCATCTGGACCGTCTCCAGGTTTTCATCACGGTCCTCTTAAACTATGTCAAACAGGGCTGTATTTAGCAGTCCAGATGGACAGTTGGGGCCTACTCCACAACTGGGGCCTACTCCATCCATCCTAGGACAATGTTTTATTAAGATATCCTAAGTATCCTAAGTTTTCGCTTTCTCTCTCTCTCTCTCTCTCTCTCTCTCTCTCTCTCTCTCTCTCTCTGTGTGTGTGTGTGTATGTGTGTGTGTGTGTGTGTGTTGCTTGAAATTGAACGTAAGGCCCTGTGCTTGCTAGGAAAGCCATCTACCCCTCACCTGCATCCCTACCCGGCTGTAGCTCCTTTAGTAATCTTACCAGTCCTTATTTAATTTCAAGCTTTAACTGACTTCTGCCCTTCATGCATTAACTGGTCCTAAGCAAAGGCAACCTCCTCCTGCCTCTGATGGTTGAAGAAGCATCACACCTACATTTCTAAGTCTCTTAGTCAACTTCATCTTGAGTTCAGCCTATGTTTTAAATCACTCAGACATGCAAAGGGAAAAGAATTAAAACTTAATTCATGCTTATTGTGAGATCTTTAGAAATGTAAAAAAATGAGCAGATAGGATGCTTAGCTTTTTGTAAGCATCTTCCCAGCCTTGTTCCTCAGTTGTGTGCGAATATGGCAAATGTGTGCATGTTTTAGTGTTAGAAAAAAACCATGATTACATTATATATACTTTGGATTTTTTTTCACTTAACATTATGCTATGGGCAATTTCATCTATCCTTAGGTTACAGCGGGCAACTGCAAAGTGCCTCCTATAGGAATGCGGATAAGGATAATATGTTTAACCAGTCTTCTTGGAAGCAAAAAAATGTTTCTAAATTTTGCTATCATAAACAATCCCTTAATGAGCCCCTCTGCGTGCATCCGAGTCTGTCACCCTTGGTACTCTGGGCATTTGGGGCTAGATTCTTCTTTGCTGTGGGGCTGGGTTGCACAGTATACGACATTTAGCAGCACCCCACAGTCCCTTCAAAGGTGCTTCCTGGATACAAATAGCATCACCTACATCCCAGCTGTGACAAGCAAAAATATATGGCGGTGCAACCAGCCTTAGCCTCCCCGGTTGTGGATGTGAGCAGACAATCCTAGCATCCTTACTTAGCTGTCTCCCCCAACCAAGCCCAGAGAACAGATGAATGCATTGTTGGCAGAGAGCTTAAAATTAATAAAACCAACATCATTATTTTCATCAGGTGCCAGAAATATCAGTGGTAAAACTCTCTTTCCTGCTGGGGTAGAAGTCTCAAGTTCTACCACCACCACCACCACATCCCCCTGAGCTGCTTTCCCCATTGTCTCTTTTGGAAAGATTCTCAAGGCCTGCTGTCTGTCTTCCCCAGTCATATACAGGGTTTTAACAAAGCAGCTCTCCTCCTGAGTTTTATCTACTTTTTTGGCCATAGGCCCACAGAGATAAAGCCAGAAGACTGTTGCTATACTCAGACATATCTTGTTGCTCAACCAAGCCCTATTTTCATACTATATCGAATTCAACTCCTTCTTTTCTTAGGGTGAATTATCATTTCAAGGTTCCTAGAACATCGTGGCTTAAGAGTTCAGGACACCTTCCCTAGTCAACCAAACTATATTCTCATTATAACACTCCTCTGTTTAAAAAGAATGTTCAAGGGGCTGGAGCAATTGCTCAGAGGTGAACAACACTGGCTACTCTGCCAGAGGACCCAGGTTTGATCCCAGCAACAGTAGAACGGTGACTTACAGCCTTCTATAACGCCAGTCTCAGCGAACTCAACATCTTCTTATGGCCTTCACATGCATTTCACATATGTGATGCACAGACATAGACAAAACACTCAAACACAGAAGAGAAAAATAAAATCTCTAATAAAAATAAATAAAATCTCAACATAATAATATTAAATAAAACTCAAGTTTTTCTCTTACTTTTAGTTCAAGTACACAAGACATTTCTTTTCCCAGATCATCAACCTGCTATAGTCCCCAGATAGGCACTAGGCAATGCTTTGGACCCATCTCCTGATGTTCTGTGAGCACGTATGGGACTTCATGACTCCAGACATCACACATCCTTAGACCACCCTTTCCTTGTTTCTGCTGGAGCCACTCTTGAGACAGAAATCCTTTGCTGATGTTCTGCTTCTCTCAACCCTGGATCTGAGATCTGAATCGTCTTGTGTCTCACTGATTTAGCAGCTGCATCTCATCGAGTCAGTCTGAGTGCAAACTTTCCTGAAGACAACAATGTGTTTTTCTGAGAAATTAGTCTGAAAATACTCGATAAATACTTGGCAATAAAGTTTGGGGTTTTTTTTTTCCTGTACTTAATTTAACTTCCTTTATTCCTAGCTTACTTGTATAACAGTCATTGTGACAATGAAAAATCCATATGTTTACAGCCCTGATATCGTAACATAACCTTAAAATTAGCTTGGAATTTAAACTCTCAATAATCTCAATAATAATAAATCTCAAAAACAAGCAAAAACTATCTACCTGCTTTTCCCATGGCTTATCTACCTGGGTACCTTTCTCCTGGTTAGGTCTTCACATCCTCAGCAGTCACAGCCAAGCCAACAGGTGAACCCCTGGAAGCCAGTCAATACTAAAGTAAGCACAGGTGAGCATGGAGGGTTCCTGAGATTGCTCACATGCAAGGCACCAGGTGCCCTTTCCCGAATATCCCCAGCCCCCACTCGAGTAAACTGAAAACAATGTCTAATGTTGTTTGGGGTAGCCACCAAACTTTTCAAATTCTCAACTTTTATAAAATTATCTTACTCACAACACAGGATTTTTTTTTTAAAGGAAATTTAAACTACAAACTTACAGCCCATAATACCAAGAGATCAAAAGGCTATTAAGAGAGAGGGAACAATGAATAAGAATGAGAAAAGGCATAAAGAAAGGCCATGAAGTACAAGTGCCCCTTGAGGAAGTGGCTCTGGGTTGGCTTCCCCATCTGTTGTAAACCATGAGATAGCCCAAGGGAGTACACCAAAGCAAAAGCAAGTCAACCTTGACCTTGGTCCTGGCAAGAGAAACTCCCAGGGCTGTCCTAGAAAAGACCCAATTTTCTTCCGAGAATATATCTTTGCAGAAAGTAGCAGAGCTTTTTTCTTCCCAGTTTCAGGGAAACCAGAGAGTTCTTTTAAGTCCAGCCTCCAAAAGCTCCTTGACCAACAACCTTCGGAGCTTGGTGTCCTCGAAGGGTCAGCTTGGATTGATTTGCTGATTAACTCCAGCATCTTTCTGGCTCCTCCAGACACCAGCACATTTCAGGTTTCTAAATATAGGTCAGCCCAGGCAATTAGGAGAGAAGGTTCTGTTTTTGAAAGGTATTCAGCAGGCAGAGAGCCCAGTTTACAAAGGAGTGCTCATGAGGCTTGGCCTCAGACGATGTCACTGCCAGGGCTGGTGACATTCTCAGCTCCTTTGCTTCAACACATCCAGATATTCCAGAAGCTTCCATGTGTCTTTACTCCAACGACAACATGAACTATGAGGAACCTTATGTGTCTTTAAAAACATATTTGGCAATGGCCCTGTTACCTCTGCACTAGGTTGCCACTCTTACAGCCTTGCACTCTTAGTGTGTCGGAGATAAACTGGTGTGTGTTAGATAAACCCATGGCCCCCATTAGTGGCACACTCCACAGCTGCATCAATGTAAATTTCTTGTAAACTTGACTCCACCGTGCTCCTCCCCAGGATGACCAGACTTGGAAATGAATCACATGACCCAGAAAGCTAAAAAAGATGTTGTGAGAGTCATTGACTCTCAGTGACTCGAGGTAGTGTGTGTGTGTGTATGTGTGTGTGTGTGTGTGTGTGTGTGTGTGTGTAGGCATGTGTGCATTTTTTTGTTTTGGTTTGTTCTGTTCTTAAGGCAGAGTCTCTCACTGTCCTGGAGCTTACCAAGTAGCCTAGTTCAGCTGCCCAGAGAGCCCCAGGGATTCCCATGTCTCTGCCTCCTCAGCACCAGGGCTACAGGTGCATGCTGTCAAAGCTGTTTTTTTTTTCCCCCGCAAGGTTGTGGGGATGGAACTCGGGTCCTCATGCTTGGGACCAAAGCACTTAACCAACTGAGCCATCTCCTGAGCCCCAATTCAAAGTACTCTGCATAAACAAGCTGAAACAACCTAGCAGTCTATGATCACAAGGCCAGAAGTTCAGTGGACACAAATCCATTCATACGGAATCTCAACTACACTCTTGTCTTATCTTCTCCTGAGGTGATGCACCTCATTCAGGGACATTGGGCTTAATCTGTGTGTTATGTGATATATCAGTTACTTCTCCGTTGCTGTAACAAAACCACCATGACCAAGGCAACTTATAGAAAGAAGTCCTTACAGCTCCAGAGGGGTAATAGTGCGTCACCATCATGGCAGGAAAGTGTTGGACCAGGCAAGCCTAACAACTGGAACAGCAAGCTAAGAGCTCATATTTTAAACTAAAATCAGAAAGAATAAACACAAAGTGGCAAAGAAAAAAATCTTTAAGCCCTCAAAACCCACCCCCAGTGGCATGCATCCTCCAGCAAGACCACACCTCCTAAACATCTCAAAACAGTGCCATCAACTGGTGACCAAGCAGTTAAATGTCCAAGGCTAAGAGGACATTTATCACTCGAACCACCACATGTAGCCAGGTATGGTGGCACTCTGGAGTGGAGGGTGGCACACTTGAGAAGAAGAGGCAGGCGAACCTCTGAGTTTGAGTCCGGCCTGATCTACAGAGTGAGTTCCAAGACATTCAGGGCTACACAGAGAAACTTTATCTTTAAAACAAAACAAAGAAAGAGAGAAAAGATACACTGAAACTTTTGTCATTTTTATATAGTTTTGATGTGTATGTGGGTGTTTTAAATATATGAATAACTAGGACAGAATATACAGGACAAAAAGAACACCCTGGGTTTCCCTGGGGTTTGAAGCATGCATGGCCATTTGAAGAGAGCAATGCTGTGCACAGTAAAAACGTCTGTGGTCCCTAAGCCCATTTGGTATGTAGTTCAGGCAGCAGCAACAGCAGCAGCTCAGGCCCAGGTCAGACTGTCTGAACCAGACTCTGCCCCATCAGATCCCTAGGTGACTCCTGTGGGTATCGTCCTGAAACTCAGGTTCAGGACTCTGCTGCAGTCCTGGGCTGTCTTATCAGGCAGGGGTTGAGTGGATCTCAGTACACACAGAAGCCAGGCCTGGGCATTGTTGGATTTTATCATTTCTAAAAGAGGATGCAGTGTGTGAAATGAAAGCATCTACCGTTGGGCGATGTTAACATATCAAAGCCATCTCTGCTTTCTTCCTTTCCTGGGCTCTCTCCCGCCGTAATAGATATAGGCTGGCAAGTTATTAATGCAGAAACTTCCTGGGACTTGGGGCATTTTCAAAGGATCGGAAATTCTTGGGCATCGCAGTGGTGAATGTTGGCTTCAGCACTGCCTGTGAGCTCAAGTTGCAGAGATGGTAACTAGGAAAACTCACCCAGCTGCACAGACTCTCATTTCCAGTTGTGTGGAGATGCAGAAGGCAGGGCCATTTGGGGCAGGGGAGGCTGATTGCTCTTTCTAAGCTGTAGTCGTGACTTCCTTTATTGTCTTGAGCTTCTAGAACACAGCAGTGCCCTCGGATGTTGTCCCTAGGCTATTTCTGAATCCATTGCTCCCTTTCTATGGACCAATTATCTAGAATCTACCCAATGCAATGGCCGCCTCTGTGACACATGGAAACAGATGTGAGTAGCTGTATTTCATGATAGATGGTAGACCTACACGTGGGCTTTCCTCTTACCCAAGCACTTTACCTGGGAGAAACGCCCCTTCTCTAGCTACCCCAGGTCCATTGCTGCCTTCTTGAGGAATCCAGAACTACTCCCTACCCCCACCCCCATACAGCCTCTTCCTCCGTCCAGCCTAGCCTCTACCATCAGACTGCCAGGTAGTCACTGGTATACGTGTGACTCTTTCCCTCTCCCTGGATCATTTTTCCTAGGCTGCTTTTTCTTCCCTCTCATTTTTATTTTTTTTATTTTATTTTATTTGTGGTCTCTGTCACTCCGCTGGGGCAAAAGGGTAAAGGGATCTGGCACTAAGTGCGGGCAAATGCTGAATCTGGAATCTATCTTCCAGGCGGCACAATGATAAAAATTCATGGCAGGACAGCCACTACTGACACACTCTCAAAGACATATTGCAGGTAGCATTATTTATTGTGGCAAGGAGTTCATAGAACTGCTGCCTCAAAGCACCCCGAGAGATCCTAAAAAGCCCATCTCCCATCAGGTGAGGCAGATTTATGGAAGCAGCTCCAGAGAGGTCAGGCAGGACAGCTTAGGAAGCAGGCTCCTTTCAGAAATCCTGGATTCCCTTAACATATTCAGTGCAGTGCGATTGGTTCAAAGAGGGGCTTGAGTCTGTAATGTTGACCATAAAATTGCAGTGACATGCTGCTTTAGATAAGAGGGGCTGGGGGAAGGGGGCAGGGACGCTGCAAACGCAGGAGCAGCCAACACAGGCAAGACCCTGGAGCATGCGCTCAGATTTGACGTTAATGGGGGGGGGGGGAGGCTGGTGGGGGATGGGCCCAGGCAGATGAATGTTCACACAAAGGAAAGCCGAACCCACCAGCCCAGACAGGGCAGATAAACCCTGAGTCTGTGCATGAGCAATGCCAGGTGCACGCAGGCACGTGGAAATCCATGCAAGACCTTCAGGGGTACATGTAGTCATCCACATTGGAAAATATACTAAGCCAAAGCCAGCTAAGCTAGGCTCACCATTGTCCTGGAGTAAAGGGGAAAAAAAGGGCTGCTCCTCATGACCCCTGCCAATTTGAAGGTGTTCCACATGCTTTACGTCAGCCCTGTTCACACGAAGTCAGCTGCTAGGCTTACCAGTCCCGGATGCAAAGATTCTTAATTCACGACAACCATCTAGGCCAGTAGTTCTCAGCCTGTGGGTCACAACCCCTCTGAGGGTTGCATATGATATCCTATGTATCCGATTTTTACATTAAGATTCACAACAGTAGCAAAATTGTGGTTATGAAGTAGCAACAAAATAATTTTGTGGCTGGGGGAGGGGTGGATCATCACAACACTCTGTATTGAAGGGTCACAGCATCAGGAAGTTTGAGGACTGGGCACAGCCCTAAAATAAGATCCTTTTTTGAGTTCAGAGCCACTGAGTCTGGTGGATAAGAGGACTGGGCTCCTCACTTGTGGAGTCAGTGATGTCCACGCTGGGGCAAGAACAGAGCAAACACCCTGAGGAGGTGTTGCGCATGGCGTCAGGCCAGTGTCTGCTATGTGGATGGCTTTTCCTGGTTGGCTTCCACTGACCTTGTTACAGGCTCACCCTAGTCACCCTCTACACCAGTGACCTCCTTGGTTTAGTGTGGAGCCTTCAGCGCTGTTGATTTTCTCACACAGGAAGGGAGATGGAATCTGTGGAGGACAAGTTGGCTGTCTAAATAATTGAGGTTATTATCTTTGTCTGAATTATTCAATCAGGACTTAAATGGTCCTAGAAATATAGAGAAAGGTAGGGATTTTTTTTTTGTTTGAATTTTACACAGAATAGCTTTAATTCCTCCCTTCGCTCAAGCCCATAAGTTGCTGAGTGACTCCTCCTTTAATGAAAACTGACACCATGGAGGTTTTGGCTCCATTTGCTTTTCAGTGTTCCTCAGGCATGTGTGCTTTAGATTTGAGGCCTTTGGGATAGCTGAGGTTTAGCTTCTCAGTACAAACTGAAGGGTGTGGGAATAGGAGAGGCAAAGGCTCGTCAGAAAGAGCCCCCAATAGTCAAGTGCTTATCAGGAAGGCGAAGGCATTCAAACGACTCCTCTGCTTTCTGCTCCCTGGCGTTCTTCCCACAGAGAGGCTTCCCTTGGCTCACTGACACACCGTCCGTCTCCCCATGCGTTATAAAACTATGAAGTCCTGCCACTGTCTGGTCCTATCAGCATACAGAAGACAGCCCAAGATGCTGTTGCTTTTCTTCTTTCTTAACTTTGTGCATGCGCGTGCATGTATGGGAGTCAGAGGTGGAGTCAGGTCCCTTCCTTGATCACCCTCCACCTTATTATTGAGGTAGGATCTCTCACTCAGTCTGGACCTCACTGGTTCTGCTAGGCTGCCTGGTCAATACATTCCAGGGATCTGCCTGTCTCAACCACCCACTCCAGTCAACCACCCAGTGTTGAAGCCACACAGAGAGAGAGAGAGAGAGAGAGAGAGAGAGAGAGAGCCCTTCTGACTTTTCCCATGGGTGCTGGGGCCCTGAACTCTGGTCCTCATGCTAATGAAATGCAACAGACTGAGCCATCTCCTTGGCCATTTTTAAGCCATTTTGTTTTGTTTTAAGATGGGATCTTACTATGTATCCCAGACAGGCCTCCAACACATGATCCTCTGGCCTCAGCCTTCCAAATTCTGGGATTCCAGGTGAGCACCACCTCACCATCTCCTTTGCCTTTCTACTTCTTTCCCAGATCTGTTTGCTCTCTGCTAGCTATGTCCTAGGGGATGTAGCTACTGAGCCCAGCAAGATGCTCAAAGCCTCTGAGTGCCACTGCCCAGATAGTCATCCTTGCCTACTGGCCTCTACCGTCGTTCCTCCGAGTACCACTGTTGACCCCCCGAGGTCTACTGCTTGACCTCATTAATACAAAGCGGGAGCAAGCTAAGTGAATGTTTTCACAGTCTCCTTTTTCTGCAGGCCACCTGGAGGTTATCAGGGCCAGAGGCTGCTGTGCAGTTCATAAACCTGTTAGGGTATTCGGAGTCATGATTCTCCTATTCAACTGTCTGTGCTTTTCCTTGGGACAGCTAATCCCTCAGCGTGACTGGTGGAAGCCGCAGTATTGATTTCTGTGTCTCTCTAAACCTCAGTTGTGTTCAACGCTTGTTAGACATCTGAAGGAATATCCAGTGGGCTCTGGGGGCAATTTGAGAGCTTGGCTCAATAGGCTGCTCTCAAGAGAAGTTTCTGTAAGGTTGCCGGGCCGGCCAATCGAAGAGATTGCAAAATGAGAGAAAGGGGATAGAGAAGTTGAGAAAGAAGACAGGAAGAAAGAGGAGACAAAAAGATAAAGAGGAACGATACAGACAGAGAAAAGAAGAAAGTTTTTTTAAAGGACTCTAGTGGAAATCTTGAAAATTATCATCTCTCTTCTTCTTCAACCTCTGTCCCTTTGTTTAAAAAAGAGTACTTTTTAAATTTTCTGATCAGTATGTCTGGGCTTAGGAGAGGGCATCCAAGCTTGAGGCTGGTGTGCTTCTTCGTAAGCCACATGTATGTGCAGTATCCATGTATGGTGTCCCAGGTTGGTCTCTGCAGAGGACAGCCTGGTCAGGTTGACGTCTTGAGAAATGTTGATGCGGATTGTGAGACACTCTTCAGAGTCAACATCTATCTTCATACCGTGCCTATAACCACCGCAGCAGAAGACAGCAAGGGCCAAGGTTCCCCTCCATTGCAAGCCATTACAAGGTGAAAGATCAGCTTCTTGCCATTAGAGACTTGACAACAGGCTTTTGTCTGTCTCTCTGGGCTGGAGATCCTTTAAGGCCTCTAACTAGTGACTCTCAGCTCAGAGCAAATTAGCACCCCAATATCCTCTGACATACACTGTGGAGGTGCTACTTGCACCTAGTGGGTAGACCCAGGGGTATAGCCAAGCATCCCATGATGCACAGCGCAGCGCCTCTGCCTGAGTCATCACATCTGAAGCATGTTTGGTGAGGATTAAGGAACCCTGTTTGGCTTACGAGAAAATATGATTTCCATTTGTTTCTGTCTAACTTCCTTCCTACTTTACCTAAAATTCTCTTTTCTTCACCTATGAACATAGGAATTATCTCTAAGGTCTTTTTATTTATTTATTTTAATTAATGAAGAAAACAGAGACATGTTGGTGTCCAGGCCACACCATTCTGGTGACTCTGAACCAGGCTGTCCTATAGGTGAGCCCTGGAAACTCTATTGTGATGTCTTACACTTATCCTATATACAACTGAATTTGAGACATTTGAGGAACTAGAGATGATCCTTTCAACATGGTCACTAGAGCTAAGTATATACCCTGACTTTTTTTTCTATCAGAATTCTACTTCCAGGGTTCTTGAGCCACAGTCCTGCTGGTCTGCCTTAGCCCCCACTACCACAGCACCATTTTATCAGATGCCCTGATACCATGGCTCTGCCTTCCTGACCTGGCAAAGCCTGGACTGCTATTCTGCATACCCAAAATTCTTCTTTTTGTTTCCTCCTGATCCTGCATATATGACGTGGCCATATGTGCAAGATGCAGTATGGGCCGCCTTGTCTTTAGAGGTCCCCATGGCTGGCCTTTGGGGGCCCAGCCTTAGCTTGCTCCTTCCGAGTTGGAGAATTGGTTTTGTTCCTCATCTCATGCACAGGTTCTTGCCTCTGCTCATTACCAGTTACTTTTCCTAAGGCTCCAGCCCTCTCCTCACCAAGATATATATAGTCCTGCATTCGTTAGGTGATACATACTGTCCACAGAGTCCACAGCGGCGGCAGCGGTGGCCTCATTATCTCCACGGTTAACCCCTGCTTCCCTGGTGTTGGTCCCTGTCAGGGATCTTGAAATTCAAATTAAATTTCCATGCAGCAGCTTTGATGTTGGAGGTAGAACTGCCTGGTCAGGAGGTAGCCAGTGACGAAGAGTCTAATCTGAGGTGATTCTTAGGAGCTCCAATTGAAATGTCTTGGAAATTGCTTTTCCTCTTCGAGAGTCTGAAGAGCAATGTCCTGGCACTGTTGCATCTTATTTTCTGGTTGGAATGATGAATTAACATATCGTTATAATCATCTTTTTTGTTAATATTCAAGTGCTAAATTCTGTAATTAATTTCACACATGTACATAATTTTGCGTCAGTCAGAGTTCCCCATCCTTACCGTGCTTTTCCCCTTCCTGGCTCTATCAGACCCCCTCTCTCCTTCCCCGTAGTCCTCCGTCTACTCTCCCTTCTCACGGATTTTAATCTGATTCTGAGTGCATTATTTGTCTCCCTCCCTCGCCCACCATCTCTTATTTTGGTCTCTTCCTTATCTTTAGACCTGTTCAATATGCCCTCAAACAGTTCCCTCAGTATTTTCACATCGTGTGTTTTGATTTTAATGGAGATTTAACTTGGGAGAGCAAGCATGCGATCCTGGTGTGGTTCTGGCTTCTTTCACTTAACGTGATGCTCTCCCATTCCATCTATTTTCCTGCAAGTGACATAATGCCATTCTCCTTTATGACCAGATAGGACACCATTGTGTATCTATAAAACACTTACTTTATCCATTAATCATCGATGGCTCTTTATCTGAGAGTGGTGCTACAATAAACATGTCCAACTGTCTCCACAGATGCCCTGGACTCTGTTTTGAGGAGTCTTTTTTTCCCCCTAAGTGATCTTTGGGATGCGTATGACAGAGGACAGGACTGGGAACATAGCCCAGGAGTAGAGTGCTGGTCTAGCATGTGCAAAGCCTCATGGTGAATTTCCAGCATTGGAGAGAGAAGATGCTGGGCTAAGGAGAAGAGGAGGAGGAAGAGGAGAGAGAGGAGAGCAGCGGCATAGTGTCTCTCTGCTTTGCTGACCTCGATTCCTTTGGATACACATACCCAGAAATGGTAGAGACGGACCACATGGTAGTTTTCAGTTTTCATGTCTTGAGGAAAAACTGGTATCAGTACTGTCTAAGGACTAGTGTTTGAGTCCGGCTGTTATATATGATCCTCTGGAATCACGAGGGGATCCCAGCCTATAAAATAATAATGACAGTGATGGTGATATTAGTAATAATAAGAACTTAGAGAGGAAGTAAGACTCCTGAGACTGTCTGATTTCTTTATATACAAAGAATCTTTTCTAGAACTTTCCCTTTGTGGCTGCCTCCCATGTACACAGATATGAGCATTGTTTGAGATAGGCACTTGCTAGAAACTTCCCAGCCACATGGGGAGCCCAGAAAAGCAGGAACCTTGTCTTATTTCCATCACAATTACAAAAGAAGGGGGAGGAGGAGAAGGAGGAAGAGGAGAAGGAGGAGGAGGGAGAAGAGGAGAAGGAGAAGAAAGAGAAGGAGGAGGAGGGAGAGGAGGAGGAGGGGGAGGAAGAAAGGAAGGAAGGAAGAAAAGAAAGAAACAAATAAACAAGCAAGCAAGCTGGCATCTGATGACTAGGTTCTTACTGAATGACAGTTTGTCTTCTATTTCCTGTATCTCCTGTGCCTTCCTCCACCCTATCAGAGGAGTGATCACTAGTAATAGCAAGAAACTCACAGCCTTGGAATTGCTTCTCCCAGCCCGTATCTGTTGGCCTTGGCACACAATGGCATCAGAGTTGGTCACCTCAGCACGCAGTAAGACCCAGAGACCTCAACTGCATCCTATGAGCTCCCCACCTAGCTCCCCACCTAGTTGTTCTCTGCAGCAGTCCACATCGGTCTATTTGAACATCATTGCAAGGTCTAGAAAGCAACATAAACAAAACACAACCATGTTCTCATTACTGCCAGATTTTGTGCTAAGTGACCCTCATTCCTACTGCCCACAAAAAAAGTAACTATCGAAGGGAAGAACAGAAGGTCAGAGAGGCTCTTTAACCAGGCCATGTGATAAAGGAAAAAGATCTGAGTCCGGCATTTCTGACTCCAAGTTTCAATCATGTGCTCCTGGTGTTGTGTCCTTTCTCTCTGAAAATTGAGAATCCTCCGGGATATGAGTGCTACCCTGTCCTGTTTGTCTCTTAGATGCAACTTAAAGCAAGCAAGTTGCAGGTGGAATAATTTACCTCCATTCCACTTTTGATCGGTTAGCTTATATTTACCTAGTCCTGCTCACTCAAGACATATTATAGGGTGGGCTATGTTGCCTCAGTGGTTGAGTGAATGTCTGGCGTACGTGACACCCTAGGTTTGGCCTCAATACAGCAAAGAACAAAAAGACGCACTATAAATAAGCCTGAAAATGAGTTTATCATTGGTGGGTTCACATACTTTCAATATAGCTATTGTGCCTGTATGAGAGGAAGCAGTTACCAGCATCTGGGGAATTACAGAGCCTGCAGTCACACAAGCAAGTCTTCCCTAGGACTGACACCTCTATCACCAGGACCATGAGAGGGCTCTCCATCAAACACATGAGCTCTGAGACCTAGGTCTGCTTCCTGATTCCAGCATTTGACTGCTTGGTGACCCAAGTCAATTATTGGACCTTTTTAAAATTTTTTTGAATATTTACTTTATATACATTAACCCCCTATTCCATTCCCCCTCCCCTGCCTCTGTGAGGGTGCTCCCCCACCCACCCACTCACTCCTGTCTTCCCTCCCTAGCATTCCCCTACACTGGAACATCTAACACCCTCAAGCCCAAGGGCCTCTCCTCTCACTGATGACCAACAAGGCCCTCCTCTGCCACATATGCAGCCAACACCATGGGTCCCTCCATGTGTATTCTTTGGCTGGTGGTCCAGTCTCCGGGAGCTCCAGGGAGTCTGGCCAGTTGACACTGTTGCTCCCTCCATGGGACTGCAAACTCCCTCAGCTCCTTCAGTCCCTTTTCCAACTCCTCCATCCGGGACCCTACCCACACTTAGTCCAATGGTTGTCTTCCAGTATCTGCCTCTATATTTGTCAGGCTCTGCCTGAGCCTCTCTGGAGACAGTTTATCATGCTTCCATCAGCAAGCACTCCCCTGCATCCACAATAATGTCTGGGTTTGGTGGCTGTATATGGAATGTATCACCAGGTGAGGCAGTCTCTGGATGGCCTTTCCTTCAGTCTCTGCTCCATACTTTGGCTCCATATTTCCTCCTGTGAGTATTTTGTTTACCCTTCTAAGAAACACTGAAGCATTCACATTTTGAAGTTAAACTCCAGAGAACCAAATAACCCTATTAAAAAATGGGGAACAGAGCTAAACAGAGAATTCTCAACTGAGGAAACTCGAAGGACTGAGAAGCACCTAAAGAAATGTTCAACATCCTTAGTCATCAGGGAAATGCAAATCAAAACAACCCTGAGATTCCACCCTATACCAGTCAGAATGGCTAAGATCAAAAACTCAGGTGACAGCAGATGCTGGCGAGGATGTGGAGAAAGAGGAACGCTCCTCCATTGCTGGTGGGATTGCAAGCTGGTACAACTACTCTGGAAATCAGTTTGGCAGATCCTCAGAAAATTGGACATAACACTACCTGAGGACCCAGCTATACCCCTCCTGGGCATATACCCAGAAGATGCTCCAACATGTAATAAAGACACATGCTCCACTATGTTCATAGCAGCCATATTTATAATAGCCAGAAGCTGGAAACAATCCAGATGTCCCTCAACAGAGGAATCGATACAGAAAATGTGGTACATTTACACAATGGAATACTACTCAGCTATTAAAAACAATGACTTCATGAAATTCACAGGCAAATGGATGGAACTTGAAAATATCATCCTGAGCGAGGTAACTCAGTCACAAAAGAACAAACACGGTACGTACTCACTGATAAGTAGATTTTAGCCCAAAAGTTCGGAATACCCAAGATTCAATACACAGACCATGTGAAGCCTAAGAAGAAGGAAGACAAAACTGTGGACCTTTCTTAATCACCATTACCATATATTTTTTTAAAAAGTATTTTAAAATAATTGCAATTATTTTTGCTTCAAGTGCTTATTTTTAAAGGAAATGAGGAAACACATGAAAGCCCTCTGGATCGTAGAGAGATGCTCAGGAGACGCTTGCTAGCCCTATCATACTCAGTATTAATGTTTCTTCCTGTCCAGACTGAAACAAAGACTTCATCCTTAAGCAAAATGCAATACAGATGCCTTTCAAATTGCAACACCATTACAACCCAATAAGCCTGTTGTAAGGTAAAAATGCACTCAATACTCCTAGCTTAACTTCCCCCATATCCTGGATGCTTTGGTTGAGTCAACTCATCTCATCCGAGGCCCAGTTTCTAATGAAGTGTTAAATATTGTGTGTGACTTGAGCTGGGGGTCTGGCTCCATGATAGAGTGGTTGCCTGGTGCCAGAACCTAAGTCACGTGTAAGTCCTGGACTGCTGTACCAACTGCTTTCACACTGCAGCTGAGGCATCACTAAGTTGGAGGCTGTCTGCATGAATCTGTCTTGGGTGGCCGATCACCAATGAAGGGCCCCAATTGTGTTTCTGCATCTCTCTGAATAAGGAACTAGAAAGTAGGGAAGGGAAAGCCAGCAGGCAGTGATGAACAGGATCACCATTGGTCTAAAATTTTCAGGCTCCCTAATGTATGTCAGTATGTTGAATACTTTAAAAGAGAGTCATTTTCTAACCGTGCTCAAGGTAGCCTCAGAGTAGGAAGGGACTGTCTGCTCTTGGCTCCATTTTCAGAGCAAGGTCTGGGAACGCAGCTGCTTCATGCTCATTCCCAACATAGAAGATGTGGAAGGACCATCATCTGTCCTTCCCAGACTTCACTTCGGTAATCTTCATCACTTGAGCACTCAAGCTTTATCCTACCAGGGCTGACTGAGTTTGTAGTAATGTTTTTAAATGAGAGAGTGTGAGCATTCTTAGGCTTTTGTGATATGTCTCCAAAAATAAAATTTCATAAACGTTTATCTGGTGTTGGAACCAATTGCTTAAGTTACTACCAAACAGAGCATGCAAAGGTCAGGGTATAATGGTTTAAACACCATGCATGCAATGAGCACATACAACACCCACACGTACACACACACACACACACACACACACACACACACGTGTGTGTGTGCACATACAACACATACATGTGTGCACATACAAAACACAAGTGCACATAAAAAACACATACCCATGTACATACAAAACACACACAGTATAGACTGTAATGAAATGGCTGGAACTCTGAACCTTTCTCATAAGCTGTAACTGAATCATACAACCCCATTCTAGGGCGGCCGAGATTCCATTTGTGCAGCTAACACAGCTGGATATGGGGAAAGAGCTGCAGGCAACTCTTCCAGGCCATGGGTAGAGAAAAATACTTTCTGCTATGAATGCTCCCTATGCGTACAATCCAGGCAAGGCTTTTGCTCCCTTCTTCCATCTTGCCTTCACATCCTCACAGCCTTTTGCCCTCTGTGGTATGAAGATTGTCACCAGCTTATCATTCGGTTCCCTGTCTTAACCCAAGTCAGTGACTCTGTGTCACCGACACTGGCTCCTTCGAAGACTCCTGATTCTCCCATCCACTGAAGCAGATGGGTTGGCTGACAGTCCTCAGTGTGGTCACCTCTTTCAGGTAATGGAATGAAGGTGACCCTAAGAGAACAAGCAGATTGTTCTGAGAATTTCAACCCCGAGAACAGAGGGTGAGGAAAGGTGACGAGTGACCTCAAATCCAACGGCATAATTATAAGGTCACCCTCAGACCCAGTGAGAAAGGTTGAACCAGCAGACTGATGCTGATTACTTAAACCTATAAAAATGCACACCTTTATTTTTAATATACTACTTTTATGAATTCTTGGAGAGTTTCAAACAATGCATCTTGATCCTATTCACCTCTCAAAAGCAAAGCCTTTCACTCTTAGGCTGCCTTGATTGGGTATTCTGTCGAAGCAATGAGAAAAATAAATATAGCGCTAGATTTTATAGAGTTCTAATTCTGAGCCTTATTCTTACAGGCACATCTACTTAGAAAGTCAGAAAACCATCCAAGAGTCTTCCTTGAGGGTTGAATCTGCTCAGAGGGAAACAAATTACATGTATATACAATGGCTAGTCTTGCCAACGGCTACAAATCCTAGAAGTCTGTTGGCCAATGCTTACTGAACCTACAGCTACATGTTGGCTTTGCCAAGAAAACTCCAGTGCAGCTCCTCCGACTCCAGCTTGTAGTAGACTTTTCTGAGTTGGTCTTCGTGACTTCCTTTCCTTTCTGTGGTGGTGTCTAAGCAGTTATTTTCCTGGTAGATATGTTTTCCTGTTTTCCATGGGTGTAGCCAATGGGCATGGTCAGGCTGACTTGGATATCTCTACCCTCACACACAAAAAATTAAACTTTAAAAGTCGATATTCCTTTAATTCATTTCCTTTACTTCTCATTCCTGGGGGGAATCTTCTGTTACCTTTATGCAGCAATAGAAAAAAAAACTGTGGAATAGGATAGACTTAATTAAACTATAGGGACATTTCAGGCACTGGAATCTTAAAAGAACTATTTATAGGCATCCATGCCTTTCAGTTAAATTCATAATCCTCTCCCTAAGAAACTCCAGGGGAACCCCGGCTAGTCAGCCCTTCTGTACCTTGCTGTTGTTCTTAGCCGGGTAAATCGTGGCTCTGTGGCAGGCTTCCACATCTGGTGGAATCCAGAGCAGTTGCTCTCAACCTCCCTAACTTCAATGCAGGTCCTCCACTTGCCGTGGCCCTCAACCATACAATTATCTCGTTGCTAGTTTATAATTATAATCTTGCTACTGTTGTGATTTGTAGTGTAAATATCTCATATGCATATCTGATACAAGACCCCTGTGAGATGGGTCATGACCCACACGTTGAAAACCACTGATCTAGAGTCTCTTTCAAAGTCTGATTTCCAATTTTTTTCCAGCCCCAGTGCTGACTTCAGGGGTTGCCTGATCAATTTCTCTGAAATGCTCCAAGGTTGCAATGGTCTTGACCCCTACCTGTGCCTCCTGTTCCCACCCCTAAGACTGTCCTTTTAAAGTGTGCTGTTAAAATGAAGCCTGGCATAGCTGTGCTCATAAACATCAAAGGGTTCTAGATCTGGCCTTGGAACTGAGCCACAGAGACTGCCGTGTCCCATCGCTCTGGGGTGGGGGAAGGCAGAATTTTTCTGAAGATTTGGAATCTAAAACATCTGAGACATCTTTGCCACATTCCTCCTGAATGTCTATTCCGAAGGCCACCACCTCTTCCCAAGCCTGGCCACATGTCCTAGCTATAGCTAGAGTCATCCATTACCTTGCCCTCATTCTGATTCTTTTTCCTGTTAATAATAAATTATCGGCCAGGGAGATGACTCGGTGGGTAAAGTGCTTGCTATGCAAGCATGAAGAACCAAGTCCAGATACCCAGCATCTGTGTACAAAAGCTGGGTGCTATGGTATACAGAGCTCCAGAGCTAGGGAGGCAGAGACACATGAATCCTCAGAGCCAACCAACAGAAGTCGATCAGGGAGCTCCGGGTTCAATGACAAGCATTGTCTCACAAAGTGAGGCGGTCATTAATTGAAGAAGGCACGTAGCATTGACCTCTGGCCTCTACTTGTGTATACATGCACATGGGTGTGCACACACACATAAACCTGAATATGTATGTAACAGAGAGAGAGAAAGAGAGAGAGAGAATCGATCTCGTAGTTTTCTAAATGACTGTGAGCAAATCTTATTTTAGGGTTTTCTTACCACGCACCCGTGTGTAAGGTAATTAACATCACCAACTTAAACATGAATCTTCAGAGACATCTCAGAACTTTCTTTATATTAGGGCTTCGGTATTGACAGTAGCTTCAGTTGTGGGTACATCTCAGAGCATCCCATCCAGAGCTTTCCTACAAGTGGAACTGAAACCCTCTCAAACAAAAAGTAAGAACGACAACAGAACAACTCCCAAAAAGATTTTCTAGAACGTTTGACCTATCAAAGCCAGATCTAGGTCAGGGCCAGCCCCAGTCAACCTGGCAGGGCTTAAGCCCTCACCTAGCCAAGCATGGTCTGCAGGAACTGCAGCACCTGGATGGTAGAGACAGAAGGATTGTCCCAAGTTATAGGCTATCCCAGGGTACAGAGTGAGTTGCAGGGCAGCCTGTGCTACAGTGTAAGATGAACCTGTTTTTAAAATCAAGCAAACAAAGAAACAAAGACAATAACAACAAGCATATATCATGTTCACACAAATTCTATGCAATTTTGTTGAAACAGCTGGGATAGCTTGTGATGGGCACCATTTCCTTCATCCAAATAGTTAAAGCCACCTACGCTTTCTGAGTGTGTCCATCTGCTTGCAGGCCCTCAGAGCTCTGCTGAGGACTACATGCTAGAGAGAGGTGAGATGGGGAGATACTGGCTATAATCCAGGTTTCCTAATCATTGGTGAGCAGATGCAGGCCTGAACAACTCCATGCGGGGATGTCACTAATGTAGAAATTAGTGTTTTTCTCTTTCTGCCAGAATGCAGGATTTACATGATCCCTCACACGTATCTCTGGAGGCCTGGGCTATAATCTCCTAACCAGCAAGGAGCCAATAAACCTTCACTCGGGAGAAAATACAACTCCCAGAAAATTCCAGAAGCTTTATTTCACTGGCAATTTCGCAAACTCTTCTCTGCTGCTTTTGGGAGCCTGGTCCTCCTTTGAGGTGTGTCTCATTCGTCAGCCTGAGGCCTCTTAACTGCCCTTCAACAGGAGTTGTGAGCAAGCATTGGTATAGAAGCCCTAAGGTGTCAGTAGAGATGAGGACCAGGAGGGGGCTGCTTGGGTAGTCAGGCATGAACTTGTTGTGAGTACCTTGGGTACCATCAAAGGAAGAACAGAGGACCAAGAGCTCCCTTGAGAGCAGGCGGCCTTGAGTGAATCAACCACATTCTGTGCCATGGAACTTGGTTACCCTGGATGTGTTGTCGTTGATAAGGTCAAGTTGTTGACTGGATTGTCTTTCTGTGGTTTTATATGCTTCAGACTCTTCAAGGCTGCTGTGAAGTCCCCAACCCTGCATGTGGGTTCTCTGCATATGGTTCCAAAATGTCATGCTTTATTCTGAGTCTTCTGTTTGCTTCACCCACAATCCTCCTGGCTTTGCCTGCAGGAAGGTCTTAACTCTGCTAACCAACATTCCTTCATTCTGCTTCCAAGCAGGGCAACGCAACACTGGTGAGCACTGCTCACAACACCTCGGATTCATAACTGTTTAACTTGTGATTTATTTTGGTTACTTCCTGTTCAGAAATCTTTTAGTATAGCCAAATTTTCCATAACCCCTGCATTCAGTTATGTGGCACCCATATGGGTGTCTCAACCCACAGTTTAAAAAGTTGGGTTCTAGAACAACAGGGCATGCCCATGGTAAAAACCAGACCTGCTTGTAATGCTAAGTAACTTTGAGAGGAGACATGGGTTTCACTGTTAGTCCTATCTCCAGACCCAACTTCAACCAGAGTTCCCTTCTACTCTGAGCACACACCCTGTTTGTTTCCCTTCCCAAACCTACAAGTGAGGCTTCGGAGATGGCAAATTTGTGGATGATACGCAGTCCCACGACATCCTTATTCTCTTCTCTGCATCATGCTCCTATGCCCCGCAGGGCCTTTGCACAAGCTCTCTCTGAATTGCTTTTCTGACGGCTTCTTGTCCACTCATCTTTCCTCTCTCAGCTCTACCACTCTTGTTAGCAAAATCTTTCCTAATACTCAGGTAAACACAGATGTCCCCACTTCAAGAAAAAGAAAAAAAGCACAGATTTCTAAAGGTTTACGTTGCTTCCAATCATCCATATGTGCCTGTGAGTGTACGCACATGAGTGCAGTGTCTGTTGAAGTCAGAAGAGGGCATAGGCTCCCTTGGAGCTAGAGGTATAACTGGTTGTAAGCTACTCTGCATGGGTGCAGAGAACAGAACTCTGGTCCTCTGCCAGAACAGTATACTATGCTCGTAAGTGCTTAGAAGTCTCTCCAGCCACACTATCATTTTATACTCCGTTGTTTGGTCAGGAGTTTCTTAAATTGTCATCTTCACGAGGACAAGCCCAGAGGCTGTTTGGACTCCATCTGGGATGTCTTTGTGCTCAACATAGTACCTGGCATAAATGACTATACAATAAGCTAAACTTTTGTGATTTACAGAAATCAATTTATTCTCTATTTATATATAAATATACAACCATCCATCAATATCTGTAGGAGGCTTATTCCAAAACCTTCTATGGACACTAAACATCTGTGGACACTCGATTCCTTCCTGTAAGATGGAGTAGAATTTGCATGTGACCCATGTATATCTTCTTTTATATTTTGAACATCTCTACATCATTTATAACCTGTAACACTATGTAAAAGCTGTCGAGATAATTCCTAGGCATTGTTTTTGTTGTTGTCGCTTCATGGTTGTTGTTGAAACTGTACATGTGTGTGTGAACTCAAATACCCATTTATGAACATACAGAGGCTACAGAAGATATCGGGGTCTTCCTCAGTTGTTCTCTACCTCATCCCTTTTAAGATCAGGTCTCTACTAACAGAAACTAACTGGGCTGCAAGCTCCCATGATGCACCTGACTTGACTCCCCAGCACTTGAGTTACAGACACACACACCCATCCCTGGCTTTCTCCAGAAATGTTGTAAATTTGAACTCAGGTCCTCATGATTGCAGAAGAATCACTCTCTTAGCACACTAAGCCATCTCCCCTGTCCATTTTCATTACTGATATTGCTATTGTATTGAGCTTTTAGTTTTTCAAATATTTAATCTGTGGTTGACAGAATCTACAAATACTGAACCCAAGGTGTGAAGGGCTCTATCTTTGTGGGCACGTGCATGTGTGTGCTTAGACTGCCACGTACCTATGGTATTGATTCTATAATTACCACCCTTCAAGCAGGGCTCAAGACTCATTTTTCTAAAGCATTTCTAGACCACAGTAATGAGGGTTCCAAAAGCTACTGTGTAATATGTGACATAGGAAGCCTGGTGAGACTTTGGTTTGCTTCCACATCTAGATTCATCTGGCAAAGGCTATTGCTCCTTTGATGATTCCCCAAGAGGACAAGTGGGTGGCTGGTTGTCTCCTCAGCCTCTGTCGTCCTGTAGGACACAGCCCCATTGAAAGGATGTTCAGTAGGATGACTCTGACCCCTATCAAAAGAGCACCTGAGGGACCAGGACCTGGCCTACCAGCCTGGAACCTCACTGTGCATTAGAGAGCAAATGCCCATGAGCCACTGAGAAATGTTCTTTCTCCCCGCACCTGCTCCTTTTTAGAGACAAATACCTGGCTTGTATCACACTGGAAATGAAGCGGGCTGGCTTTTCCAGTGCATTGAAAACTAGCAGCTGGCTTCCCTTGAGATGCCATTCAGAATCACTGTCTTCCATTCCAACCAGAATGGTGGGGTGCTTGCTGATGAGGAAGCCACATGGGCCCTTCCTAGCCTTGACTCCGAATATCTGGCAAGCCTCAACCAACTCAAACTCTGCACTCAACTAGTTCTTCTTTGAAGAGCTATTCAGCCAGACACCAGCCTTTCTGTGTAGCCAAATGGATACTTAAATATTCTGCTTACCAGGCCAGGGATGGTACTCCATTTCTAAAATGGGAGAGAGATGTCCTTATTCCATCCCTGACCTGGTCTCTTTCACTGTGTGCTCGGTTATGGAAAGGAGTTCGGTTGATTCCACACTTTGGGGACTTGGTGACACTAATGTATCTGCTTTATGTAACACAAAGTCATTATTAGCAGCATCCTAGATCATAAAAAAAAAAAAAAAAAAAGGTGTAACAAGAGACAAGGAGGATTTTCCCCCCCTTGAAGATAATAGCAGTCGGGCTGAAGGAGAGCAGGGTCCTGGAGCTGTGCTCTGATTGGTGGCTCACACTCTGCATTGACATTCCTGCAGTTTCATCAGAAATTCTAAATAATCCATGTGAAAACGGGTAGTTATTTACTGAAGATACACACGCCGCATGTGCTTGCAACACACTGAAGACATAATCTTGGCTCTCGGCGCTGCCTTTTGTAGATGGTGGAGGCTGCAGCTGTTCTCAAAAGCCTTCAAAGGGATGATCCAAGTCGTGTGTGGAAAACTGAGTTAATGGGTGACTAAGTATAAGGGTTTGAGAACGTGTGCACTGAAGAAATACATCTCCATGGGGGCCAGCAGGAGGGAGTAGCTAAGTGGGCACACCTGACTAGCAGCTCGCACAAGACCAAGCCTCGGAGCCCGGATGCAGGACCTTTTCAAGCTGGTTCCTGTTTTCTGTAGATGAAGGAAAGCACATTCAGATCTCCAGGCAGATAGATCTATAGGGATTCATCTTCCCTGGCTTGTCCGGGTGCATCTGAGCTCACCCCTCCTTATGCTAATCAGACAGGATGGACATGGGAGAGATGCTGAGTCTAGCTTCTTGTGTCTCCTTGCCTCCCTGCCTCAGCCAGCATGGCTACCCTTCTCGCTTTCCCTCTGCAAGATGGCAGGCAAGAAATGCCCACAGCCATGCCGATAAAAAAGCCTGAACCCTCTTGTCCTCCTCTTCCGCTCCCTGCTGAGGTTGAGCATTTAGGGGGACAAATGTACAGGGTCAGGCAGGGCCTTATTAAGGGCACCACAGGCAGGCGATCTCTGATGGCTCAGTCGCTCTGAGCATTCTGGGTCCTGTGAGAGGCAGCAGAAAGGCGGAACAGCAGGAACTGGGATCATGGTGAATGTGGATGTTTGGGGGAGAGCTGCATGAAGTCTGGCATGTTCAGACCCAACCCCACATGGCTTTACCAGGGTGTGTGAGCTTCAGGTGGCCCCGCCCAGGCGCTAACTAGAAACATGGATTCATCTTATTCAGGTTCCTGTGAAGAACACTCAGTGGTGTTTCCTAATTTGGAGTTGTCCAATCAGTTGGAATTGCATCTGTTCATAAGACGGTTTGGAGGGTTTGTTGTGAGGCTGTAAAGTTTGCATCCATTCCTAACAGAACATTCTTCTGAGACTGTCGTTCTGATACTGTTTTTATTATTTATGTGCCGGGGCACAATGTACAGAAAGAGAGAGAAAGGGACAGGTAAGAGTGTGTGTGTGTGTGTGTGTGTGTGAGAGAGAGAGAGAGAGGGGGTGAGGGAGCACAACGGGAGCTGCAGAAGGAAGAATTGGTTCCATCTAAAGCTATTTGTCCCTTCCAGAAATGTGTTTTCATGACAGACTGTTTCAGACCCAGCGAGACAAAGGAAGCATTTCCAGCACATATTATGAATTCCAAAATGTATAATAAATACACATTTTACAAAAGCAATATGTGTTTTAAAATATAATATATGCAAACAATCGTATAAATCACTAGGCTTGACACGAGTCAGCCGAAGAGGCTTCTGGGGAAATGGTGTTGTGTGTGTGCGTGTGTTTTTAATAATGTAAAAATATGTGTAATATGTTTGAAAAACAACAGCCAAAACCCCTTCTACCTGCCAACTTTACAATACTTATTTCCCCAGAGTCTGCTATATCCTAGATTCTCGGGAAAATAACAGGGGGCTTACATAAAAAGTATAAATATGAATAAGATGTAAAAAAAATCTCCACCCATCTCCATATATATTTCCCCAATGGACTTGACCAGCCCAAGCATCATATGTCAAAAAAATGTGCATTTTATGGTCTTCATGCAAAGGTTTCTATAATGTTATTGTGTGAAGCAGAGCCACAGACTACCAAGGAGGACAGTTCCATTGGATACCCATTCTGACACACCCCACAGATCCTGGTGCTATCACAGTGTGTTAGAGGCTAAATGTTAGCCCACATTGTACATTTTATGTCCTTTGCTTGCTGGCAACATCTCTAGACGTTTTTGTGGTTAGTAGGGTAGGAACTAGGTGGGGCAGAATGGGATTCCTGGCTAATTGCTCTAAATTTTGTAATCTCTTCATGTAACTTCATGGATTCCATCAACTTGTGGGTATTGGGTCACTAAATGTCACTGTACTAATCTATGTGTGATGTGCGTGCGTGTGTGTGTGTGTGCGTGCGTGTGTGTGTGTGTATGCGTGTGTGTGTGTGTGTGTGTGTGTGTGTGTGTGTGTGTGTGTGTATGCATGTGCACTAGCAGGCACATGCCATGGCACACATGTAGACTTCAGAAGGCAGCCCTAGCTATTGGTCCTTGCCTATCATGCTGTTTGAGACAGGGTCTCGTGTTCCCCACATCTCATTGTTAAGCTTTAAGACATTCATTCTCCTCTCCCTACCCGCCCACCTCACAGATGTGCCCTCCCCTGCCTACATTTATGTGGGTTCTTGGGATTTGAACTGAGATCCTCATGTTTAGGTGGCAAGCACTTCGTTCCCTGAGCCATTTCCCCAGCCTCATCTCCACCCAAGCCAGATGCATCTGTCCTTTCCTGTTCTGCCACGCTAGGGAAACAAACCAGAATTTTCTTGTTACAACCAAACTCTGAACACAGATGAGACAGAAGCATAGAAGAGTCATGTCTATCTAGGAAGAGCTCCACTGCAAAGAGAAGTATGGGAAAGAATATCTGCTTCTGTGTAGATAAAGGGGTGTTCGTTTAACTGCTGTTCCTAATACCAAAGCAGAGAGAGAGAAAGAGAGAGAGAGAGAGAGAGAGAGAGAGAGAGAGAGAGAGAGAGAGAGTAAATTCAGAATCTTCCCGTGAGTTTGTGGTAGGGAATACTATGCAACCATTACAAAGAACATTTAGAGAATTTTTTTAAATATGCATCATACATTACAGAAGGCAATATATTCAATGAAAGCATCATGCTAAATCCAGACCTTAATCATCATCACCCCGTTTTTGCTTTCCCCAGCCCCTGACAACCACTCTTCTGTCCTCTGTTTGAAAATTTTAAAATGCACATAGAGGTAAAATTGTGCATTATTTGTCTTTCTGTGTCTGCCTTATTTCATTTAAAGTACTGCATTCCTGTCTGTCCATGTTGTTATTAGTAACAAGATTTTCTTTTCTTTTTGGGGCTGAGTAATACTCTGTATATGTATAAACTATAATTTCTTTGATTATTCATCCATCCATGATTATATAGGCTGTCACCATATCCTGACTCTTTACAGCGAACATGTCTGTACATGCATGCATGCATGCATACATGCATATATATATATATATATATATATACATAAATACATACATACACATATGTGCTTACATACGAATGTCTCTTCAGCATGATTATTTCAATCCCATTGTATGAATACCAAGAAATGGAATTCCTAGACCTTTGGGTAGCTTTTTAACTATTTAAGGGTGCTCCAATTGTATCCACTGTGGTGGTTTGAATGAGAAATGCCCCCCCCCCCATAGTCTCAGGCATTTGAACACAGGTGGCTCTGTTTAGAGCAGTTTAGATAGCAGAGCCTAGCTGGAAGAAGTGTGCACCACTGGGGGTGGGCTCTGGAAACGTATAGTCTCACCCTACTTCCTGTTCACTATCTGCTTCATGCTCGCTTTTGAAGATGTGAGCTCTCAGCTTCCTGTTCCTGCTGCTATGTCAGCCACTGGCTGCTGTGTCTCCCTCCATGATGGACTCTCATCCCCCTGGTACTGCAAGTCCAAATAGGTTGCCTTGATCAAGATATTTTATCACAGCAATAGAAAAACAACAAATACACCCATCAACAGTATACACAAGTTCTCTTTTCTCCCTTTCCTCACAGCAAATATTCTTCACTTTTCATTATGAGCTAACAGGTAAGAGGTGATAATGGCTGTGACTTAGGCTTGTATTTTACTAATCGTGAATAATGTTGAAAACCTTTAGATCTATTCCTTGGCAGTTTGCATCACTTGTAGAGAGACGTGTCTGTTCAGCATGTTTTTAATTGCATTATTGGGGACTGCTATTTAGTTGTGTGAGCTCCTCGTGCTGTAGATATTAACCCCTTGTCAGCTCTTTGGTTTGAACACGTTCCTTCTCATCCCACAGGCTGATTTTTCATTTATTAGTTGTTTCCTTTCCTGTACAGAAACGTATTAGTTCTCGTGTTCCTACCTTTGTATCCCAGAGGAATTGCCTGTGATATTTTTGGTGAGAGGGACATATTTTAACAGTCTTTGCAGACTTTATCCTGTGGTTTCTTTGAGGAGTATTTTACATTTAAGTATTTTGTCTATTTGGGGGTCAATTTCTGTGTAGGATACAAGATAAGAATCCAAGCTCATTCTTTCATATGTGGATACCTGATTTCCCAATCCCAGTAGCATTTAGTTGACCAGATCTACACATGGATTTATCTATGGATGGATAGACAGACAGACAGACAGACAGACAGACAGACAGTATCTCCTGTCCTGTTTTCCACTGGGCTGCATCTTTTCCGTCATCCTTTCTAACATGCACTGCTGCTATCAACAGATTCGCTTTGCTGTCTTATTTATGGGGCTCATGGTTGCCTCTTTGGCTCAGCTTCTGAAGTCCACTCATAGAAGAACAAGGCCAGTATTTTACTCAGCCTTCAAAGTGTAGCTGTGCTCTTGCTGACTGTGGAGCCTGTTCCACTAGAGGGATGGCTGCCAGTATCTGCCAAGAAACATACCCTTCCTGAGATAATCCAAGCTTGCCTAGACAGAAAGATGTGGTTGCTTTTATTAAAACCCCATTCTAGTTTCATTTCTTTCACTATGACAAAATATCCTGACAGAAGCAATTTAGGGGAGAAGGGATCCATTTGGTTGACAATTTCAAATCATGGTCCATTGCTGTGGGGAAGTAAAGAGAAGGAACGTGAAGCAACTAGTCACACCCACAGTCACGAGCAGAGAGAGAGTGGAGGCGTGCATGCTTCCTGCTCAGCTCACTCTCTCCACTCTTACACAAACCAGGTCCCAAACCCAGGGAATGGTGCCATCCACTTTTAGGAAGAGTCCTTCCACCACAGTTAACATAACCAAGACAATCTCCACAGACATGCTCACAGGCCAGCCGGATCTAGATAATCACCTTTCACTGCACTCTGTTCACAGGTCATTCTAGATCATGTAAAGTTGGCATCTGAAGCTAACAAGCTATCACAGCAACAGAGTGACTGACTCCACAGCCAGCCAGCAGAGGGGCTAGCTGGGTTCCTCATTACCTGAAAACTTTGTTTTATAAAATTGAGAGCATACTCACTTAAAATTATGTTTTCAATGTGAAAAACCTTTTTTCCCCATTACAGCTATAATATAGATTATCACTTTATACCCCTGATCTATAAAAATACATTGTATGCTTCTGGCTCCTGATGAAGTAACAGACATAATAGGTTTATTATGGTGTGCGCGCGTGTGTGCACAGAGAGAGAGAGAGAGAGAGAGAGAGAGAGAGAGAGAGAGATTCTTTTGGGTGTTTGGTAACAAAAATCTGGTGCTTGGTTTCCTAAAGCCCCATTGAAGTAAAAATAAAAAGGAAGGGGTAGGCAAAGAAAGAAAAAATTAAAAGGAAGGAAAGATCAATCAATCTTTGGCTTGGTCATTGGAGTCTTTTTAAGCTTAAAATTCATACAAGATGAAGTAAGTCTACACTGGGAGGAAGGAGCTAGGAGATAAGACAACTGGCAGCTTAGCTGTGCAGATTCCAGATGAGATGCACAGACAGGGTAGGACTTGGAGTGCAAAGGATGTTGCGTTCTATTAGACTGGGAAGCGTGGGCTTCCCCAAACCTAGGAGAGGGGAAGGAGGAGGCTGTGGGGAGCAGTCACAGTTCTTCTCACTGATATGACAACGTGGTCTAGCAGGACAGTCTCAGCATCACCACCACCCCCCAAAAGTCTCATTTTTAGTGAGAATATGAAGATCCACATTTTTCTGATGATTCAGCTTGATAACTTCTTTGGTTTTTTGATGATTATGATGCTTAGTTTTCACTGTCAACTTGACACAACCTAGAATCACCTCGAGAGTAATAGAATAATTGTCTAGATCAGGTTAGCCTGTAGGCATGTCTGTGAAGAAATGTCTCAAGGTTAAATTGATGTGGAAAAACCCAGCCAACCCACTATGGGCGGTCCCATTTCCTATCAAGAGGGTCCTGACCAATGTAAAAAGAAGAGACAGAAAGCAAGCAAGCATGCCTGCAAGCACTCATTTCTCTTTCTTCCTTATGACAGATGTGGTGTAATTAGCTACTTCAAGGACCTGCCTCCGATGTCTTTGCTACATTACAGTGGCCTGACACTGTAATCTAAATAAACCTCCCTCCCCTAAGCTGCTTCTTGCCAGCATGCTTTATCATAGCATCAGGAAACAAAACTAAAGCACTGACCATTTTCCAACTTAATAGAAAAGAATGAGGTAGCCAGAAATGTCTTCTTTGGGACACAAATATTAAAAGGTGTGTCTCTTTCTCTGCTATCAGCAAGGCAGATTAATTCAAAGAATTGAACCTGGAAATTGCCAGCGACTGCTCTCCCAGCTTTTATTGGGCATGTTGGTGACCTACAGACAGAAACACTTTCACTACAATGTCATAAAAATTTAATTCTTTCTACAATTTGGGGAGTTATTCTCCTCTGTAAGTGATGGAGGGAAGCACTGTGATGCTTCTGGGTTTTAATAAAGAGTCCCTGTGCCCAGTAAAGAAAAACAAATCGGTTAGCACCTCAAGCTAAAAGTCACAGTGTCCAGCCTTGCTCTGGGACTCAGAAGCCACTGTTCTGGCCTTGAGTATGGTTTGTTATCGGGCACGGCTGGAATTAAGCAAAGCCAGGGTGACTGCTGGTTCATTCTGGAAATTAAATATTTCCATTAGGTAGAAAACAAGAGCATCAACATGCCGTTTGTCGGCCTTGAAATTCGTCTTGATTAAAATGCTGCAATTGTGCCAAGTGCATTTTGTAAATCAACTTAGCATTTGTCAAGCCCTCAGCAAGCCCTTTTGAGAAAAATCAGAAAGTATAATGCATAAGCTAGCACTCAAATTAAAGAATTTATCCATATATCTTATGAAAGCAATTCAGGATACAAAAAGAAAATAGGTTATGTGATTTAACCTATCTCTCAGTTGCTATGGAGTCGTTCCTCCAAGAGACTTGGCGCTTTGTATATTAGCAATCTGTTTGGCATCAACAGAAATTCATCCTAAACCTTAGAAGGTAAAACATAAAATGATAGAGAGCTGGGTGTTATGGTGTTTACCTGTAACCCCAGCACAGAGGAGGGTGTGGCTAGACGACTGCAAGTTTGAAGCAAAGCAGGCCAGTGAGACTCTCAGAAAGAAAATACGCAAGAAAAAAACAGCTGTCTGTACTGAGAACTTCCTGGTTTCAGAGAGAGCCTGAATTTATCTTCCATCTGATGGAAAGTGATCTGTTTGTGACATCTTAAAATGTGTCTCCCTCCAATCAACAAAGAGGTTCTACATTCAGGGAACACTTGCTATTTGCCTTAAATGATTTCATTGCGAGAGTTTAGAAGTCTTTTCTGGTTTTGAAAAAAAAAAAAAAAGTAAACAATGGCTGCAGAAATGTAACAAGGTTTCTTCACATTTCAGAACCTCAGAGAGCATGTGACTGTGAGAAAGTATACCAAAACTAGTGTTAAATCTGAGCCGGAAGTAACATGATAAACTCACACCTTCTCTCAAGCCACTACTGCTTCAATGTATCAGATGTCAGGAGGAAGTGTTTAATATGGAGATAGACTAGGAAGTCTCCCATTGAACAGAAATGCAGAGTAATGACAGAGACAAAAGCCACAGGCCTCACAGACTCGACACCTAAGAAGTCTGAAGTGGCTACCTGGAACTGAGCTCCTGTGAGACACCAAAGACTCAACTAACTTGTCTAATGAGAAGTTACTAGACTTTGTGCTTGAATCATGAATTCAGGACAGAATAAAACATTGGGGAATGAACAGGAAAGTCCTGCCTAGAGATACAGACTTATTGGTTATGGGGAAGTTGGGGCAGATGTGACTCCTGAAGAAGACACAGAGCCCTGATGGCTAGACCTGTGGTGTCACCGAGCATTTGGCTGGGGAAAGAGTCCCTGGTTGTTGTTATAATGTCTTGCTTCTGACCTGTGGTTCAAGCATTGGGCAGAAGGTCATCAGAGCTTGAAATGACAGAGAAACCAAAAACCTTAGATTCCACATCAACCTTCAGACCAGGATTCCAAACTAATGTGTAGAAATCTAACACAAAGGAAAACAGCAGATGCCAGCTGCCATTGGAGCATCGGGGCAGGAATGCACTCAATGATGAGACTATTCTGAACCAGTCTGAAGGTGTGAGTTAAAGATGCTCACCAATTGGTGGGGACGTAAACATTCAGCTCGAACAGGGATAGTACTTTAGGTTTTGTCTTAGGGAGTTATTTTTGTTTTGAAACAGTACCTTCCTTTGTGGTCCAGGCAGACCTTGAATTCTCAGTCCTTCTACGTCAGCCTCGAGAACTCTAGCATTGCAGACTTCCAATGCTATCCCTGGCTAAGCATGAATATTCTAGAAACCAAATTCAAGCTATTACCTGGAAACAGTTGTCATTAAAGTAAAAAGAAGACAGTTGACTATTGTGACTATCCAAAGATACCTGTGAGAAATCTTAAAGATGAAAAAATAGGATTTGTATCAAATGAGCTCTACACTTGATACATTCAATACACAGAGAGAGAGAGAGAGAGAGAGAGAGAGAGAGAGAGAGAGAGAGTTCACCTAGATTATATGGTAATGACATATTTCTAATAAGAGTTTCAGGGGAAGAAGTATGAAGAGTGTTAAAGCACACTAGATATAAAGAAAATGAAATAAGAATAATTCCATGGTAGACATATAACAACAAAACTGCCTAGAAAATGTGAAGAGAAACAAGAAGAAGCCTGGGATACAGAGAAACCCTGTCTCAATAAAAAAGAAGAAGAAGAAGAAGAAGAAGAAGAAGAAGAAGAAGAAGAAGAAGAAGAAGAAGAAGAAGAAGAAGAAGAAGCAGCCTGGGAACTGGCTCAGTGGGTTAGAGAGCTTGCTGTAGAAACATGAAGACCTGAGTTCTAATCCACAGCACCCAGGTACAAAACTAAACATGGCTACCCACATACCTGTAACCATAGCATTATAGGGGGGCAGAGTCTCTGGGGCTCGCTGGCTGCCAGTCTAGCTCCAGGTCAGTGAGAGACCCTGTCTCCAGGGCATATAACAGAGGATGAAAGAGAAGGACACCTGATGTCCTCCTTGGCCTCTTCAGATCAGGACACTGGCAAACACATATGCAAACACAGGAAGAGATAGATAGCTGAATGAAGATTAGATGAACTACAGACTAATCAGTAGCAAAGAGAGCAAGAGGCAGAAGATCAGAGGACAAAGAAAGACATGAGAAAGAAAGTTAACTGTCAACTATACCCACCTAAACTTTTTTTAAGGCTAAGAGAAACATGAGGTTCTTTTTGGCTCTTTATAAACTGGATATTAAATATCTCTAAAAAGTACTAAAACAGAACCTAGAGGGAATTCAAGTAACCAAGGGCAGTGAACAAAATATGCTAATTAATTTAACTTCTTACATTTTAAAACACCTTTTCATTTTAGAGTTAAAATGTTCAGCTTCTAGGCCAACCTGAACTCAGGAGGTTTTCAAAAGATAAGCCCATATACTCAGGAGCATGGTAGAAATCCTGTATTACTTAGTTTCATTATGAAAACTTAGCCAAGCATGGTAGTACAAGTCTGCATAGTGAAAACTAGATTGATATGGATAGTTTTTAATAACAAGAATCATTTCTAAAGTGGCAGATATCCAACCTATAGTCCAAAACCAGTACAGATCGATATGGTGGAAAATTGGTTGGTTTTATTAAAAAGTAGAAAAATTCTAATTTTGTTTAAAACTAGAAAAATAGCTAAGAGGAATATCACATCTCTATTAGAGACTAGAAAAGGAAAAATACCCAGCTCATGTTACGAGGCTGGGGGGGATCATCAGATCTCCTAAGACCTACAGGAAAGTCAGAAACCAACTTCATCCATGAACCCACATGAAGAGCTTTAGGCCAAGCAAGCAAAAGGAGCAAGTTGAACTCAGTGCCATCTGAAATATAAAGTTCATGTCAGCTGGCAGAGTGACAGCTCAGCAGTGTAAAATGCTTCTACCTGAGGGAGGGCAGCTGTGATATTAGGACATGATATGAGGACTCCATGTGCAATAGGGAAAGATCAGTCAATTAAAAATAAATCTTATTCATTATAGAAATTCATAGCGTCTAAGATACAAGGAAATTACTTAAACCCACAAAGGGTCACCATCAAAAATAGCAAACATCATGCTTACAGAATTTCCATTAGAGTCAGTTTCTTTGAGGAGAGAAAATTAGGGAAACGATCCTGGCAATTATTGTGATATAAATATATAATGCCGAGGAAATCTCGGGGAGGGGGAGACAAGAGTAATGGAGTAAATTATCCCTTTCGGATTATCAAAACATATTAAGAAGCAACAATAATTAAAGCAATTTGGTGCTGCTAAATAAAAAAATAGACAGATGAGTGGAATCAAGACAGGATCCGTGAACAGAACGGAACAGGAGGTAACAAGCTGAGCTGATCGTGAATTAAATACCAATAGCGTAGACGGCAGTTAGGATGGACACCATTCCTAATGGGTATGGAAAACGCCTAGGGACAAAATAAACAAGCTTCCCAGAGATCAAAGACTTGCAAACAACCAGAGGGAACTTACAGGTGAGGACGCAGGTCAGCTTAGGCTCCTGAAGCAGGCGCCATTTCTAGAATGAGTGTGACGAGCAGCACGCACAGAGGAAGAGACTGATACTTTGGGCTGTGTGCAAACCAACCAAGATGAGTAAATAACTCAGGGTGTGAAACATGAAAGGGCATGTCAGCCATCCGCGCTAAGTTGGCAAACTAATGCAGAAGTTTTAGAATATGAATTTCTGACTGGGGTGTTACTGTCATTCTCTTCTTTGGAGTCTCTAAAGACTCTGGTGATAGCTATTGGCATTTGAACACACATGTTCTTTTTATTTGAAAATTTTGGACTCAAATCCAGGTCCTCACATGGACCAGACGCCTATTCTATGCTTGACTTAAAGCCCCAACCCATAAATACAAATATTCTTTCGTTTAATCCCACATTCTACATACAGGAATGTACAAATATGCCTTCAAAAGGCTTCAGACACATGCCTGCAAAATAGCCCACTGAGAACAGTGAGAATTTACTTCCATTTTATGGCTTCCTGTTTTTAAGTTGAATTTTCTAACCACATGGTAAAATACTTTTATTTCATATCCAGCAGGGACAATTTAGATAGTAGGTTTATGGACCATTCATATCCTTCATGTTTTAATAAATATTCTTCAAATGGTCCAGAGTCCTTATATCTATGGGACTTCAGGGGCTAGAAATCATATTGCTCTCTACAATCCCTCCTTGTAGCATGGGAACCCCCAAAATATTACCAGTTGAGGGTTCAAATGCCCTCATCAGTTTAGCCTGTCCAGGGATAGACAGCGAAAGAACAGGAATTGTAGATACTCTCCATCCAGAGCAGGGGGCACCAATATTAAATGTTGCTATTGACTAATTATTCAAATAATATACTGATAAATACTAATATTTCGTGTGTGTGTGTGTGTGTGTGTGTGTGTGTGTGTGTGTGTGTGTGTGGTTTACAAGTATGTAGATGCATGTGCTTGCCCATGTGTTTTCCTCTACTGCTTTCCACCTTTTATTTTTCTGAGACAGGGTCTTTCACTGAACCTGGAGCTTCCCAGTTGGCTCAAGTAGCTAAAGAGAGCTCCCCAGTAGCTGAAAAGAGAGCACCCAGTAGCATCCTGTCTCTGCCCCACCTGCCCTGGATCACAGGGCTACTACACCTTAGTTCTGGAGCTCCACACCAAAGTCCACATGCTCGTGTGGAAGATGTTTTACTCCTTGAGGAATCTCCTCAACCCAAGGGAATGTTTTGTTTGGTGTTCTCAGACTCTAGCAGGAGTCAGCGAAGCACAAGTTAGATGCTCAATAAATAATGAGAGGAATCAGTGGTAAACTGAGGCTCACTGGCAGAGTTATTGCATCAGAAAATAAAATGCCATATGTAGCTGTTTAACAAACACAGAGTGTTGTTCTGTATACAGCTGTGCTTTGGGGTAGCAAGACTCAGGACTTCGTCTCCTCAAAGCAACAAAAACATCTCACGAAAAAGTGGAGAGAGACAATTATATGGTATTGACTATTGCACTTTGCAATTATAAAACCTTTAAGGCAGAACATGGTGGTTCACACCCATAATTCCATCAATCAGGAGACTGAGGCTGGGCGATCACAAGGCCAGGCAGAGATTCATATTGAGTTTGAGGCTAGCCTGAGCTATGCAATAAGATGCTGTGTTGAAAGAACAAAATAATTACTACAATCTAATTTTAATACCAAATCATTAATGATGGGGCATTTAACATGCTTCCAAAATATAGGAAGGCTGCAACATCACAGTAAAAGCTAGCCTTTGCGGTAAACATGGTGATCTCTTTCTTCTCCTTTCCCTTCAGAATGACAGAAGTTTTATGAAGGATGAGTGACTTTGGCTAGTTCCTCAGCCTCTCTGGGGCAGGGGTGGCTTATCTGTGGACATTTGGTCAGTGTCCACTATTAACAAATGTGTGGGTGATGATATTCTTTCCTTGGGACTCACTATAGAGAGTAGCAGGAAGCCTAAAACCTTGTTTCTACCACCTAAGAATTCAGCCTCTAAGTGAGACGAGAAGCAAGTGAGAAGAAAATGGCCCAGAGCCATGTGGCCACTGGAGGGAGAACTGTACTCTCACCACATTAGAGAACGAGGTACAGGGCACGGGGAGGCATTGTAAGGGTACAAATGTCCTTCTAGACCACACAGTGGGATCCACTCCCTCACTGAGCACTTCCCAAGTCCCTGGGCTGCAGAGGCATCTCACAGCCCTCCTAACCTGTTTTCAGCTGAAAACTATGTTCCTATTGTCTTTCCCATTTTAAAGATGAGAAAACTGAGACCTATGGGGTTAGAAATGGGTACGAACCCTGGAGTTGGCCAGCAGCACAGGTGGGATTCTGATTTGGGACCCTGATCTACAAGCCAGGCTGCCAGGTGGGCTCAACCATCTCCCTGAAATCTTGCTGCCTAGCTATGTTGCCCTTACAGAGTAGGGTGTGACCTACCCACAAGGGTGGCACAGGGACATGGCCTCCAAGACGCACATCAGTAGAGAGCGCCTAAACGTAGGAAGCCTGCCTGAGAGGGATGGGAAGGGTCTGCTCTGTGACCTTTTAAAGGACAAGGGCTCACAGTGGCTGGACTCTGGGCTTGCAGCCCACACTTGATCTTCTGTGGATGCCTCTGTCACCTTGTGGCTTAACCCTGGGCTCAGTCAGTGGTAGGGGAGAGGTCAGCAAGAGCAGATCCAAGTGTGGAGACATTTTCTTGATGCAAACCAAAGCCAAATAAAATCACCAACAATGACAAAGAAAATTCTACTGTTTGTAGTTTGATTGTTCGTTTCTAGCTCATTCAAAACTGAATCACATATAGCCCATGTGGGCCTTTAGCTGAGCTGTGTACCTGAGGCTGGTCCTAAACTTTTTATTTTTCTGCCTCTACCACCTGAGTGCTGGGATTGTAGGCATATGATACCACGCCCAGGATGCATGACGCTGGGGATCAAACCCAGGGCTTGGTTCATGTAAACTCTCTACCAATTAAGCTATATTCCCAATCCTTAGTATTTCTTTAAATGAATAAAAAACACCACAGGGGTGACCAATGTCTGGGTTCCTGCTTCTGAGATCTCTTGCGGTATCTAATTATAAACTGGATTTCTCCTCTCCCCATATAGAACACTGTGATGCCTTAAATAAGAATGTCCCCTATAGGTTCCTGTATTTAAGTGCTCAGGGAGTGGCTTAGGAAGTGTAGCCTTGTTGTAGATGTATGTCACTAGGGGTGGGCTTTGAGGTTTCAAAAGCCCAAGCCAAGCCACTGTTTCCCTCTTCCTGATGCCTGCGGATCTGGATGTAGAACCCTCAGCTCCTTCTCCACACCATGTCTGCCTGCATACCGCCATGCTTCCCGCCATGATGACAAGGGACTAAACTTCCAAAACCCTATTTAAATGCTTTCACTTATCAGAGGTGCCCTGGTCATGGTGTCTCTTCACACTGACTAAGGCAAAACACTACGTAATGATTGTGTCTCCCCGCGCTGCAAGAAACCCATTCAAGTAAGACCTGGAGCCCAAGTGGCATTACTGTCAAGGCGAATCCTCTTCTGGTCATAGACACCTACATTGTGTAAAGTCTGCATCTTGTTCTACAGAACAGCCTGGAAGGGACAATACTCTGTACATGGCATGGTATCGGCACCCTCTACATTGTTACTGGGTATCACTAGGACAAATATGAGTGATACACAGGTTAAAACAGATTTATTTGGGCTCACAGTACAGGAGGTTTTAGTCCAAAGTCACTTGGCTCCATTGTTCATGGGCCATGGTGAGAAAGAACACACAGCAAGAGGCATGTATGGAAGTGGAGCTGCTCTCTTCATGGCTGACAGGAAGCAGAGTGATGAGAGAGACCAGAGACAAGATGCATCCTTCAATGCCACACCCCACAGACCCACATCCTCCAGGTACACCCGACATCTTGAGTCTCCATCTCAAAGTGATGCGGTCTGGTTATAACTCCATCAATCATCAAGCCATCAATGGAGTCCAAGCCCTTCTGATCCAATCCCTTATAGAAGTCCACACCAAACTAAACCAGAACCTTCCAGAACATTCCAGAATGGAACCTCTGCTGTAAAGACTATCTAACCAATTCACCAGTCTTCTCTGGTTTTTACATTCCCCTATCAAGCCCGAGCACGCTCCCACGGTGCCCATCAGTTCTCCCAATCAACCATCAAATATTTAGTGCAAAATACTTGTTTGTCTCTTACATAAAACTAGGGTAGGGGAGAAGAATGTGTTGGAACACCTGTCTGTGTTGAACTCCGAACTGCATGCCTGGGGGCTGTGAAGATTCAATTCCAGCCTCAAGTTGAGCTCTCAAGAGAGGAAGAGTTGACTAAAGGCATTGACTGCTGCCAGGCCTTCTCTGCCCATTGAGCTTCATGTTTTGGGGCTCTATGGAGTGACCTCATAAATCTCTATAAGAATAAATTGCATGAGAGTCATCTTCAAGAAGAATTTGAACACAGTGTATTAAATGAGTTTGAGTTTTGTTTTGTTTGTTGTTGTTGGTTTTGTTTTTTTGTTTTTTGGGGTTTTGGGGGGGTTGGTTTTTTGAGTTTTTGGTTTTGGTTTGGTTTGGTTTGGTTTGGTTTGGTTTGGTTTGGTTTGGTTTGGTTTGGTTTTCTCCATGTAGCCCTGGCTGTGCTTGAACTAGTTCTGTAGACCAGGCTGGCCTCTAACTCAGAGATCTGCCTGCCTCTGCCTCCTAGGTGCTAGGACTAAAGGCATGTGCCACCACTGATACACATAATTTTTAAATTAATAAATCTATATATGTATTTCTTTACAACAGAGTAAATGGTAAGGTTAAATAGTCCCGGGTTCCAATCTCCTCTGGCTCTTGACAATTGTCATTACCCAGAGGTCTTAGTGTCTCTGCATCTGGGTGTCCTGTGTGTGGAGCGTAAGTACTGTCTAATTTGAAGGCCAACTCTAAATGTGAAAGTGTGGGGGAAACCCAGGCACGATGTCTCAAAGAGGTGCTAAAAAGCATTCGCATCACCACGATCCTACCCAGAAACAAGTTTACCCCAGAAAGCACTTGGCAATGCTTGTTTCACCATGGTGGTGATACCACCCTTAGGCAGCTGGGCCTGAGCTCTAGAAGAGACGCAGCCAAGCCTGAGAGGGTGAGCCAGTAAGCAGCTTCGCTCCACTGTGGTCTTCACTTCAGAGCCTGCTTCCAGGTTCCTGCAGTGAATCCTTGCCTTGGCCTCCCTCAATACAAGATTTCAGGTTGGCAGTGTCAGCTGAATAAGCCTTTACCCACTGAGCCATCTCCCACTCCTGCAAGGAAGAAACAACAGTAGAATTACTCTACTCCGGGATTTGGTGATGGATGCCCGTCTGTGTTTGTCAAAACTCACTCTACCCTATTTTTTCTTTAAAAGTGAAATTTTTTCTTGAACATAAAGAATCTTAATGAGCCCGACTTTAAAACAAAGCTAAAGACCAACAAATGGATGCTTCAAATCCAGAGTGTTTCTGTAGAATAAAAAGCAGCTGGCCGCTCAGCTGAGGCGGCTTCACAAAAAAATAACCAACGAACTTTCAAGCCCAAAGTGAGGTTAGCCTGGGTCTTTGTTTCCCACCTGTGTGCATGGTGGTTTCAGAACAGTCTCCAGCAGTGGGCACTGCTGTCAGCCAGGCATCTGCATGCCCATGGGTGTTCCCTGGGCCCACCCTGTTAGCTTTGGCTAGCTGTAAATAGCCGCTTTGGCTCCCAGCTGTTCACTGTCCTTCCATGGCAGAAAGCTTACATTCAGGGCCAAAAACCAGGCCACAGCCACAGCCTCCCCTGGGTCTCCATGGTTATCCTTCAGCAGGGAGAGAATGCAACCTTTTGGGTTGCACCAACCCCTCATTTTAAAACAAAGGCCTGATGAGAGAGCCAGGTGTGCCCAGAGCTCTCTGTGACTAGCAGAGTCAGACACGCTTGTTCCTCTGAATTAGCACAGAGCACAAGGCCTTTACCACGGTGCTAATTGCTATTGGGTGTAAACAAACGGTCCCAGTATGTGGGCATGAGGCTCGACAAAACAGATGCCAGAGCCATTCAGAGCCTTGCCCTGCACAGTTGCTGTGCTGGTGGCTGGTGACTTTGTCTAAATGTCAGTCTCCCGTGGGCCTGGTCCCCAGCAGTTCTAGCTGAGTAACTGATCAAGTGCACACCCTTCCCCCTCCCGACCATACATGTGGCGCTTGGCACTCAGATCTGCCTTCCCGCTGACTTACGTGGTAGGAAAATATGTACCACCTACAGCTTCTCCCCGAAACACGACCAGGCAGAGAATCCAGCCCTTTGCAAAGAAGAGGCAGCTGTGACTTTGTCCACCAAAGTTCTTTTTTAAATGCCTTTTATGAACATAGAGTGATTATATGTGTTGGGTTTCTTTATGGCAGCTCCATTGCACATATTCTGATCGTATCCACCCCCACTGCACTTGGTCCTGCTCCCACTGTTTCCTTCCTCCTCCTCCTTCCACAGTTCTTTCGTGTGTGTGTGTATGTGTGGGTATGTATGTTTGTATGTATGTGTATATATGTGTGTTATGTGTGTATATGTGTATATGTGTGTATGTGTGTGTGTATGTGTATGTATATGTGTGTATGTGTGTGTATGTATGAATGTATGTATGTATGTGTTTGTATGTGTGTATGTATATGTTTGTGTGTATGTGTATGTATGTGTGTATATGTGTGTATATGTGTGTATGTGTGTATGTGTGTATGTGTATGTGTGTGTGTGTATATGTGTGTATGTGTTTATATGTGTGTATGTGTGTATGTGTATGTGTGTATGTGTGTGTATGTGTGTGTGTGTATGTGTGTATGTATATGTTTGTGTGTATGTGTGTATATGTGTGTATGTGTGTATATGTGTGTATGTGTGTATATGTGTGTATGTGTGTATATGTGTGTATGTGTGTATATGTGTGTATGTGTGTATATGTGTGTATGTGTGTATGTGTGTGTGTGTGTGTATGTGTGTATGTGTGTATGTATATGTGTATATGTGAGTGTATGTTGTATGCAGCCACAGCTGACCCCAATCACTCTTGCTGTTGCTAGGACTCTGAAAGACATGAATTTTCTTTGCCTTACAGGGTTCTAGGCAGAGGCCAGGGTGTTCTAGGAATGAAAGGACAAGACCAAGCACTATGTGGCAAAGAAAGTCCATCTTAGGGGAGTCAATCACCCCATCTTTCCTATTACCTTGTAATTGTGGGCTTATTGAAGCAAGGTCAATGTTGAATTCATAAACAATAGGCTTTTGCTATGTAACAAAGAATTACAAAACTTACTGGCTTGGTACAAGAAATATTTATTACTTAGGTCATGGCTGAAGGTTGGCTGGGGCACCTGAGGAGTTCCACCATCTCTTCTGTTCTGGGACAACTTGGTTGTTCTCTGTGGTCTGCTGGTGGCTCATTTTGGGCTGGAGGACCAGGGAATCTTGGCCACCTGTCTGGCCACTGGCCGATAGGTTAGTACATGAGGGTCCCACTGGCACTGCTCAGATCAACCCCATGTTGTCTTTCATCCTTCCACAAGCTACTCCAGGCCTTCCCACAGGGCAGCAGCCTTCTAAGAGAGGGAACACAGAGGCTGTGAGATCCCTTGCAACACAAGCTCTGGTCTCATATTGTATCATTCCATGGGGAAATAAACCTACTTGCTTGAGAAGCAGAGCTACAGGAATTTGTGCCAATTTAAAAATCTACCACAGTTAGACTGGAGAAATGGTTCAGTGCTTAAGAACACTGGCTGACTTCCAGATGACCTAGGTTTGATTCCCAGCACCCACATGGCAACTCACAACCATCTGAAACTCCAGTTTCAATAGGATCCACTGCCCTTTTCTGGCTTCTATAAGTACCAGACACATACATGGCACATAGATATACATGAAGTCAAAGCATCCACACACGTAATAAAACAAGAAGACTTATTTAAGTCCATCATAGCAAACAATCTGGAGGTGTTGTTCTAGACTTGGCACTGGAGCTGACCATTTTGGCAAGACAGGGTGGCCAGCCAGCCCCTGGGCTTTACCTGTCCTCACCCCAAGTCCCAGGGTGACGAATGCACATCCACATTCTTTTACATAAGTGCAGGAGAGAGCAACTCAAGTCCTCAGTTTACACTGCAAGTTCTCTACCCTCTGAGTTGCCTCTCCAACACACAGTTTGGGTTTTTTAATTAACATCATTTTTTTTACATTATTCTTTAATCTTTTGTGGATATTCAGTATCCCAGCATATGGAGTTAAATAATTTATCTAACCAGACCCCTATTGACAGATTAGCAGGCTATGCCCAATCTTTTGCTATTCCATATGACACTATAGTTAATAACTTCACATGTCAGCATACAGTTAGCAGCCGTGTACCTGTTGATGAGATATTGCCAGTGAACCCAATGTTGTTAGGTTTAAATCGCATACCAAGAACAGGAAGTGTACCCAGATCTGGGTTCCTAAGCGCCACTTTCCACTTAACAGGGTCAAGAACACTTGGAGAATGGACAATTCCAGGACCGAGTAGGGAGACACATCATGTACCTGGGATGTCTTGCAGTGTCAATAAGGTGGTCAGTCAAAATGGAAATAGTCAAAAGACACAGACTCCAAGGATGGCAAAGCACGAACAAATTGAACATCAAAGTACATGACGGATATAAACTATTAAATCCACGAGCCCATCCGGTATAAATAGAATATTCCAGTCTCACAATACCCCCTTGGCAGATCCTTTCTAATTACAAAGTGAAAATAAAAACCCAGAAGATACTGCTATAATGAAATGGTTTTTTAAAAAGCTTCAACAATCACAGGACACATAATGTGTCTACAGTGACATATCACATCTCTGATACTATTTACAAAAATGAAAGCCCACCTTGAATCCAATCATGACGGTCTAAAGCCAAAATAAAGCAGAGTCTACAAAGCAAGAGATGATGCAATAGTCTCCAAATCATGACGTTCCTGAAGACTTGAGGATTCATCCGCGTTAACTGGGACTGGGCCTGGAAAGATGGCTCAGCAGTTAAGAGTAGCTGCTGCTTTCTCAAAAGACCTGAGTTCAGTTCCCAGCACCCATGTCACACAGCTCAACTTCCTGTACCCCCAACTCCAGGGGATCAGACTCTGTCTACAGACCTCTGTGACACCTGTAAACATATGTGCATATATATGAAAATAAAATTTTTGAGAAAGTGAAGACAAGACAACTAAATGCAGTGACCTCTTAGATCTGGAAAAGGCAAAATGTTTCTCATAGTGTGATAATCCTGATATGACATTATATGACATGATCTATGGCATGATATGACATGATATTAGCATGATATGATATGACATGATATGATATATGACCTGACATGATATATATCGTGATATGACATGATATGTGACATTATATGACATGATATGATATGACATGACATGATATAAACATGCTATGATGGTAGATAAAATGTGAATAAGACATGTAGGCTGCAGTATTGTGTTGATGGTAATTTCCTTGTTTTACAGCTTTTCTATTGTTATATAGCAGTGGCTTTGTTTTCAGTTTTTTCAGGGATTAAAAAAAAAAATCAATGAAAAAACAATGCACATGTGTATGTCCACAGAGATACACAGAGGTCGATGCAAGAGAGTAGGACAGAGTTTTCCCTCTCTCTAGTGCAGACGTGATAAGATGTTGTCATTTAGACATTCTGGACATGAGGAAATTCTTTGCACTATTTATGGAACCTTTTTTATAATTTTTGAAATTATAAAGTCCAAAGCAAATATGTATGAGTTTGAAATTTGATCCGTGCTGTCATCTTGCTTCCTCTAGAACGAGCACATGTTTTTGCCCCCAACACTGGCAATGTTCAAAACTATGAGTGCTTCATATATACAAAATGCACTCACACATTCATGACGACTTCAAGAAACAGGCAAAGGCATGTTCTCCATGTTTGCATGAACGAGGCTTCCAGGAGTAAGACAGTGCGGAGTGGTTATGAACATGAGTGTTTGAAACCATAATTATATGCTATTTCATCCCAACCAGACAGGAAAACATTACAAAGTTTGAAAATACGGATGGCTGGTGAGGATGGTAACAGGCAATCTTGCCATGTATTGGAAGGAGTGTAATTTAGCACCATTATCTTGAAGAACAATTTGACAATATCTAATAACTTTAAAGATATGCTGCTCACCCTGTCACCAAGAAGCCCCACCTGCAGCCACCTGTATTCTCACGTGTGCATGCACACACAGCCATATTCCCAGAAGTGCACCTTGTAATAATAAAAAATGAAAGGTAGTCCATTGTGTCCACCGAAAGGGTACACATCTGTGATTTCAGCTTTCAGGAGGCTGAGACAAGAGGATTGTTGACTTCAAGTCCAGCCTGAGTTACATAGTCAGACACCATCTCACTAAATAAATAAATAGATAAATGAACAAAAATTAATTAAACAAAATTAATTGTTAATTAATTAAACAAAAAATTAATGCTGCGTAAAAACAAAAGACAATGGTTTAAAAAGAGGATTACTCTTTGTGCATGTTTTTAGAATATCAAATATATGTGAATGTAGTTACATACTAAGTATAAAGTCTTATGTACTTTGTAACGATACAGCATTGGCTCCAGTAAAATGGTCACTTAGACAAGAAAGTGTGCCAAACGAGATCAAGGAAGCCTAAAAAGGAGGTTCTCCAAAGACAGCATTTCGCTCTCTACAAACAGAAATGAAGCAAAATATGCATAAATATCATCATTCATTCTGCCCAAGAACTGGGTACTTGGGTGGTTTTTTCATTTGCTTTTTTTTTCTTGAATGTTTAAAACATTTCATAGCAAAAAGGCTAGAGAGACAGCTCTGAACTCTCCAATTGAGAGCACTGGATGCTTCCAGAGGACCCCTGTTTGGTTCCCAGCACTCTCCAAAGGAGGCACACAATCCACTATGACTCTAGTGCCAAGGGTTCCAATCCCTCTTCCGGGCTCCACAGGCACTGCATACAAGTGCTGCACACACACACATGCAGACAAAACACGGATACACATAACTTTTTCATTAATAAATTTATTTATTTATTCATAGCAAAAGCAAAAGGTGCTGTCAAATAGCCCCAGGTTCTAATCTCCTCTAGTTCTTGATAATTGGGTCATCTTGCATAGTGGTCATAGTGTCTCTGCATCTGGATTATTCTGTGTGTGGAACAGAAGTACTGTCTAATTTGAAGGTCAACTTTAAATGTGATAGTGTGGGGGAAACCCACCCATGATGTCTCCAAGAGATGCTAAAAATCATTCACATCACCGTAATCCAGTGTTTTCTCTCCAGGAACAATTTCACCCCAAACAGCACTTGACAACATCTGGAGACATGTTGGGCTGGCACTACTGAGTGTAGAGATGGCCCTGGCACTGGGCATGGAAAAGCCAGGGATGCTGATAAAGAACCTAGACTGTACAGAGAGCTCCCGTGATTGTTTGTCCCTAAATCTTAACTATGTTCATGTTGAGACCCCAGTTTTGGGTTGCCCAGAACTGGAGTCCAGTTTCCTGACTCCCAAATGAGTCTCCACAACATGCAGGGTCATTAGAGCTTGGCTCTTTACAAATAACTCAAGATGGAAATGTACCATCTTTCCTACCAATCTGCCTCATGTCAGAAAACTTAACATCTTATGAAGCAGAATAGCTATCTGGCTTATAGAAAGATTTAATCACGTCTCAAATAAATGAATGAGTCTTTCCACCAACCAGTCCATAAATGCAGTCCTGTAAATTATCACCATGTCCTCTCATGCTTTCTCTGGCTCCTCATTCATTTGATGTGGTGGCTCTTTGTTTTTCTGGGTATTATCAAATGAGAATAATCGAGGAACAAGTATGTCAAAAGCTATCAGAGTCTCATTTCCAAGGACGCCTTCTCACAATTCAGAATAATATCCATGGATTAATCTTCACAGAGTCATAGTAAAGAAACATCTTGGGGCCACAGAGAGGGCTTAGCAGGTTAAGATACTTGCTGCCAACCTAATGAACTGAGTTCAGCCCTAAGGCCCACACAATGAGAGGAAGATATCAACTCCTGAAAGGTTTTCCTCTCACCTCTACACATGCCCCACGTGCTCTTGTGTGTGTACGCACACACACATGCACACATGTGTGTGCACACACACAATTAATTAAATGTGGTTTTTTTAATTTTCAAGATACATCTGGAATATATGGAGAACCAGAGCTATGTTTTAAATGAACAATGGCCGCACGATATAAATCGAGATATTGACTTAAAGATGATGAGTGGCCTCATAACTCTTTAAACTAGCTTTATTGCAGTGTGGTCAGCATGTGTTGGTGTTTTTAATGAAGTTATTTTATTGAAACACTTTCTTTTTGCTTTATTGTAGGCACTGGTTTGGTGACTCAGTCATTGTGCTTGGGCAGAGGGCTGCTCTAAGTTCCCGCTGTCATCTTTGGGGCTTATCTTAAGAAGGTAAGTGCAGTCGCTCTCAGAATTCGTATTTCCTAATATTCATCTTGGCAATGTGAAAGTTCTCGCTAGCTGTTTCAAGGAATATAAAAGTGATCGCATGGTTACAATTTCATTTTAGCTATTACAATCATATGTAGAACGTACTGCAAATGCATCCTAGTTTCTACTGATGTGAATGGGCATACCAGACGTGAGGGACAAGAAATCCACCCAGTAGAATAATACGGTGAATGCAGAAGACACTATGATTAGTTGTTACTTTGGAATTCTGACTCTCTGTTTGTCCTTGGCTGGGTGACATTGTGACAAGTACATGACCTCTCAAGTCTTTCACCTGCAAAATCAAAGTGTTGAAGGGAACTATTTTGAACATGTTTGCTTGAGCTTTAATGTGTAGCACCCTCGCGAGAATCGAAAAAGAAATGATCTCCAAAGTGTGATGGGCAGCCCGCCCTACCCCCTCCATCCCTGGAAGGCTTGCTATAAAAGTCACTCCCCAACCCTGGTCCCACATCCCCCAAGTTGGGATCTATGAGGTTAAAGAAGTCTGCCATCTGGCACACTGCTAGGAGGTTGAGAGATGCCAACGTGTGTGAAGGAACCACTAGCATGCGGTTGTGTTTGCACCAGAGCTGTGAGACACATGAGCTGTGTTCCTGTGATCCTGGACCCCGTACCATCCCTTTGGGTGTTAACTTCCAGGCAATGCTTCCTCTGCTAGGCCTGAGTATTCAGAGTGCCTCTCAGGCTTTCTTCCCCTGGCCTGCTTCTCAATTAACAAATGAGATTAAACTTCTTTTAGAAAAGACTATTGTGGAATGGTACCTCTTTCCATCTGGTACCCCAAATGTGATCATGTCGTCATATGCTGACATCTTCCATCTTATGATCTGCTTTGAGGTCAGTCTTTGGCCACACCAAGTTCAGCTTTGCCCCCAAAGGGACCGTCACTGTAATATGCCTAAGAGGATATGTGTTCAGGTAAATCAGGTATGTTTGTAGATCCAAGATGGGTTCCTAGAGAAAAGAAGTGGTGTTGACAGATCGCGAAATCAAACAGCAACAGGCCACAGTTAGAACTCTAGAGAGAGAATCAGAAAACCACTCGGGCCATACCACAGTCCATTTCTGCTGCCAGTGCAGGATTATGTGGCATCGCAAGCTTTCCACGTTGCATGCCTCAAGGAATCACAAGGACCCCCTAAAGAGACTCACATCTTAGAGGAAAACTAAATCCTAGCTTTGAAATACAAACACTGTCTCCCAGTGCTGCCTACAGAGACTCCCCACCAAGATCCGTCTAATTGCTCAGTGGGGTGACACAGTTGCTCTTCTCCAGGGCTTCAGCAGATATGATTTCCTGGCATCAAATAAAGGGAAATGGAGCCTTAAGAATATAGTGTCACTGTTGTCTGCTGTGGAATGGATATAAAACTCTTCTTCCAAATTACAGGCAAGGCGTTGTGGGTGATCTGTCAGGTAAAATACTAACAAGTGCCCATTCATGAGAGAGCCACTCACCCGTAAAGAACATTCCAGACAACACCCACTGCTGGCCGGGATGGATGTGGCTTTATTTGATTTGGGGTTGATTTATTTGTTTGCCTGGCTTCTAGAACAGCATAACTTGGATTTAATGTCTCGAATACTGAATCCAATACTTCTGGGTTCACTGACTTGTTATTATTTAGCATTTATGAAGTATATGTCAATGCACTTAACACTTTACAATGACTCATAAAAAGGCCTGATCCTGGCCATTGAGCAGAAGGCTGCTATCAGTTGAAATGCTGCCAATGTGGGAATGACCCCAGGACTGCTCTGTATACCTCTTTCCCCACCACCAAACAGCAATGTGTCCCAGTTGCTGAGTGAGTCTGAACCCAAACAGATGTGTGATAGCTGCTGCTGCCATGTTGATAACAGGATTTCATTGAACTAGATTCAATGTAGAACTCTCGACACTTAGAAAAGGCTGAATGGATGTATGGATAGATAAATGGATATATGTGTGCATGCATTCATGGGTGGATGCTTGCACATGTGCGTGGATGATGTATTCATAGATGGATGCATGCATGCATGCACAGATTCATGGATGGAAGGGTGCATGGATACATGGATGAACGGATGGATGGATGGATGGATGGATGGATGGATGGATGGATGGATGGATGGATGGACGGACAGACAGATGGACAGGTGGGCGGACAGACGGACAGATGGATGGATGGATGGATGGATGGATGGATGGATGGATGGACAGATGGATGGATGGACAGATGGATGGATGGATGATTTGCTTTTTCTTAAGTAGACATTTCCCTTTGCCCACCTGTCTCAATGCCTAAGGCTTTATTTAAGCATTCTCCATGCCTTAAGTTTATAGAGTTTTCTGGCTTGGAAAAAAACTGTTATTTTAGTGGCTTTTATGTGATCAATAACTATGAGGTGGCCAGAGACATGAGAACCTAATTGCACAGAATCATATAAACTGGGCAACAGTATTATGTCAATGTCAGTGCCTTAGTTCTAATGTCATAATAGAATTGTGTAAGATGTTACCATTGGAGGAAACTGGGTGAAGGACCCGGGGGACTTTATTATCTTTGCTTACTATAAATCTGTAATTATTTCAAAAAAGAAGAATCATATAAGCCTCACATATCTGAGGCCCTACCTCAGTACATACACATTCCAGCCACCAGCCTTTCCACTAATAATAGCTATACCAATTGTGTCAATTCAAGTCTCCACCAAAGCAGAAGCTGGAACAGAATTAGATCTACAAGGGTCTCTCTGAGGAATGCCTATGAAGTATAAAGTAACACAAATAGACCTTCCCTCCTTAGAGCCTTCAAAGGGCCAGGCAGTTCCTGCACCTGTGAAACGAGGCCAGGAAAGGAGAACTAGGTAGGATGAAGTCAGGCCATGAGCCCTTCAGCGAAACATCTCAGCCGAGCCACTGAGAAGTCCCTGCACAAATGTTACCTGGTAAGGAAGTACCAATGTATGGAGTAAAGACACAGCAGCTTGGTCGCTGACTGACCGCTATGACCTAGAACAAATATTATATGCATTCAGAGGTGCACAACACAACCGGAGATTGGTGATTGGCTGTTTTCAGAGAGGGTTGCATTGTGTTTTGCATTCTGTGGCAGGGTTTCACTCTGGAGTCTCACAACTCCAGCCTACAATTTGTAATCCTCTTGTATCTGCCTCTTCCATGCTAGAAAACAGACAAGTATTACAAGATCTAGCCACAGTGTGTTATCTTTAAAAGAAGTTCTGAGCAGGACGCCTCGGTGACTACTATGGTGGATAGCATTTTCTTGGTCCTCTAAGTGACCTTGACCTTGACCTGATGTGACTTATTTGCTCTCATAACCCACTGCACACACCTTCTAGTCACCCTCCCCTTTTCTAATAGCTGTCCTTCTTCTGGCCCCACGCTCTAACCTCTATGCTCGGTTTCATACATATATATGAAATAAATCCATATATGTATAGATGTGTGTAGATGTAAAATATATACTGGACATACGTACATGCCCTGCCCCACCACCCAGTGCAGCATAAAGTCATAGAGCCAAGTCAACCAATCTGCTGTATCTGTGTCATTTATCTCATTTGGCCCTCCCTCCTGCTCCGACATTTTGCTTTCTGTCCCCTGACGTTTATTGCCAGCCTCTTCCTTCTTAGAGCTTCTCTACCCCTCCACTCCCACTGTTTGCTGAGATGGCCTTCCCCCCTAAGCCATTATCCATTCCTCCCCTGCCCCTCCATGTCCCCTCAGCATCCCCTTCTTTAAGGGCTGGAGCAAGCCTTACAAAGCCCATCCCTCCTTGGACGCTCAGTGGTGCTCTGCCCAGCTGAGTCGGGCAGACACGCTGTCTCTGGTTCATTCCCTCCTCTTGTTCTGTGAACGCTGGCGCCTTCGTCCCAAAGAAGCTTTCCCTGGTTCCTTCTACCATTTGAGCTGGTCTTCATCTCTCCTTTGTCATTTTCAAATCATCCATGTTTCTGTGCTTCTTCCCTAAATGTTCTTTCCCACTCTTCCTCCTCTGCTCTACTGAAGCAGCTTCCTCGTGGGCGCCTGCAGCCAACTGCAGGGCCTCTCCTCTGGGCTCATCTTCCCTTCTGTGGGTTACCTTCCTCATTCTCCAAACACCCCCCTCTATTCCATCCCAGGCACACAGCTCCCAGCTCTCCTCCTGTCTGTGACCTTGTCTCCTGTTTTTCTCTTCTCATTGTCTGTCTGTCTTTATCATTCTTGATTTGCCTCTGCCTGATCTCCGTTCGAATTTTTGTGTGCCTGTGATCTTAACCTGCCAGGCTCTGCAAGGATTGTAAGTCCCAACTCTCACTGCCCACTTCAGTCACCAGACAAGGTTCTAGTGCATTTTGTCAGAGTTTCACGATCTGTGTCCATATTTCCCCATGTCCCAAATTCTCTTGTCCTTGAAGCTTTGCTGTGCTCCTTCACGGGAGGCTACCTCATTCTGTTAGTCATGTAGGTTGGACTCTGGCAGTCAAGCTGAAACAAGACCTCGCTATGCAGCCCATTCTGATCTGGAGCTCACCATGTAGCCTAGGCTGGGCCTCTGACTCAGGACAGTCTCCTGCCTCTGACTCTCGAGTACTAGAATTATAAGCATAAGCCAACAGGCCCCGTTTCAACTAGACTTTTGTATCCATTGTCCTGGATGCTGTTTGCCCCCAGTGTCTCTCCCAACCTCTCTGTCCCTGGGGTCACTCCTCCAGTTCTAAGCGTCTGCCCTGTGGTTTCTTGGGCTGTTTCTCAGCTGGTCTTTCTACTTTCTCTCTCTCCTCCTCCTCCCAGTCTATCACATTCAATGCTGTAATTTTCCTTGGCTCAAGTTCTCATTATGTCTCTTTTATGCTGAAAACTTTGGATTGGTCTTCACTGTAGCACAGCTTTTCCTGCCCAGCAGCTAAAAAGCATCGTCCCTGGCCCACTCACCAGGTCTTCTCCTAAATACTTCCTTTTCTTGGTTAGTGCTGGGTGGCTTGTTCACTCAACTCCCTCCCCAGCATCACTGGCCCACAGATGAATAAAGATGGAGTTGAGAATGCCTCTGTGTTATTCCTATCCCCTGTTTCTAGTGGAGAGGACTACCTTCCCAGGGATGTGTCAATAGAGAACCTTATCTTATCGGGTTCTTCTCTGAAACGTAAGTCACAGTGTAGTGGCGAAGAGCAAGGCTCTAGATTTACCTGCTGAATTCAAAGGCACCTGTCACTTACTTCTCTGAGCCTCAGTCTTTCGCAACTACAAAATAGTTTTATTTTGGATTCATTTGTATTCATACAAATAGGTCATATAATAGTTGTTTACCTGCCAGCAAGCTAATGGAATAAGGTGATGTGCATTAGAGACTGAGGGCCACACCTGGAGTCTGCGTTCTTCAGCTTTCTCTCACTCCAGCAACAACAACAAAAAAAGAACTCCACACAATCAGCCTAAAGGGAATAAAGGTCTCCTTTTGGCTCATGGTTTTGGGGCATTCAATGCATAGCTACATGGTCCCCTGACTTTGGGACAAGTTACAGGGCAGAACATCGTTGTGGGAGGGCGTGGGAGGGCAAAGCCTGCTCATTCATGGCAGTTAGGAAACAGCCAGGGCTGGGGTCCCAATATACTCTTCAAGGACATTCACCCCTACCTCCTTCTTCCAGCGAGGCCACACCCTGCACTTCCTGCTGTCTCCTCAAAGTGCCACCAGCTGTAGCCCAGGTCTTCAATAGGGAGGCAATGTCTGAGTGCTGTGTTAGGTGTCGTCATTGTTTTGTCAGACTTGACATGTGACATTTTTGCGCATCACAGTAAGTCACTGCTTGGCAGGGGAGACAAAATTGGGAATTCCACGCAACCAATGAATTAATATCCTAAGCACTTCCTTTAAGACTTGAGGTACTTAGAACCATCACAATGAGCAATTTTTGTGGTATAGAAACTTTCCAATAAAGAATATATACCCATACCAAAAGACCTGGAGAGTTATAATGAATAACTATGTGTAACAATATTTTAAATTATTTAATTATGAGATTATAATACGATTATGTGATTTCTGCCTTACTTTTCCTCCTTCTAAATCCTATCTACTCCTCCTTGCTCTCTTTCAAACTCACGGCCACTTTTTCATTCATTGTTATTACATCAATATTTGTGAGTGACTTGGTATGTGCACATGGGTATGTATACATACATACATACATATATACATACATACATACATATCTTTCTAATTTTTAAATACAACTTGATCAGTCTGTATAATGTTACTTGTATGTATGTTTGGTATTGGATCACCTGTGGGTGAGCTCTTCCCTGGGAAGACTTTTTCTCCTGCTCTCAGCAGTCCTTAGTGACCTGTAGTTCTCTGTGCAGGGGTGAGGCCTCCTAGACTTGCCCTCCTGAGTCCACATTAGCATGTCTATCAGTTGTCCTCGCTCAGCATCCCTTTTGTCAATAACGTCCAGAAGACTTGATGGGTGGAGCTTCTGGCACTCTTAGGAGACCCAGTCTTTTCACTTCCTCTTCTGCCATGATCCCACTTCAGGTGGATTCCCCAGGACCCACATAAAAAGCTAGGCCTGGCAGCATGCACCTGTAATCCCAGCAGTCGGGTAGGGTTGGGGGGAGAGGGATCCAATTAGGCATTCTGGCCAGCCAGTCTAGACCAATCAGTGAATTCCAAGTCCATTAAGAGATCTGTCTCAAAAAGTAAGGAGGAAGAGTAAAGGGAGAGCTCAGTGATTGAGAGGAGACCTGAATTCAGTTCCCATACTTCTGTCAGGTGACTCACAACTGCCTGTAACTCCAGATGCAAGGGAATCAATGTTCCCCTTTGGCCTCTGTAGGCACGCACACACACACACACACACACACACACACACACACACACACACACACACTCACAGGCACCCATGCACCACATGCAGCATCTTCAGCTTTAAACAGTGTCTCTGAGCCAGCTCACCCCAGCAGAGTGTAATGTTTCCACACACGCTTACAACTGTTACACTGTGTATTTGCTTGCAACGGTTACACTGTGTATTTGCCACCGTGGCACCTGTGGAAGCAGCCACTGGCTGGTGCTGTGGTCTGAATGTGAACAATGACTAGCACCTAGATTTCTCAGCCACACCTGGTCAAACTCCCTCCAATTTTCCGGAGGAATAATCTGTCTTTCTTATTTATATGTCAACATTGCTTATTGAAAAGGCTTGAATAGGATTTTTATGAATTAATTTTAAAACCTGAGGAAATCTTAGCCTCGTTGGGCAAGATCACCGTGAGGAGATGCAAAATCAAAGTGTGTGTGGGGGGGGGGGTGTCAGAGCATGTGCCCTGTGTAGCCTTCGGTTCTTTTCTGTGAATGTCTTCAAAAACAACTGGGACTGTTCCTCTGGATAACTCGCTAATGGAAGAGGCAAAGCCCTGTAGGAGAGATCCGACATGCCTTCTGGCCTCCCTGAAAGTGTGAGTGCGTGCACAAGGCCACCTTTAAATGGCAATAATGCAACTGAAATAGCTCATTCAAGGGAAGGAGACATATTATTAAGGGCAATGCAGCCAGTGACACTTGTTAGCTTGTCTCTGAACAAACACTACAGAGCAGCAAGGCTTAAAGTGAATGAAACAGTATCCATTCCCCAGCTAATGAAAATGCCCTGGGCTCTGGGCCAGAGAGGAGATTTGGATCATAGATGGAACTCTTTTTTCCAGGGCCTTAAATTTAAATGACGAGAATTATTTTTTGAAATACCATCCTACCCACTCTTTTGGAATAAAAACATGGTTTTCAATTTTAAAAGGAAAAAAGAAAACCTTCATTCAGCATAAAGATGGAATGCACCAGCACTGACCAACCTCATTCATGGGTTCAGTAAAATAGATAGTAAATTCTGGTGTAGATGGGTTAGGGAGTGGAGGAATTTTTCTAGAACCTTCCTTGTCCCACCGTACACACATGCATACACTCTACATGCATGCATATATGCATGCAGAGTACACATTATATACATGTGGGCATGCACAATATACAATATACAATATGAATGCAAGCATACACAAAAAATGCGTGTATATATACACATGGAATATGCATGCCTATACACAGAGCATCACATAGACATAAGCATACATGCACACACATTCTGATGTTTTGTGTCTATGAAGCCTGAAAAAATGTGCACAACAGACAGGAAGTAGAAAAGGATCCATCTTCCCTCTACAGAAAACATATATGTGTATGTATACTATATATATTATGTACATATAATATGTAAATTACATATAACACAGATATTATATATTATGCACATATAATAAGTTCATACAATAATATATATTATACATATTTATGGACTTCTGAACACCTGGCTTCTCATCCAGTCTAAAACAGCTAAGTATTTTAGAATTGCTAGTTTCTGTGGAATTTCATTCTCTAGGAACTGTAGTCAATTGCGAGATTTAAGAGTGAAACAGCAAACCTCACTTTATTGCTTATTTCAAGAGTGTCATATCTAGAAAAGTAGACTTGCGTGGAGACAGTAGCATTTAGAAGAAAGTCACATAGTTATTGTGTCCCTGCCTTTCTGATAAATGATGTGGCATTAGCACTAACATTCATTGAGACATCCTTTCAGCTGGGATAAAGCCCGCTTCCAAATGGGATATGGTGAAGCTGTGCCCACAACCAGGTCCACCCAGCACCTTAGGCCCCAGTGGGTGCCATCCTGGATCCTGGATTCAGAGTTTATCACTCATAGACTTCTTGTCTTGATCCTGTGTTCACAGCTCCAAACTCACTTGAAAAGGTCATGTCTGGGGGCACAGCCCTCCAAGGTCTGTGGCTGAGGAGCCCTTGTTATCCAAGCCTTGATTCTCCAAGCACCAGGTCTTGAGAAGGAAGGAAGACCACAGCATACATCTTTATACAGCCATTCAGCCATGCCCAGGGTTCTGGGAATCCTTGAGTGTGCTGCTGGTGAATGTTCAAGCTCTCTTGGTATGACACGTAAGACTTCCCAGAATTCTGTGGGTACCTTCAGCACTTGTGAGTTCAGATAGTTTCATAGACTCTTTAAAGAAGTAAGTGTGAGTTTCCAGAAACAGCCGGGCAGATCCTCCTCTGCCAATTGCATTGAATCGACACTTTATCTACCCATTCCTCATAGGTGACAGGGTGACCAAGGGAGTCTCTGTAAGGACCAAGATCAAAGAACCCACGTCTTGTTTCACAGCCTTTCTTTCTATGAAGAGCAGCTTCCCACCATGCAGTGAATCTCCCAGAGCCTATAGCCATTAGCACCATTGAGACTTTTTACTTAAATGGAGCCCTGGAGTCTGGGGAAATGGCTTGATGAAGTGAGTGCTCGCTGTACAAACATGAGGACCTGAATTTCCAACATCCTTGTAAAAACTGGACACACCAAGCATCGATAGTCCCAGCATTGAAGAAGTAGAGACACGCAGATCCTGGGAGTTTCCTGGCCAGCCAGTCTACTCAAATCAACAAGTTCTAGATTCAGTGAAAGACCCTGTGTTAAAAGAACAAGGTGAAAAGATATTAAGATTATTTGATATCAACCTCTGGCCTCTACATCATCATGCGTGTGCATGCATGTGCAAATATCGCTGCATACATTATGCATGTGCATGTATGTACACACATGTATCTACTCACATGTATGTACACACATGCACGCACATGCAAACTCACCTGTACACACACACATCATGCATATACACACATGCACATGAACACCTACACAGGTGCACACACATACACACACACACATGCATCATGCATGTGCACACAAACATGCACACAAACACAGCTTCAGTGCAACTGAGAATGAACACTTGAACCCTCTACAGCTTCTGGATTCCATGATGTGACTTTATTGACTGTTTTTCTGACTTCTCCCAGCATTTTATTGCTATTACTATTATAGATTCCATAGAAATGAAGTCATTGCTGAATAGCTGGGGTCTGAGGTGAGTGAGGTTATTTTGTCAATCCAAATTAAGCCACTAAGCAGGCTGGACAGACGAAAGCCCAATGCGTTGGATGCCTTGCTGTGGAACTTTTCTATATATTCAGTATAATCACTGAAGCAAAACCTTAATGGAAGCTCTTCGTAATTTAGCATCTGCCATCAGACGGGAATATCAATTCCGTCTACCAAAGAGAGGATTACAGGCAGGTTCAATATAAAATGCAAATGTAATAGCTTAGTGAGCTGCATATGTCAGCTGCACTTCACCCTGAGTCTATCAGCCTGGGGGCTTAAAGACAGCAGATGTTCTGGTGAGGTTGCGTCTTCCATCAGCTCCTGTGTGTCGTCGGTTCACTTAGACACGTACATGTAAAATGAGGACAGCAATGGGCAAGGGTACAGAGAGAGGGACATAGCCATGGAAGCATGGGAAGATTTGCCTGTGTTCTCTGAAAGACTCTGCGATTGGCTCAATGTGAGCTATTTCTAACAAGGTTTACCCTATATGTAAGGAAGTAGGTAAGGGTTCACCCATCCCACTGGTCCTGCCTAGCCACTTACAAATCCAGGATACTTTGTTGCATAACTCAATTCAGCCAGAGGGAGCTCTCCCCAGTCTGAGCCATGGGATCAGCTCCAACCTGGGTGGTTCTGCAGCCACCTGGAGTACTCAGCTTCCCTTTTTTGGCCCTCACAGTGGTAAATTTCACCCCCCTACTTGATGTGAACCTCAGACTCTGACCCCTGCCTTGACATCAGAACTCACCGCACTAGCATAGCTTTGACGGTGGTATTAACTGCTGCCCTTCAGGTAGAACATTCTTACCCTGAATGTCATCTCTCATCTCACGACACCATCCACTTCTTCCAACATCTCCTCCAGAGCCATCCCATCTCACTCCACAACCCCCAACTCCAAACTAACAGCAAAGCCTCTGCCAATGTGGAACCGTCTCCTTAACCCTTTATGCTATTCCATGAAACAAGCTTGTTAGACATCAACCAGCCTCATCCAGATAGCCTGTTACCACATGGTCACATGCCCGGGGCTTATATATCCAGTAGCATCTCCCTTTTGCATAGGCGTTTCTTGCAGATTGCTATTGAATGGGGCAGACAGAAAGTAGTCCCTTTCAAACGAGCACCCCTAGATCTGGAAACAGCAAGACAACCTGCACTCCTGGTACTCTGGAGGCTGAAGCAGGAAGATATGGAGTTTGGAACTAGACTGACTACCTAGCAGACCCTGTGTAAGAAAAGCAAAAGGAAATGGAAGGGGAGTTGAAAAGGAAGAGGAAGCTGCATGCAGGCCAGAGGGGGACATTGGATCTCGTCTATTGAACTCTAGAATAGGAAAGGATGGGGAGAGAGAAAGAAGTGAGTGGAGGGGGAAACTGTATTAGTGAATTTCTGAGCAGCTGCTCGTTACATGAAATGGAAGGAAAGACGCCACTCAACAGCCTGAGTCACCTCAGAAGTGTACCTTGGAAGTCAAATATTTACAGTCTTACTTACATACCAGGGCACAGGAATTTTACTGTGTGGACTCGTCTTTGAGTCCTTGGTGCTAGGGTAGGGCAACAGGAGGCCTCTTTCTGCTGCCAGTGGAGTCTGGTCATCTCCCAGTCTTTATATCTCATTAAAGTACACCAGTTTTGTATCTCTGAAGGAGAAAAAAAATACACTACCCATTCCCAAGAGCAGACAATGTTTAGTTTAATGAGTAGCAAGGCTTCTAAGAAAGCAGATTTGAGACTAGCAAGATGGCTCAGTAGGTGAGAGCACTTGCCTTACAAGCAAGAGGACCTGACTTTGGATGCCTAGCGTCTAGGTAAAAAGCCACATGTGGCTTCATGAACCTGTAGCCCCCATGCCAGAGCAACACAGAGACGGGAGGATCTGTGGGGCTTGCTAGCTGCCAGCCTAGCCAGAAAGCACTGAGTTCTTCATTCAGTGAGAGACTTTGTCTCAAGACAGTAGAGCAAAGGACAACGGAGAGCACCCAATGGCCTCCTCTGGGCCCTGCCCATGCCCACTGGCACACACACCTGCACAACCACAGGTATATAATATATACATACACTGCACACCAAAATATAGCAGAAGGTTTATGGAAATTAGAGAATGCACTTCAGAGTCAGGACTATTCTATGAGTCAGAACATCATAGTCCATTTGAAAAAAGAAGAAATAAAGGAAGGAAGGAAAGAAGGAAGGAAGGGAGAGAGAGAGAGAGAGACAATGAATTTGCATATCCACTGAAATTCTGTTGTGATTCCAAAATCAAAACTTGTAGCACTTACATGGTTACTCACAGACATGGGGAAGAAAGGTGACAAGTTCTCAGCTGAATTCAAGTAAGATGGCTTCATCTGATTGACTCATTTCTCATTCTGTAAAGGAAGCTCTTTCTGTGGGGCTCCATTTTTCACGTTGTATATTTTGGGTTGGTGACATCACTGTTAAGGTGACATCACTGTTAAGGTGATGTCTATAGAGGTGACATCACTGCTAAGGTGGCGTCACTGTTGAGGTGCCCCCTAGCATAGCACCCAAGTACTAGGGAACACTCCGAAGCTCAAGAAAACTGTGAGATGTTTCCCAAAGACAACTTTACAAGAGCACCATTCAGGCCTGAGCTGGGCGAGTCAGCATGACAGTGCTGCTGGCTGAGTTCCTTGTTTATGAAGTAACAATATGTGCTCAATAAGGTCTCCTTCGATACACTTATTGGATGAAAGTGCGGTGACAAGAGGCTTGCGGGACCCTAAGCCCTGTTTGCCTAAGAATAACAAAGAATTTGTTACTCACTAATTCGGTGTCAGCAGTGACTTCGTGGAACAAAACAGCAAACCAGAAGAATCGATGCTTTGAGAGAATCCGGATAACAGCAGGGAGGTGTAGTACCAGTGGTACTATGCAATTTTCTTTTTGTAGTCATTGAATATTTTTGAAATGTCACACATGCTATAATGCATTTTGATCATATCCGCTCCTCCCTGCCATCACAATGCCACATATCCCCCCCCACATCCTCTTCTCAAATTCGGATCCTTTTCTGATGTGTGTGTCTCTCCTACTGAATCCAGTTAATGTCGCCCCAAAACATATGGGAGCAGGGCTGGCCACTGGGGCACGGGCAACCTATCCTGGAGGGCTTCACTGGAGAGCACTAATTCTCCCTTGCTTAGCAACCATAGACCGCCTATGGCTCCTCTCATATGGGTGGGGCCTTGGGAGCCCTCTGTCCATCCCTCATGCCATTTTGTGCTTCCTGGAAGATGAGACCTTCCAAAACCATCTCTCTATCATGGTACATGGGCAGACCTCCTCGCTCTCCAGATCTACCCAGTACTGAGCCCCATCCCTCCCCCTAAACCGCATCTGCTCTTGGAGACATACAAAGAAGCAGTCCATGACCTCAGGCACATGACCACACTTAAAGTGACAAAAGAAAAGTGGAAATATGAATAGCAGGGCGAACTAGCCCCCTGAGGCAGAGCTCAGGGGGAACAGGGCAGTTTTCTAATGTTGACCTCCAACTGTTAATTCCATGTTTCCTCCCAGGAACTCTGCAGAGGAAGTTTGCCTGTAGCTGGGGCTTCTAATTGACCCTAAAGTTCCTACCACATCAGCTAACACCTACAGACCACCCTCAAGCTTGTCTCTCCTGTGACAGAAGTCAAAAAAATCATATGTAGGTGAGAACTCCGACATAGGAAATCCCTCTTGGTCTATAGGAAATGCTGGCTGTGTTTCCCTCGGCCTGATTACTTTGGAGACCTTGTAACCCTACAGCTGAAGAAATGGGCACTATGGCACTCAAAATAGAAATAGTAGCGTTGGTTTGTGAAGCATCTAGTTTGTGCCAAGGTGCTGGGAACATGGGGATAAAAATGAAGTTTTTGCCTCTATGCTTCTCACGGTCAAATGGGGAAACCTGCTCATCGTAAACACAGGGGAAAGCTACAGAACAGGGTAGTACAGATGGCACTTGTGGCCATACAGAAGCCAGGTGGAGGTCTGAAGGGGGAGCATGTGCTTCTTGCTGAGACAGAGTCTTGAAGGTGGAAGGATCCAGCAAATGAAGTAAGTAGGGGGTGACCATTCTCTCGTGAAGTGGTAGAGGTTAACATCCTAGGATAAAGAAGAAGAGACATGAGAGAGTTAAGGAGAATGGAGTGGGAAAATAGGGGGCTTAGAGGAGAGAAGGCAAATGGGAAGCAACTCCTGGCTCATGAGTAACCTTGAAAGGATGAACAGAGACCATCAAACCAACACATCTGCACTCCCCGTGGTGGCTCAATTAAAGTGGTACCAAGGATGTGTCATGGCCGGGCACATCTGAGGATGAAGAGAACAGTCTAGTTCTCCAGGAAAGCCGCTGAGGAAATGAAGCAAGAAAGGAGCATTGAGCACACAGCAAAGGCCACATGGAGAGGAAAGCGGGAAGCCAGGTGCCTGGGGTTGCCTGACATTGCACAGAGCAAGCTGTGTATGCCTGAGAACAGGAGGTCGCAGGCCTGCTCTGGGGCACTCATATCTAAGAAAGGGGAAAAAGAGGGGCCCAGAAGTAAAGCAAGAAATGGAACAATGACAGGCGTACAGAGGAAGTGTTGTGGAGGAGGGGGAGGTAGAAAGAATCCAGTAACACTGAGAGGTGAAGCACAGGGTCCTAGACTATCAGTGGCCAGAAGGAAGCAGACAGAAGTGAAGAGGTAAATGATAGGCAGGGCTCTGTGGCAGGGTCTGTATCTCAACCACATCAGAGGCTGAAACAGGCCCACTGCCGCTACAGAATGAGTTCAAGGCCAGCCTGGGTAATTTAGCAAGACTTTGTCAGGAAATAAAATGTCAAGGGGCTGGCAGGATGGCTCAGTGGGTAAAGAGGCTTGCCTGCAGGCCTGACCACCTGAGCTCATTCCCTGGAAACCACATGTAGAAAGAGAGAACCAACTCCTGGAGACTATCTTCTGGCATTCTGGCATGCACCATGACATACATGTGCGCGAACAGAATAAACAAACGTAAAAAATGTTTAAATAAATAATTGTATATAAAAAGAGGGCTGGGGACATAGCTCAGGGCTGAACACCTTCCTGGAATGTATGAGGCCCTGGGTTCATTCGACAGTACCTGCTTCCCCTCAGGAAGTAAATATTGATCAGCTGGAGGATAGAAAGTTAGTGTGTGTCTTGCTGTGGCCACCATGATGTAACCATGGTTGCTTATGGCTAACAGGACATAGGGAACATGATACCAACTACACGGCCCATACAGTGCAAACCTAGGAATGAGGAAGCCAGGTGAGCTTTTGGTCAGGAGTTCAAAAGAGGGTTTCTTTAATGAGACTTTCCAGAGAGTAATAGACCCCATCAGGGTCAGACCCCAATGCTCCAAGATGGCTTCTCTGCAGCCTCGACCTTAGACAAGTTCTGTCTTAAGGGCGTACCATCTGTAAAATCAAGCACTGTAATAGCTAGCCATCCCTGTGACGGCTGCAGTGAGGAGCAGATGTGTGGGAAGAGTCCTTGGGAGTTGCAGATGATTGTGAGCCACCATGTGGGTCCTGGGAATTAAATCAGGATCTTCTGCCAGAACAACAAGTGTTCTTAACCACCAAGCCATCTCTCCAGCTCCCAGCTTATTACATTGATGTATCTGGAGCTGGGAATATATCTCAGTGGTAAAAGATTGCTTGCCTGGAAAAGATGAGGCCTTAGACTCAATTCCTAATAGGGATTTTTTGTTTTTGTTTTTGTTTGAACTAAAAGTAATGTATTTATTTAAACACACCAATTCTAGCACTTGTTGGATCGCTGGAAAATTGGGCAAGAGGAGGCAGGGCTTTTATTTTTCCAAATGCCACAGGATGGGGGATAAGGGCTCGCTCTGCTCTCTAGATCAGCCCAAGCCTCATTCTGTGTGTATTGTCTCCTGAAACTGGGCCACTGGTCCCTCAGCATTTTACAATATGTGACCGCCTTTAAAACCAAACCATTAAAGAACAATGAATAGAAACTTGTTTTTAAGGATAGTCTGGTCAGTTTAAAAAAAAAAAAAAAAAAGAAAGATATGAAATAAAGAAGGTACCAAGCTTGTTGGCATAGGCCTGTGATCCCAACAACTCAGGAGGCTGAGGCAGGCAATCCCAAGTTCAAAGTTCAAGTTGGATTCCCAAGTTCAAAGCCGACCTGTGTTATATGGTGAATTCAAAGGATCATGGATAACTTGATAGGACTTTGTCTCAGATTTAAAAGAAAAAGTTTAAAAAGGGGGGTTTGGGATATGACTCAATAGGAGAGTTCTTATCTAGTGTATCCAAAGCCCAGGATTCAGTCTTTAAAGATTCAGTATTAAAATGAAGAAGAAGAAGAAGAAGAAGAAGAAGAAGAAGAAGAAGAAGAAGAAGAAGAAGAAGAAGAAGAAGAAGAAGAAGAAGAAGAAGAGGAAGAAGAAGAGGAGGAGGAGGAGGAGGAGGAGGAGGAGGAGGAAGAGGAGGAAGAAGAGGAAGAAGAGGAAGAAGCAGGGAAGATAAAAGGAAAAACAGAAGAAATTCTAGCACCTGTTGGAACACTAAAAAAATGAAGAAGGAAAGAGAAGGAAACTCCGTTTTCACTGGCCTAATACTCAGGGTGGCCTGGCCAGCTCTTGGGCTCTTAGCCAGCATTCTGCTTACTTTAATGTGGGCTCCTTAGAGGCACAAGTCACATCTTTCCTCTTTGTTGCTTCCTTGCATCATAGAGATCAAAATAAAAGCAACTCCTGTCTTTGCAGAAGGCTCGGTACATAACCCAATAGAAAGATATGTTTTGCTTCTAAAGTAGAGGTAAGAAGCTGGGGTGTGGTTTATGTAACATAGTCAAAGCTCTAGGTTGTATCCCCAGCAATTCAGAAAACCAATCCTGTTGGTGTACACCTGTAATCCCAGTCCCTGGGTGGTGGAGGCAGGAAGATCAGAAGAACTTCAAGGGCATTTTTAACTACATACCAAGTTTAAGACCAGCCTAGGCTTTGTGAGACCCTGACTCAAAAAAAAAAAAAAAAAAAAAAACACGGTAAGGCAATAGAGGCTAACCAACTGTGGATGCTCAGACCTGGAATCCAACACTTTGAAGCTCAGGCAGAAGGATCACCATGAGTTCGAGACCCTGCCAAAAAGGGACATGGGTCAGAAGCAATTGCTCAAAAGGTTCTTTTCTACTGACGTTTACAACTTCAATAACCTATGCCTGAACTTGAACGGAAAGACATCTGGTAGACCACACTTGTCATTTAGAGTTAGGATGATAAAGCTCATTGAGGTTTATTAACACAGATATGTTGATCATGGCTGGTCTGTGCCACATAGGAGAACTATTCTCAAGCAGGGCATTCTTTAGCTTTCTTCAAGTGGTCCGTTGTCTGTGGCATTTCCTATTCTCCAGCCACAGAGGAGAAAGCAAACCCCACCCACCCCCTGAATTTGGCCATGCGGAGATTCAAAGAGGTTCATTTGTTTTCATTAGAGCCCCTTGAAGGCCTTCTTTCCCTCCCCATTAATGAATTTCCAGTCTTTCATTAAAAACAAAAACAAAAAAACAAAAAAACACAATCCGGCAAAGGACATAGTTAAGTGGCTGGCGCGCGGGGCTGTGCCGGCTTTAGAGAAAGGGGATGGGCCATTTCCTGATTGTGAGGAGGGGTTAACATCCTTGGTTAATATGCTAATTTTGTCTCTTTCATTTAACATTCAGATCAGGTCTGAACAGGCCCTCCAGAGCAGCAGAGTCTAGGGATGGGTGGCTGTCTGCCTAGCATCACCAAACACACTTTGCATGAATTACATAAATACCCAAGTGTCCAGTCCCCACCGACCTCACACTCTCCCTCCCTCTCCCAGAGACACACAGACACTGAGCCACACACATGCAAGCACACACTTCGTACGATGCTGACACATGCACCCGCAAGCAGCACAGGCATGGGTCTCTATGAACACTGATGGTGCTCACAGATACATCCTAACCATCCATAGCTGGGTTTAATTCATATTCTTTGGGTCTCTACTGTGTCGGCAGGATATCTATTACCAGGGAAACAGGATATTTTGGGGAGCCCAAAATTAAGAAACAAGGTAAAAGTTTAAAGACTCCATTGGTAGGAGAATCTTATCTATACTACCATGTCCAGGGTGTCTTTTAAAGTCCCATTTCCACTCATGGAAAAGACATCCATATAGCTCAATTAACTGAACACCCAGAGAAAGGAAAATCCAACTGTTTTTATTCCTTGGGGTCCCCACCTTGTCCATGTGTGTCTGGAACACTGTATAAAAAGAGTTTGAGGTTGGTTTGGGACTCACCAAGCCACAGCTGGGTGACAACAGAAGAGGAATCCCCAGCCAGCTCCCATATGATGGTCCAAATGGCAAAGACAAACACCTGGCACATTTGCCAGAAGTCCAGTCAATGGAAAACTGAGTCTCCCCAACCTCCTCTTCCCACTATCACCCTGCAACAGTGAGGCAGCTTCTGGAGACAGGCAAGAAGACTAGGAGCTACTAGTAGGAGGCACATTGTGGAATTGCTTTAAATAAATGAAACAACTTTGAGCCAGCAGAAAGACTCCAATGCAAAGGATATGTTGGCTTTCACTGTTTGGGTCTGGTGTGGATTTGGTTTGTTTAGTTGATTTCCTCAGTGTGTGGCATAGCTATGTAAGCTGGCATGCCATGACTCTTTCCTGAGTCTTGTCCTCTTGTGCCCACAACAATATTCCCAGGCTCGGCTGAGGAACTCCAGCAGTTCCCATGTTCCCATCGGAGCTTCCCAAGCCATGGGTATTTTCTCCGAACTGCAGACTTGATTTGCCTTGATTATTATTTTTTTTGGCTCTGATCCAAGATGTCTTCCTGTCATCCTCTCACCGTCTTTTCCAGTAATCCCTTTTTTAAACATCACCAACAATTAGTCGATTTTTCCCCATCACCAAGGACCACCACCCACCCCCATAACCCCCCATGCAGACATACACTCAGCTCAGCCCCCATCCCTGTCTTGCTTTGCCTTGAAGTATAAGAAATCACAGCTCCTCATTAGCTGGAGAGCACGTTTGGAACGGCTTTGTGTTTACTCACTTAGTAAGTGATGCTGGCCTTTTTAATTATCCTCCATCCGCATGCCATTTAGAGCAGCAAGCTGTTCAAATCAAACCAAACGGGTGCACATCCTCGGCGAGGCGGTTGGAAAGGACTGGATTGCTTTTTCCCCCCCTTCCTCTTCTTTTACCTCACTGCTGCTGCGTCCTTCCTTGTCTGTCAGCAAGCCAAGGAATCCCCCCACCAAAAGCTCTTACGTAGGAAGACACCAAAACCGTGAGTCACTTTTCATTCCCAGAGCAGAGGAACGCCCGGTATTCTGCACCTAGCAGCAGACCCAAGATGATGGGACTCTCCTCCAAGCCTTTGAGATCCCCAAGACCAGATGCAGTCCTCGCATCTTTCTTTCTTGCTGTTGCTCTCTCTTTCTCTTCTACCCTTCTCCATCCCTTCATTCTGGAGCATTCTCTTCTTCTTCCTCTCTGCGATGTGACAGTCGCAGACCCCAGCCAGAGCTGGGTCCTTCTCACCTTCTGTTATTTTTTCCCCCTGCAGCAGTCTTTAGCTGCTACCCTGTGCAAGCTGGATCACCAAAGACACACGACTCGCTCACAATGAATAATCAATACAGATATTGATCTAGGGGAAAATGTTTGTAAATTCCTGAAAGGGAATCAGGAGCAGGGGGCAGGGAGGTTCGTGGGGGACGACGCTGCAGAGCTCAACACCGCTAGGAAGCAGGACCGCTTTTGGATCCCCAAGTTTGACCAGCTCCAAGGTGACGGGTACCGGAATGCGTGCCGATGTGGGTGTGAGCGCCGTGAGGAGGGTGCTGTGTGTAGTCTCATTTCTCCACAGCTGCTTTCCCTGAAGAATCGGGAGCCACATGGTCGGGAGCCCCCGTCAACGCCATGTCTTGGCTGCGGGCCAGCACTGTTTTGTTTTCATTATCACACGCTACTTTGCAATTTGCATAAATACAGGGTTATTTTTTATCGTGTCGTCCAAAAGATAGAGCGGGGGGGGGGGGGAATAGACTCTTTGTTGTGTGCAAGAGGGGCTTGCTGCCTACTCATCGAGGCTAAGGATTTGCCTCTCAGG
>CM052707.1:37396536-37548632 GCA_028551405.1 Uromys caudimaculatus
TCTATGGAGCCATGGTTCAGACCACATATGTGGCAGAGGATGGCCTTGTTGGCCATCAGGGAGAGAGGAGAGGCCCTTGGGCCTGAGGGTGTTAGAGGCCCCAGTAAAGGGGAATGTCAAGGTGGGAATAAGGGAGTGGGTGGGTGGGTGGGTGGGAGGCAGAATTCCCTCATAGAGGCGGGGAGGGGGAGGGGATAGGGGGTTTCCAAAGAGGAGACCTAGAAAAGGGGAAACACTGGAAATGTAAATAAAGTATCAAAAAATAATAATAAAAAGAAAGAAAAAATAAATAAAAGAAAAAAGCTTCCTGTGGGTCATCACCCTATCTTCAGAGGCGTGGGATTTTGTTATTGTGTCTCCTGAATGCTTAGAAAACAGGGGTAATGTTTGAAAAGATCTTTTAGGGGCCCCCAAAATGAAGATGTTTTCCCTTCATCTATAATGCTGCCTCAGTTGCCCCCCCCCCCAGAAGACTGCCCTGTGGGCTCCAAAAGAGGATTAACTATGGCATTGTAAATGTGGCTCTTCTGAGCTGACGTGGAGCCTTGCTCTGTATGCTCCAAGTTATTAGGGTTAGCAGAGAGAATGTGCATTTATTTACTGAAGGTACTTTATAAATCAATACCTTGTTTTTGAATTCAGGTCAATAGGAATAACTCTGAAACACAACCAACAACTATAGCAACCCTAAAACAGCGTTTTCAACTTATTGATTTTCTTGAAAAGTATCTTTTCCTGGCATTATTCACGCACCCTTGATAAGCAACTCAATGCAATCAAAAAAATGTAATGGGTTTTTTTAACCCCCCAAATATATATTTATATCTCTTTTTTTCTCAGCATGTCTTTGAATGGTAGCCAGGTGGCTTCTTTGGACTAGATGTGTTTCTGGGAGAGGTGTAGAGAGGGAGCCCGCATTTATCCCCTGCCCTTTTGCTGTCTGTTTTAGAGAACAGCCAACCAGACCAACAGTTACTTCCATTCAATCCTATCCCATCTTTCAGTGATTTTAGATATTTATCTAATTTTGCCAGAATCTGTGTTTCATCCCATGCAGTATCTATTGAGTACCGTAACTGGCCACAGCCTTCACCTGTGCACTTCCACATGTACGCAGCCAGGAGGTACACTCTTAATCTGAGATGTCCATAGACTCTCCATAACCCAAAGTTATTTGCACCTATGTGTATGCTTATTTCTTGCAGAGGGGAGAGCATGCATGATTCCAGCCAGGGATACCATGACCCTGAAATGCTGTTTCTTGTTCCTCTAAGTTGTTCTCTGGGACCCCTGGTTTTCCTGTGGTGTCTGGGGTCAAAGAAAATGTCATATTCATATACAGAGATTTTGGGGCCCGTTTCACTTTAAATTCTCTCCAAAGCAGTTTTCTGACAGCTATGTGATGCTGTGCACGCACACGCACACACACACACACACACACACACACACACACACACACACACACACACACACACACATGCATATACATGGTGATGTGTATAGTACAGGGACAGACACTAAATAAGAAGAAACTGTCCTCTGTTAAGTTGAATGTTTGAAAATATATGTGACAGCGTTCAATTTGTCCCCAGCAAAACTCTATTTGAATCTATTTCCAATGCAACTGTACTGTGAGATGAGGCCTAACAGTAATGTTTATAAAGAAGGCATAGGAAGGGATTGTTGAAGCAACAGACACTGCTTTGCAGGGGTATATTTGCCTGGTATTCACAAAGTCCTGGGTTCAAGCACAAGCCCCACCAAAATGGAAGTGGGTTCATGGGAATGGATCTGCCCCTCTCTTGTGTTTTCTCCCCCCCACAAAAGATGTCACACTAGCAAAGGCATCCCCTTGGAGACTAGACTCTCACAAGACCCAGGAGCAGCTGCCATCTTGAACTCAGAATCTCAGTTTCCAGAACAGTGTACAATTGTCTTGCCTATAACTTACCTAGCCTGTGGTACAAACTTACAGTACAAATAGACTAAGGCACTGCTAACTCTTCTCATTAAATTATCTTGGGTTGGCAAGTATTACTTTAATTGAAATTTGTTACTTATATTAATCTGGTCATCTTTATTTTTAATGTTTTATTGGCATCCATTAATTATATATAATAATAGGTTTCATTATGACTTTTTCATATATGTATATAACATATTTCAATTGGATTTGCCCAATCCCCCTCTTTTGCCCTCCTCTGACTTCTATTAATCTCCTTCTTCTTCTCCAAGTAATATTTCTTCTACTTGTTTGTCTTTTCTTTTTTCTTCCTGTGGCCCAGTGGATTTTGTTAGGGTCTTTTGTAGAAGCATGTCTGGGAGTTTGTTTATAGGACCATGCATCTACACCACTGAAGAAAATGCCTCTCCTCCCCCATAAACTGTTATCTGTGTATAAATCTTCAGGGAGATGGGGGGGCCACGAATCCCTCTCTCTCCCACAATCGGGTATTGGCAGGCCCGATCTCACGGCACTCCTGGGCAGTTAATCTGATGTGAATTCAAGAAGACGATAACCATTGCACCCCTTGAAGTCAGCTCTCCATGCCATGTCCCCTTCCTTCTCCCCGCTCTCCCATTAGTTCTGATCCTCCATTTATGATTCTTGGGGGGGGGGGGGTGACATAAATACCCCATTGTAGCTGGGCATTCAACAGTCACTGATTCTGTGCTGGTTAGCCAATTAAGAGACTCTGTGGTTACTGCTGCCTGCTGGGAAAGGAAGCTTCCCTGACTGAAGCTGGTAACAGCACTACTCTACAAATGAGAGCATAGTAGTAATGAAGGTTGGTTCGTAGGCTGCTATGCCCACTGAAGAAAACAGTAGCGGCTTATCTACACGGACCTGTGACCTCCCAAGCCACAGATTTTTGATCGGGTTTCCAGTACAGGATGAGAATTCCCTCGTGAAAGCGGGCATCAAATTGGATTTTTTTTTTTTTTTAAGGTGGTTAACATCATAACAGGCTTGCCAGGGTTGTAGCAGTGGGTTCATCTTGCTTGTGTACTCCATATTGTTTCACACAGGTTCCCACATGACTAAGACTGCTGATGATAGTTCTTCCCCAATCCATGCTAAGAGAACTAGCAAGCAGAGAAGAGGTTCCCAGCCCAGTTCCATCTCAGTTTTTTTATGTCTTGCAGCCAAGGTGGGTGGTACCTTCAGCAATAGGGCCTTACCAACTAGTTCGGAGGAACCAATTATTTTAATGTTTGGCCATTATTTGCCCACAAAAAAATTGGTTATTTCTTTGGTCAAATCCAATAGATATACAGTATTAGTCCTGTATATGGGTCACTGTTTTGAAATTTTGCATTTGTTTGGGTAGAAGAATTTCACCATGTTATATAACCCAGATTATTTTTATAAAATGTTATAAGAAAATAACATTTTCTTCTTAAATGTTTTATTCATTATTCATTATTCCTGCTGATAAAATAATGTATCCTTTGAAGAAGATACAGAAAAACACTAGTAGTGCCATCGATCTAGAAATAGCCATTCTTTTGTCCCAGTGATAATAAATACTAGTGAAATTTATTTTGAAACAAAACTTTTGTGTATGTAATTTTTCCTTATTAAAGACAAAGCACAGTTGCATGCTAATGAGAAACGTGTGCTTATATTCACATAAAAAGTTAAATCTCGGATTAAAATTTGATGCTACAGAGCAGAGAGCATCTTCAGCTTCTGCAGAATTGATTGATGCTTTGATTTTATACTTGTCAGTGCTGAGAACACCACTTCACATAAATACACAGCGCAAAACGGTGAAAATGTGGTTAGGGCCCTTTCAGAAATTGTTGGAAATTTGCCCTAATCCTAAGCTAAAATCCAGCTATTCTCTCTGTGTGTCTCCCCTCTCTCTCTCTCTCTCTCTCTCTCTCTCTCTCTCTCTCTCTCTCTCTCTCTCTCTCTCTCCTATTATTATTATGTCTGTCTGTCTGTCATCATCATCACATTATTATTTAGTCAAACCTTCCCCCACTTCTCCGCCCCATCCTCTCCCCATCCCCCACTTCCTACCACGTCTCCTTCCCACTCCCCGTGTCCCTTTTAAAAAACAAAACAACAAAAAACAGTGAGTTCACTTATTTCTGCCCTTGTTCAAGATTCTTATTCTAAATGTGCATGTGGGGGAGGGGGAGGGGCCTATTGCCTGCATGTGTGCTTGTGCACCACTCAAGTGTCTGATGTGCTCAGAAGCCAAAGCCCCTGGGAGTGAAGTTACTGTCTATTGTGAGCTGCCTTGTGGGTACACTTCGTATCAAACCTGGGTCCCCTAGAAAAGCAAGAAGTGTTCTTAACTACTGAACCATCTCTCCATCCCCATTGTGCATGGTTCTTCAGAATATATTTCTTTAACCCAGTTTCTAGGGTGCATTTACATCGCTAAGAACTTTTACTTTTTTATCTTCAATCCTACTTTTTGTCATTAAGCACTATTATGCAAATGCTTTTTGTTTTATTTAAATCACACTGTCAAACTCATGTAAATATTTATTTGGATTATAAAAGAAACCAACACGTTCATTTTTTTAAGTCATTAAATGCAGATGATAATGTAGAGTTAAGTGATTCTTCATGTGGCCATCTAGAACAATCGTACCTGTGATAACGGTGTCAAGTTCTCTGTCAACACAGACTGTTTGGCATGCTTGAAGTATTATTATACATGTCTTTGGGCAAACACATCTCCTTTCTCAACTGAAGGTTTTCCATTTCATTTCTCAAAGGTAGCCTCAGCCACTTAGCCTTCGCAGGCTTCTATTGTTTGATGTTGGTCATAGATTCCGCAGTAGAGTGAAAAGCTCACCAAGATGCTAAGCCTTCATTTTCTGGAGCATAGGCGTTCAGCCTTCTTGGAAAGAAAGACTGGCCCTAACCAGCTCACTCGTTACTTTTATTCAGTCATCACACAAAATTAAATTGGGGCTGGAAAAAGTTCCAACTGCCGATGTTATCTTGCCCTTGCTGCCTTCGAGAGCAGACAACCCACACAGGTCTTAGTTTCTTCCGATCCTGGCTAGCCATAACCACAAGTGACAACTCTGTCTGTCAGGAGGGTCTTAGGACGGAGGTTTGTGCCCTGGCAAGCTCTCATGGAGCACCAAGTGCAGACTTTCCAGGAAGACAACATTTCTTTAAGGTTCAAACAATCTCAAAACAATTTCTCAGCCTTTTCTGATAAGCATAAACATAGCAAAGGCTTTGCCGAAACATTTCACGCAAAACCAGACACAGAGACTTTGCTTTACCTATTACTATAGGCTTCTATCATGCATGTATGACACCTTTGACACTAAAAATCAGAAAGTAGTGGAGAGAATGTTCTGGAAACTCCACAGTTCTGTAGGGAACTCCATGCGTCTAGGTTAAACCACTAAGACAAAAGAGTAGACACACATTTATATCTTTTGTTCCCAAATTGGTTTCCAAAATATCCTAATTTGCATTCCCACCTGCCTCGTTAAGGGGCTCTTTCCTATCTTCATGCTGGGATAGGTTCCTCTTCTACCTCTTCTCTGGGTTTCCAGGTGAACTTAATAAACACAATGTTACTTTATGTCAATTTGCATGACTGATTTTTCCTGATGTAGACATTGTTTTCCCAATTATCTCTTTCTACTCTCTGCTTTTGCCCCTCTGGTGAGTCATTTTTATTTTAAGATGGCTGACTTCAAGATGGCTGACGCACGTTGACATCCGACCTTAATTCCTAGTCTACAGTTATAAAACAAGTGAGCTCTGAACTGGTACCTTTGGCTTCATTATTACTTATTGCCAACAAATGAATTAACCAGACACTATTAGAAAGACATTTCTGGCCAGAAATTCAAAATGTTGAAACCACAAGAAGGCTTCTCATTATACCCTGCATTCATAGACTGTCTTCCACAGTCTAATCATGTGCCTTTTCATTTAAAAAGAATGTGAATAACTTATACTTTAAAAAAAGAAGAAGAAAGAAAGAAAGAAGGCGGCAACAGAAGAGTAAAAGTAAGGTTTGTTTTGTTTTCCTGGTTTAGGATTGACACCTGTCAATCATGATGGCTGAGCCCTAAGCCTGTGATGTGAGTCTTTCTGTCTCTTTCTCTTGTGTTTGAGTTTCTTTATACACACACTCTCAAATAACTGGGGTGGAAAATCTTGCAACAAAGAGACCTATGTTAGTGCCTTTCTACAGTCACATACGAATACGTACGCTCTAAGTGTTCTGATTGGCTGTAGGTGGACTTCCTAAGCAGTCTGTTGGGCTGTAGATGTCTACCCTTACTATCCATGAGGAATGGCTTCCAGGCCATCCTTAGGAACACGTAATTCTAAGATGCTTACGATGTGTAAGATGCACTCTCCCACAGGTGCATAGAGCATACACACATCCTGGTACATGCTTGAAATCACCTCTGGGTTACTTACTGTGCTTAATAGCATCAAAGGCTGTAGGAGAAGCTGTTAAACTGTATTGTTTTAGGAATAATGACAAGAACAGAACCTGTACATGTTCATCCTACAGACACAATATGGTGTGTGTGTGCATGTGTGTTTGTGTGTGCACATGTGTGTTTGTGTGTGCACATGTATGGGCTTTGTTGAAACAACAGAGACTGGTAAACACAGAGGGCTGACTAACCACACAGAAATAGCAATTGTATAGGAAAAAGGGAGAGCTGAAAGGAGAAACGTGATATATTTAAGGGAACACAATACTAAGGATAAAGGAGAAGGCTACGGTTGTCTATAAGAAAATCCTCGAGGTCGATGATGTAACCATGCTCTGGCTTAAATGTGAAAGGAAGACTGAACTGTGGGTTTCCCTGGGGATAGAAAGAGATCAAAATTGAACGGGAAGCACCCTGACATAAATGTCTAAAAACCCGCAGACTCCCTGTTTTCCTGTGTTCTGCTGACCAGATCGCTTCATTAACCACCCCCAAAGCTCGCCAATATCAATAGTGGTTCATAATGATGACCCGGGGGCACTGCGAGATCTCAAAGTGCCCTCTGACTCATCAAAGAAATATTAAATTAAATGTATTTTTGCTGAGGTCTAATTCTTTTAAAATTGGTGATCCATGTGTGGTGTATATGATAATTCCCTATTAATTCAATATTTGATTCAACCAGAGCAATATTTGAGTAATCCATTTTCCAACAAGAACGAAGAGTTGATGCCCGTTTTAAAAATGTTGAGCGAGCCTCCCTTGCACGTCTGTTCTGTGATACATACAGTGCTGACGAATTTACATAAGCACAGCTCAATGCCTGTTGTTTTCTTGCTCTGCTCTTCGATAAAAGTTCATTTTTGAAACCTTACATTGCAATTGGGCCTCGTCCCTTTGCCGGCTCCTTAAGAACTCCACCGAATTGTAAATGGCAGAAGGGACAGCATCATTTGCATACATAATCACGTTAGAGTGATGGAACAATGAGACACATCATTTATGGAAAGGAGAAACAATAGCAGACAGCTTCCAATCCTTGGGACACTCAGAGTAATTTATTACATGGCTGATGTTTTCTTTCTAATCTCCACGAAATGATCTCTTCTTGAATGATGCACAGGAGGGGCTGTTATCCCTTGTGTATTATCTTTACTGCTTTAGAATTCTTGGGTTCAGAGCCAATGGGATCACCCTATCTCTCTCACATACACAGCACACAGAGACACAGACACAGACAGACACCCACATACATACAGACACACACACATACATATGTACATGCACACACACACACACACAGAGTAATTTCAGTCCAAATGACATCACGAGAGTTCAATGAAACACCCTCTCAGAACAGCGGCCTTGTATTAAATTAATTTAATCTCTGCATCTAGTTATTGAGTATTGTTCTCTGTGCATTGACAATTTGCCGATTGCTCACTTCCTATTTCTAATCAATCTCACAGATAATTTACCAGCCGACTAAATCGTTTTACTAGCCTGTCACCCTCCTCTACCTGACAGGGGACAAAGTAAATACAATCAGCCCTGCTTTACACCCTCAGAAATTTATGATGACCCCAGGCAAGGAGCTTTCTGCAAGACTAATTTATGTATAGTGGCGTCTGTCACTGTGGCACTTGGACACGTCCTGGGCTTTTTTTTATTAGTTATTCCTGGTAACAGCCCTCTGAGATCACAAGGTAGGGTCAGCTATACCCTTCTCTCAAGGCTTCTTAAATTGCATTATATGTGTACATCGGGGGTTCATTCCTCAAGTCAAGAATAGGCTCTAGTAGACCATAGATCAAAGTCACCTTGAATATAAGGACTCAGAATCTATGCCAGGCCCAAATTCGTTATTATGAGTCGTTATTTCCTCCTCCACAGTAAACACCAGTTCAGGGAGAAAATCACTTTCCTGAGGTTGTAAAGCAATTAAACAGTAGTGACATTGTCACCCTTGAAGTTAATGGTTAAGCCAAACTCACAGAACCCTGGGTTCAAATCTTGACCCAGCTTCTTACTCATCCTTTGGTTCTGGTAAATCACTTTAGCCGCCTCTTCCTCCTCCCTCCCTCCCCCCAACCACCGTTAGCATCTCCTTTCTTTCTCAGCTGTTGTGAGACAAGGTCTTGTTCTATATCTCAGGCTGGCTGTGAGCTCGTGCTGATCCTGTCTCCCAGCCTCCAGGGTGCTGGGATGACAAGCATGCAGCCATATCAATTTATCAACATCCTTAAAATGAGGAAACCATGAAGCCGGGAGGGGGGGCAGCTCAGCTGGTAAAGTCTCTGCCAGGCAAGCATGAATACCTGAGTTTGGAGCCTGACACCTATGGGAAAGGCCAGGCATTGTAGCTCACACCTGTAACCCCAGCACTGCAGAGGATGGAGAGGGATCCTTGAAGCTTACCTGCCCATCCCTCTAGCTGAATCAGTGAACTCCAAGCTCAGTTAGAGACCGTTTCAAAACAGCAGGCTGAAGACAGATAGAGGAAGACACCAGAGGTTGACCTTTGGCCTCTATATAAACACATATGAATATGTGCTTGTATATACTTGTATGTGTGCGCACACATGCGCACACACACACACATACAAAACAAAAAAAAAAGCAGGAAAAAAACTGCCTGAACTCCCAGAGTTATTGTGGAGAATGAACGAATAATAGTTCCTCAATTAATTGCTTCATGGCATGGACCATTTGCCCTTTTCTGGATGTAGTCTGTATTTTAGCCTACAAGGTGAGGGATGGCTGCTAGCAGGATACCAGGCTGTAGGGAAAACTAGCCTGGCAGCCTACCTTCCCTGTCTAAACACCTGGTGGTGTTTACTTTAAAAAAAAAAAAAAACCTTCAAGTCCAGGCAAGAATCTTTTCTGTTACAAAATCACAGATTAATGGAATATATTTTTTATTTTACTTCAGTACTCCAGTGGGGGCAGAGAGCAATTGAAAAGGGTCTTTGCCAGCAATCGGTACAAAGTTATACCAGTTCAGCTTTCATACAGAATCCAGAAGCACCAGATTCAACTTTCCCTCCTGAGTTACCGGTCCATGACTGTCACCACAAAAGGGACCTGCTAAGACCTCCCTACACATTAGGAAATGGCATTTTAACATACATAAGTGACCGTCGGGAACAGCCCGCCTCCTGTGGTGGGCTTGTGGCCATCCTGCCTCATCCATTAGTCTTGATGAAGCAGGTGAGTTTCTGTTTCATTTTAAATTTTATGTTTTGTTTGTTTCTTTGTCAGATGGGTGTATACACTCTACCGTAGGCATGTGGAGGTCAGAGGACAACTTCCAAGAGTTGGTTCTCCAGTTCTACCATGTGGGGCCCAGAGATTGAACTCGGGACAACAGGCTTGGCAGCAGGTGCCTCTCCCCACTGAGCCATCTCACCAGCCCCAATCAGCTGGATTTTAATATCCAAAGCTAACAAAGTTCTCTTGCCAATTCGAGATGATTTGACTGGCTTTCTCATTTTTCTGATTTTGTGATACCATATAAAGTCCCATCAGTGTTTCAGAGACAGGAACCAATAGACCCTGTGTGCAAGGCAGATTTAAAGCTTGAAGATTAAAAAAACAAACAAACAAACAAAAAAAAACATAAAACTTGGATCCTGACCTCACAGAGCTTACATCCTGCTCACAGAGAGTGGGCTGTGCTCTCATGCAGACCTACCTGTGAGACTTTATTTCAATCATGTACATCTGTAGACTACAAGAGGACTGGGTGGGGCATGGAACACTCCAGAGGAAGCAACAAGGAAGCAGAGGCATCCTTCCTTCCTTCCTACCTCTCCCCCTGCCTGGTGAGCCCCAGATGCTATGCAGGAAGAATGCAAACCTAGCTTGTGCTTGGTTTCAGTCTTCGAGGGCAGGTATTCCAGGCATACGGAAGGGGTCTCTGTGGAGCTCTGTGGTGCTGGACAGTGTTGGGACCTGATGATTAGGTACCAGGTGACTCAAGAGGATCTTCTACAGTATAAGGAGAGACCAGGGAAGCTTGCAGAAGATACGATGGGGGGAATATGGAAGATTAAGAAGACTGGGAGACTGAGAAGAAAGGGAAAAACAGCCATGTGAAGGCATGAAGGCAAAACTGGGGTGGGCAGCTGGAGCTTAGCGGCACCCCAGATACTTCAGAGCGTGCTGGTCAGGAAAGGACAGCAGGGGTACCTGGGATGCTTGGGATTTTGACGAGGGTGGAGCAGGAGCTCATGCCAGACAGACGGGAGAATCAGCACCACCCAAGACACAGAGATGTGCAAAGCACACGTTATGAAAGCAGATCAACACTCTAGCGTGACAAAGAGAGAGGATGCAGACAGAGCAGGATCTGCAAAGGTATCATGGACCCCGGGGTTTATCTTCCTGCTGTGGAATTCCTGTCTGGGTCCCTCCATGCCATCTGGTCGGCCCAGTTCTGAGAGCGACAATACAGGCATTTTAGCTCCAGCTGCCGGCACATCTTCCCCATCCTAGTGATGGTTTTACAACTTTGATTTTGACTCTGGGCCAAACTGGCCATATGGCTGGGCTATCTCAGTAAGAGAAACTCTTTGCTCCATTTGCCCTGGGCCATGTCCCAGGTCTCCTCTCAGTGGCAGACCTCGCTGCCACGTGGTTGTTGATCTCCTGTTCTGACCAACAGTAGCATCAGGAAAAGATGGTTAAGAAATAAACACTGAACATATAGTTGCTTCGAAAAGGAGTGAGTTCTTTTAGCGGTGCTCATTCTAGAAAATTCTAAGAGCAGAGAAATCCCCAGTCCAGCCTGGGTTTGGAACATATGAATGAATTTTAACAAGGTGCATATTCTTCTCATGTAGCTTCTGAGCTGAGAGATGTTGGGTGGCTTCAGGCTGTAGAGTGATTAAAGTCAGCTTGGATCTTTATATTTAAATGCCGTTTTCAAGGCTGTCCCTGTGAGTCACAGCAATAAAGATCGTCCTGCTGGATTAGGTTCTTGGTGTTTTCTGGGAATTTTGTCTATCTTCAGAAAGAACAGTCATCATTTTCAGATTGTACTAAACTCCTTAGAAATATTCGCTTGCTCTAAGAGTCATTCATTTTTTAATATATGGTAGCCATTAATAATAGATGACCACAGTTAGTTCTTGTTAGTTTAATCAAGTCAGTTCCTCCTGGCCACCCAGCTCTTTTCCGGTCTTGCCTACCACTACAAGACTATGTAGCCTTCAGTGGTACCTGAAATAAAGCAAAACTAGGAGATTTCTTATGGTTTTGTTTAGTTTTTGAGAATCTCATACAATAAATTTTTATTGTATTCCTTTACCCCTTCCAGAGCCTCCCCTACCCACTCAACTTCACGTTCGTTCTTCCACCCTTAAAACAAAACAAAACAAAACTCAAACAAACAACAAAATAGGTGAACACACAGACACATGCCAAATTTTACTGGCCAACTGATCATATAGAGCCTACCCCAGAGTTGGTGATACAGCCATTCCAATGAAGAAAATGAATTTTCCTTCTCCCAGAAGCTATTGTTCTAGCTAAATAACTTCTTAGCTAGGGGTGGGTCTTTGTGCTTGCCTCCCCTTCTCCATGCCGGGATTTTGTCTGGCTTGATCTTGTACAGGTCTTATATGTGCCGCCACAGTCTCTGTGAGTTCATGGGTGCATCAGCCCTGTTGAATCTGGAAAATGTCTTTTCCTTGAAATCATCCACAACCTCTGACTGTTACAATCTTTCTACCTAGTCTTCCTCACAGAAAGATTTCTGAGCCTTGAGGAGAAGAGGATGATAAAGACATCCCCTTTAAACCTGAGCACTCCAAAGTCTCTCAGTCTCTACACCTGAGCTGCTCGTGGGGCTCTATGTTAATTACCATAGGCACTTCCCCCCAGCAAACAGTATAGACTGTTGTCAGTGCTACTATCTGATGATAAGACCTTACTGCTGAAGACATCACATACTTACATCCTAGATCATGGAGAAATTGAACTGGTGTTGAACTGGAAGCCAGCTGCTGACTAGCATTCACAGAGCTGAAAGATGCTACATACAATGCCAAAGGAGAAAGATTATCCTCAATCTCACCTATCTGCAAACCTGAGATCTACAATAGAGACCTACATGCGAGATACAATAGTGGCACAGATATTATGAGAGTAACCAACCACTTTTTAAAATTGCATTTAGGGCTCACTCCGTGAGATGGAACCAATAGCTGTCACTGTGAATGAGGCCAAGAACCTGAGACTAGATAGGACATAGCCCTATGAGAAAATCTACTACAATTATTCTGTTAAATGAACATAGCCATAAAAGAACTCATAAAAGCACATTGCTATACCTGTAGATCAGTACCTCACTCATCCCTCATCAGAGAAACATCTTGCAGCAGATGTTGAGGATTTTTTAAAGTATCTCTTGCTTTGGCAGGGGTGACTCTCATACCATGGAAATTTCGAGGTAAAGTCTCAGATGTTTTAACAGCATTTTCCTATTGATAACAAAATCACTAATCTCCTCTTCATTCCATGAGCCTGCCTAAACATTCTGGACTTATTTCAGAACAAAAGGAAATTCATTTGAAGCATGCAGCTGGCTCCCAAACACAACCACCCTCATTTCTAGAACGCAACACACATTAGTTTGAGTAAAATTGAGATTGCATTAAGTCATAGGCTAAAGTACCTGGGCGGGTTGCTTTGGGCTCGGGTGGATTCAGGGGCTCCGACAGTGCCACCTGACCCATTGCTTTTTTCCTATACTCACTTGGAATGCTTTTCTCATATATTTGCCTCACTGTGGGTGGAGATTTGCTTGAAATGGCCCCTGTCAGTTCCAAGATGACATTAAATCAACTCAGCCTCCACCACGGGAGAAAGCTCATCCAGTGACAGAAGTGCCAGTGAGAGACCTGGTTTGGGGCTCTTTGTCTCTTAGTTTGGGTTCATCACTGTGGACAGGTTTGGGTTGTACCCATCTGGTCTGGCTCGAGTTAACCTAGAGCCATGGGGATGGTCTGTCCCAGAACAGTGATATGAGAGGTGTGTCCACAGCAAAGAAATGTCGAGGCTGTGACCCCAAAGTAGAGGGTGGGATACTCAAGCAACAAGCCCTGTTCATTATTATTTCTTCACAAATACTCTGATGTGAAAAGTCAAGGAGTGGGGCCTGGGGAGAGGGCTCGATGGGTAAAGTGCCTACAGCACAAACACAAGGACCTGAATTTGGAATCTCAGCATCCAACTGAAAGCTTGGTAATCTTAGTTGGCATAAGCTTCAGGTTTAGTGAGAGATCCTGCCTCCAAATTAATGGTGGAGAGCAACATAGGAAGATATCAAATGTCAACCTGTAGCCTCTACACACACACACTCACACACACGCACACACACACACACGCACACGCACACACGCACACACATACACACACACAGGTACATATACTGAACACATAAATTTTTATAGAAAGACTAAAGAATTCTAATTCTTTTTCTTTTAAGAAAGAAGAGAAAATCAGATGGTAGAAGTCAGTTAGAACCTATCACAAATACTAGCCATAAGTGAAACAGGTAACAGAAAATAAGTCATCGTAAAAACCGCTTATTAACTTTAATCTTTAGTGCTGAGTGGCTCCTTTGGCTGAGTCATTTGCACTGATTTCAGCAAATGAAGTAAAAATTACCTTTTCACCTAAAGACATCCTTGTCCATTCGGTGCACATGTCTTTGTTTTAGAGCCACCTAGAATTGCTTTCAGGTCACAGAGTTCGGTAAGCTACACAATCCTGCATAAACAATCAGATAGTTAACAGCTTTATTTTATTTCAGACTCCAGATTCCCCAGAGGCCAAACAAGAGCAAGTCTTTCAGCCCTTTACTTAAAACTGTGTTATGGAAGAAACAACGGAGTCAACTCTATCTTTAGAGGAAAATACATCTCACCATTTTTTCTAGTTATTTCATAATCAAATTATATCAGGTTTATCAACCCCACCCTCACCATAGCTCTGTATTAAATGAAAATACATGCATTGATTTTTATAGGTAAGACAAAAGTAATTCCATAGAAATTATACAACAGGATATATTTTTTTATTTTTAAATTGAATTAATTTCAAACGTATAGAAATATATAAGAATTGTACGTGCAAATGGTGAACCTTGTGATGTTTCAATACATTGTGCCATCATGTAACTGACTCCTCAAATGGTTATAGCTGCTTTATGGAAAAAACACTGAGAATCCTTTCATCGAGGTTTCTGTGATCTGCAGAATGCATAGATATCTATAGCCTCCCGCTGTGTGGTGGCATAATAGAACTGACTGTACCTAACTGTAGCTTCTTTATGGCCACTGATTAATTTATCCCATTCCTCCCTCACCCCATCTCCCCAGCCATGTAAAGACCTGCACACAAGGTAGGCATGGTAATCCATACTTGAAATCTCAATGCTTGAGAGGCTGAGGCAGGAGGATCATGAGTTTGGGGGGCAGCCTTAGCTACAAAGAGAGGCTTTATCACCAAGATAGATGAATGGATGGATGGATGGATGGATGGATGGATGGATGGATGGATGGATGGATGGATCTAGATCTAGATCTAGATATATCTATCTGTTTTTTGAGACAGGATTCTCTGTGTAGCCTTGGCTGTCCTAGAACTCACCCTGTAGACAGGCTAGCCTGGAACTCAGAGAGATCCACTTGCCTCTGCTTCCAAAATGCTAGGATTAAAGGCATGCACCACCATCATCTGGCCAAAATATATATTTAAATTATAAACTGTTAAGGTTCTTTTTAATTACATCTAATGGGGACAACATGCATGCCACAGTGCCTGTGTGGAAGTCAGAGGACAACTCTGAGATGTTGGATCTCTCCTCACACTGTGTGAGTCCCAGGGATAGAACCCAGGTCGTCAGGCTTGACAGCGAGCGACTTTCTCTGCTGAACCACCTCACGGGCCCCATTAAATTATAAGCTTTCAGCAGCAAAAGGAAGAAATCTGTCTGAGAGACTAGAACTCTACCAACTAAAGCTGATTATTTTTATGATAGATCTAAATGACGCACGTGTTTAGAAATAATTATTTTTCAGTTTGTTTCACTCCTTCAAACATTGGCGTATTTTACCTACATAAGAACTTTTCCGGAAGATATTCCATTTTATGGTATTTTCTCTATCACAATAGCATGCTGCTTTTTTATTTCCATGTGAAACCTTGATTACAACAAAAGCAAGCAGTTCGTAAGTTGACAAGGAACGGTGATTAGTTTTTTTTTTTTTAAAGATCATAATAAATCCAGCTTTACTAGCACTAAGCTGATCTCATGGGCTATCCTTCCTCCCGCCTTCATCTCTCCCTCCCTCCCTTCCTCAAACTCATACCCTACAAAACACTCTTGACTCTACAGCCAAAACAAAAATTATGTCGTACCCGAAACACCAAGACTGTGGTAACACTGTCCTAGAGTTAGACCCATTCATCTCCCTGTCTTAGCATGCACACTACTGCGGTGTTCCCTGCCCACCACAGCCTCCCAGGGTACTTGTTGGAGAGACGAGATTCACCACTTTTTCATCATTTGCGAAAAGGGAGTAGCTGGCGTTCCCTCTCTAGTGGACTCGTGATCTTCGTACCTGGAGGTGTTAAGAATTGCTAAGGGCTGTAGGACCTGTGTAAATTACAGCCATGCAGAGAGGCGTTGAAAAAATCAATAAGTAATGAAATAGTACTGGAGTGAAGTAGCCAAGAGAGCAATGGGTGGGAAACTCCCAAGGATGCAGTTTCATTTTGTCAAAAGGTAAAAGAAGACGTTCCAATGTGTTTCTATAAAACCAGGCTTCCTAGGAAATAAGATGCTTTGGGCATAAATAGCAGTAGAGTCAGCCATGTGCTACAGGAGCGCAGTGGACTGCAGACTTTTCAGTGCTAGGTTTATTTTAAGCAATCCTGAATTTTACTCCAATAAAGCCATGCCGTTGGTGTATTTCAAGACTATAATGTGCCCCTTGGGGATGGGGGAATTGGTACCCTCAACCACGCCCCGTTTCCTTCATCTATGTTGCCTACACGAAACACCTCCATCCTTTCTGATCACCCATGAACAGTGGTCCCCATGTGACTGAACCAGGACCTCAGCTCCCAAGGGCTTCTACTGCTTATGATTGCGTCTAGCTAGACACGTGCAGCCTGGTGGCTGGAAGTCCCTCTCCAGGTCCGCTCTCCAAGTAAAGGGCTCCATTGTGAATATCTCCAAGGTGAAACATCATCTGATGATTTTGTATCTTTTTAGTTATTATTTGAAAGTACACCCAACCCACGCTTCGTGATAGGTGACTTCTACTCCTTGAATGGTCTTCTGGAAGGAGCATAAAGGAAATTCCTCTGGGGGAGGTGGGCAACCAAGTGAACTACAGGTCTGACCAAACGGAAGGAAGCTACACAGGGTCACCACAAAAATGAAGGGGCTGGGTCTGCATTTTGCATATCTTTATAAATACAATCTTCAATCGCAAATTATCTACATGGTCATAGATTTATGTACATTTAAAACATCAGCATGTCATATCCAGATGTAGCTTCTGGCCTTTATTTCCTAACAGAAAAGTGGAGCCTGGAACATGTTCCCATGTTCTCATTTGGGTCAACTTGTGTCTCTCTATCTACTGAGATTGAAACTTAAAAAACAAAAAAACAAAAATAGATACCATGGCAGAATGAAGAAAATAATCACTTCTTTGTGTAATGAAATGACTTCATTACAGTCTTTGTGGTGCTGTCATTTGAGTCTTGAGACACCAAATATAGTAGCCTGGCTTATCTTCTTAGCCCTTGCTGGCCCCCGTGTACGTGTGTGACAGGGACAATAAGAGTCTTTTATACCTGATAAAACAGGGCAATAACCATAAACAAAACAGTAGGACTGGACCCAACTGGATGTCTACTCACGATGTGTCACATGTGTCCCAATAGTTAACGAACTGGCTTTCCTTATTGTTTTTAACGAATGCCCATGTCTGCTATATTGTGCAATATTGAAAATAAAAGACACGTTACACTAAATGGAAGGATACTTGGTTATACCCTCCCCCTCAAAAAAAAAAAAAAAACCCACCATTTTTACTTGAAATGTGTAAACAATATGGCTCCAGTGAGCTGATTCACCTCCTTCCATGTACATGTGTAATCCAATGGCTTCCATTGTGTCCCTTCATGGACTACACTGTCCAGACAAGGTTGCCAAGATTTAAAAAAAAAAAAAAATCTAGCAAATGATAGGACGCTTGCACTACTCAGCATGCCCAGGTGGATCACTTGTCCTCGGCCTGGCAGCCATGAACAGAGCAATAGCCACTTCCTCCAACAATTCATCCACTGATGCCCTGATCCACTGCTTATGACATTGCAGCCACAATAATCAATCGTTATGTCTTGATCTTTGAAGTAGACAGGAGGTCACACGAAAGAGAGAAAAGCAGTGTGAAGACTCGGGTTCTACCCGGCACAGGCTGAAAATGGATACTGGGCAGGAAAAAAATGCATTAAAGTTGAAGAGAATTTTGTTTAACATGATGGTTTAAAAGACGTAACCGGTTGTGATGGACAGTAACTCCTTCAATAGGATGACCACGAGGAGGCCCTACTTAGACCAGTGTGCAGGTGTGATTCCAAGTCACACTACCACCACAAAAACACTAGGGGGCGCCATATTAATACCAGTGTCCCTGCTCCCTTGCCCTCCGAAAGCCCTCCATCATCCCGGACCTTGGCTCTCAGTTTATTCAAGGCACATTGCTGAAGGTTCATGACATGGGACCATTTCAGGAATGTAACCTGAACTAATGGGCTAGAGTGCTCTCCAAAACTCAATTCCAAGCAGCTACATCTTAAGGGCCACCTATATGTGTTCATTCCTTACGTTGGGCTAGATGTCATGTCTTCATGCCAGATACAGCGTGAGATATATTCATCTCAAAGCTCCTTGGCATTCCAGACTCACCATCTACTGGCACCTACCTCAGAGTAAGATAGCACTTGCCTTCCTGCGCTGCTATTCCTAGGAGACGATAAAATGGGTGTCTCCTTTTCTTTCTTAACTCTGGACTTTCCATCCCCAATTCAGGAATTATTCTCCATAGAAGAAAGTTTAGCAGCTATCTGTCATCTACTAATAAGAGATCATCAGGCTCAGTCACAATCCCCAGGGCCAGGTTGGGAGACTGTGGAGACGTGGGTGCATAGGGGCCTCCGACCCCACTGGGCTACGATTCTGCCTACTCATTCCTAGTGCAGCCGTAAGGATGGTTCTCCCCACACCCACTACATCATCTCAAGCTGGAAGCTCTAGTTACTTCATTTGGGGTAGGACTTCTGAAGCTTACAGCCGATGAATATCTGTAAACGGCATTTAAACTACAAAAGGGGTTGGAGGTGGGAAGGGAATTCCCGGGGAAAGAAGTGATCATTGCGGATGATGCGAAGATCATAGCCCGTATGAGATCGGCTTCTGTGTCGCACAATCATTTCAAAGCCTGTGCTATCGGATGGATTCTCCTTGTTGCTGTTCCATTGATTTATTGAGTAACTAGTGTATACGAAGCAATGAGGGAGCTCTACAAAGACAGTAAATAGGAAAGGTACATTCTCTTCTCTGTTCATGTCATTTACATAACTGCCTTACCCAGCATGCTTTTCTGTCACCCATGCCTTTCCTGTCTCTAATAACATGGTCTCTATCTATCGCCATCTTCTTCCTCTCTCTATCCCTGTTAACTGAGCACAAGTGTAAAGAAACAAAACTAGGAGGGGGAGAGGGCTCCACTGGTAACATGCTGGCCATACAGGCATGAGGAACTTAGTTCACATCTAAAAGCTTGGCATGGCGGTACACGCTTAGAATCTCTGGAAAGAGAGACAGGCCAATTCCTGGAGCTCTCTGGCTAGATAGGCTCTCGTAATGGACCACAGAGAAACTTTGTCCCAATAAATAAGATAGATAGCTTCCGAAGAATGGCAGCTGAGATTGTCCTCCAGCCTCCACACACACAGGCACCTACATGCATCTGCGTGTGCACACGCATGTGCACGCGCACACACAGAAACCAAACTGGATTGTGCAGTGCTTATATTCTCAGTACCATAGACAAGCATCAAGGGTTCTTTAAAAATTAAGGCTTCAGAAAAACGTGTCCTCTACTCCCAAACTGAAGCGCACATACACACACACACACAAATCAATAAGTAAAAATGTATTTTTAAAAATTAGCTGCAATGGCATACTTCAAGGCATGGTGCTCTAAAAATAGAGGTTCCAATGGTGTGGTTTCGGCGGTGGAATGACTTCAGTGAGTGAAGAAAGTGCTTACAGCAGGCCTGAAGCCCAGAGCCCACACTGGAAGGAAAGAACTGACTCCTGAAAGTTGTCCTCTGACCCCCACACCACAGTGTGGCACGCATGCACATCACAGAAACGTGATCATAATTCTATGTAAACATGTAGTCTAACTTATCTTCAGGTATGTCATACAGTTGCTTTCCTTTGGGGATCTCCAGTTGACAATAACCATTAGTATAATTTTCTGGTTAGTTACTCATCTTTACTGCCTCCAAAACCACATTTGGCTAGTTCCATGACCTCAGAAATAAGAAAACAAAGTAGAAATTCCTTATTAATGACAATACCATGACTAGGAAGAAAGCATATGTGAAATTTAGGAGTCTGTGTAAACCTTTCTACAGAAAGCCCAGAACATTTTACCATTTCTTCCAGCAAACCACAGTCCCTAGAAACTTAGGACCCCGCTGGGCAAGAGAATATTGAAATAGTGAAATCTTTCTGAACTAAATCCAGTGTCTCTTGATAGGCTTTCTTGTTACATGGACAAGGCATAAAATAAATTAATAATAATGATTATTAATAATAATTATACTCAACGTTTATTGAGCATTTGCCATACACCAAGGCACTATTCTTTATTTATTTTTAATTATATTTATATATTTGTCTGTATGTGGGAGGGTGGATAGGTTCATGTGCCATAATATACATGTGTAGAGATCAGAAGACATCTTGCAGGAGTCTGTTACTTCCACCGAGTGGCTCCTATGGACTGAACTCAGGCTTAATTAAACTCAATCTCTTTTACTTGCTAAGCCAAGGAGATAGGACTGGTTTATAGCATCCATGTGTAGTGCCCAGGTCTCCCCAGGCTCCTGGTACGATCTGTTCCCACCGTTCTTTGCATGCATATCAAGTGACATTAAAGAATGACTGGGTCGGGGATGAGCTCAGCTGATAGAGTACTCACCTAGCATGCACAAACCCCTTGGTTAGAGCCCCACATAACGCCAGCGTGGTGGTGTGTGCCAATAATCCCATCACTTGGGAGGAAGAGATAGGAGGACCAGAAGTTCAAGGTCATTCTCAGCTAAGTAGTGAGTTCAAGATCAACCCCGGGCTACATGAGACCCAGGGAAGGGGGCTATTCTACAAGCATCGAGCTCCTCTACAAAGGATACCTTCTGATTTGTAGGTCATAGAAACGGGGAAACACAGGCTTTGTAGCATAGTTGGTAAGTTTTTGGTTTTGTTGGTTTGGTTTTTTGTTGGTTTGTTTTGTTTTTTTAAAACAGGCCGGGCAGTGGTGGCGCACGCCTTTAATCCCAGCTCTTGGGAGGCAGCGACAGGAGGATTTCTGAGTTCGAGGCCATCCTGGTCTACAGAATGAGTTCCAGGACAGCCAGGGCTATACAGAGAAACCCTGTCTCAAAAAACAACAAAAAACAAAAAACAAACAAACAAAAAAAAAAGCAAAAAAAAAAAAAACCAGGGCTTTTCTGTGTAGCCCTGACTGTCCTGGAACTTACTCTGTAGACCAGGTTGGCCTCCAACTTACAGAGATCTGCCTGCCTCTGCCTCCAAGTGCTGGGATTAAAGGTGTGTGCCACCACCCCCCAGCTCATAGTTGGAAAGTTACTCAGATCTGTCTGAATCTCCTTTTGGTCAGTGGGCCACATTATAACCCCAGTAGACAGGGGAAAGAGGAAGAAGAAGAAAAGGAAGAGGAGGAAGTAGAAAAAGAGGAAGAGGAGGAAGAGAATATGAACAGTCTAGTTAGTAAGCAATGCCTTTTACCTTCCCTGAGGAGGGTACAAACAGAAATCTCACCAGTTCATGAGGATCAAATTAAAGAGGACGATTACAAGCGATTAGTCACTGGAGTGTGGCTCCATGGGTGTCTTCAAAAATAGGATTGGCTCTCATTCTTTGGACCGGGTACAGAGAAGCCAGCCATCAAAGACATCTTTCCTAGGCCTGCAATTCTGTGATTAACTCATTTCAAGGAGCCAGACTGCTCGGGCTCATTAGCAACAATGACCCCATTTCTCAGGAGGTGCCAAGTCAAGTGGTCCCAAGGGAACGTCTTTGGCACCCAGGGATGGTGAAATTAGCACCCAAGAGGCTTGCAGAAGATCAGTCTCCTCTGCAGGGGTCCTTGAGAACAGAGCAGTCACTCAATCTCTTGGTCCTGAAATCCCAGGAAGCCTCCGTCCACTGCCGGTTTAGATTGCAGCATCTCTGAATACCTTGTTAAACGGTCGCTTTTGTGAATTTTAATTCATTCCAAGGTCCAAAGATAAGCAGCCTGGGTGCATAAAAAGAGGTGGCAGTGGGCGATGAAAGGGAAGGGGATACAGTATTTGGGGACTGCTCAAAGGAATCTGAGCTCTGGGAGGGAGAAACCTGGAGCCACAGAGAGAGGAGTGGGCCGGTGCCAGATTGGAAGCCCCTGACCCAACTCCAACTCACTTAAGAGTGAGAAAGAAAGCAACCTAGGTAACCTCTAGGGGGTTGGCTTGGACAGCCAGACAGTGAGACTGAGCCTCTTCCATGAACGCTTCCAGGGGAAGGGAGGGGACACTGGAATACTGCGGCTTTGATGTGATGGGCGGGTAAAAGGCCTCTTTAACAACCCTTTCCCTTGCTTCCAGTCTTACCTGGCCGTAGTGCAGATGAAAGCCAGTCAGGCTAGCCGCCTGCTCTCTTTCCTGCCTTTTAAACCTAGTAAGGTTCTCAGGGCAGCCCCATGCAGTTCTCTGACCCTAGACTCCAGAGAATATCAGGGTTCTCCTACAGCCAAATATATATATATATATATATATATATATATAGCTCCAGGGTTCTCTCTGAAAGTGCCACGGGCAGGAGGGAGTCCAGGAAAGATCAGATTAATGACCACTGAGGGGAAAGAAGAAGCAAAGCCAGAGGAAAACAAATATCAAGTGGGGCAGAGAGACTAAAAGGAGACAGCTCCCTTCATTTTTTTTTCTACAGCGGCTTCTCTTTTGGAGATCTAAGACCCGCCAAGTGTTACGTCAAAGCTGTCTCCAAACCACTAGATGAGGGGGTTTTGTTGTGGGGCTGATACACTCCCGGGACTCATTGGAATGGCAGGGTAAAAATTAATTAGACGCTGTTTGGAGGGGGCTTTGCAAGACAGCCTGAGGCTACGCTTCAGTCTGGTTGTTAGAAACAATATTATCACCACCACCCCTGCCCAGTGAGCAGACATACATGGGGGTAGCTGAGGGGGAGCCGCAGAGCATTCAACACAGACATCAGAACCGAGCGCTCCTCCCAGAGAGAGTACTTACCACAAGCCAGTGGATCTACCTGCTGACAACCTCAGAAATATGTCTTGTTTCATTTTCAGATTTTTAAGAGGGGGTTACATGGGAAGCTTGCAGAATCCTGATGAAACTGCTTTAGCAGAAGATGGGGGAGGGGGGGCTGCCTCACGCGTGTCTCTGACATGCAGGCTGAGAAGAGCCAGGGGCCAGCTGGGAGGAAGGCAAGATCCTTTCCAGCCAGGAACATGGCTCTTTTTAGAGGATGGCAGGCTGAGAACAGAACTCCAAGAAGCCGGCCTGCTCCTGCAGCCCAGCCATTCTTCCAAATGAGGTGGCGTGCAAGCAAAGGGAATGGGCCTTGTCCTGGGCTGCTTTCTATCACTGTCTAGACACCAAGATCAAAAGCAACTTGGGGAGGAAAGGGTTTATTTCATCTTAAAGCTTACAGGCCATCAGGAAGGTAGTCAAACAGGAACCTGGAGGTAGGTACTGAAGCAGAGGCCATGGACTAGTGCTGCTTACTGGCTTGCTCCCCATGGCTTGTTCGGCCTGCATTTTTATACAACGCAGGACCATTTTCCCATAGATGTCACTGCCATTGTGGACTGGGCCCTCCCACATCTATCATTTACCACAGAAGTTGCCTACAGGCCAATCTGATGGAGATATTTCTCAGTCGAGGCTCCCTCTTTCCAGATGACCCCAGCCTGGGTCAAGTCGATAAGCAAAAACTACTGAGCACATCCTGCTTCAGGACTTTCTGTGTCCCTGTCTCCCCTTGGCTCTCTGATCTTGCCCTTTATAACGAACTCTACCTGAAGCAATAGTTCTGTGAGTGACCTTGGGGTTTGATTCCTTGGGAACAGACTCCTTCCATCTGGATAAAGGGTTTCAAAGTGTGATGTCAGACCTGGGGAAACAGCTCAGCCGACAAAGTACCTGCCTTACAAGCACTAGGAGCTGAGTTTGGATCCAACAACACCTGCAACAAAGAAAGTGCAAGTGTATATCTATAATCTCAGGGTTGGGGGAGAAGAACAGACGGAGGACCCCTCAATCTCCTTGGCTAGCCAGCCTACAAAGTGTTAAGTTCCCGGTTCAGTGAGAGACTCCATCTCAAAAACACAAACTACGAACGTGTCCATGTGCCAGGAAAGAGAGAAAGAGAGAGACAGAGAGACAGAGAGACAGAGATGGAGAGACAGAGAGAGAGAGAGAGACAGAGGAAGAGAGAGACAAAGAGAGAGGGAGAGAGAGACAGAGAGAGAGGGAGAGAGAGACAGAGATAGATCCATTATGTTAATCTTGGAATGTCGAGGATCACAATATCTTTTCTGGCTGTTTCAAATGCTTCTTAGGTACCTTTTACCATCCCAAAGGATCTTTCACAGTTACAGCATAGAGTTCCTCTCCATAGTGACACACACACACACACACACACACACACACACACACACACACACACACATATATATATATATATATCAGCTAATTCATCCTTCTAGCATTTTCCGTGAAACAAGCGATACTTAAGATCCCTGTTTTGTGGACGGAAAAGCTGACGTTCTCATTTCCACACCCAAGGATGGGGGAAACACTCCGTGTATGAGTGCAAAGAAAACTTGGAAACCCCCAGGACCCTTCCCCTCTCCTCAAGCTTAGCCCTGTCTCTTTTTATTGTCGGTAATTGTTTCCTTGTGTCATGCTGGGAGCGGGACATGATGAAAGCCAATGGGAACAATTACCAACAGAAAAACCAGCCAGTCTTCTCCAAAAACAGTCATTTCCCAAATGCATTTGCCAGCTGTGGAATAGGAGATCACACCATCCCAGGCACATGGGCGACTTCCTGTTGGGTCCAGGGAGGCATTACTGAGGGTAAGTCTTATTCCCCTGACCTTAGATTCTTGTCTGGCTGGGAGCTTCATAGCCATCGTCTCTTCTGAGGAAGCAAGTGGACTCTTCCTTCAATGCTGAACCTAAGCCTTGGCTTATTTCAGAGTAGACATAAAGCAGTGGTGAGCCACTTGACGCCCTTCCGTTCCTCCTTCGCTAGTCCTTGAATGTTACCAGGTAGGACAGCAAGAGTCCCAGGACATAGAGACCGCAGTACTTAGTCACTGCACTCTGAAAGACAGCGCAAAGCAGTGCATTAGGATTCCTTCCCACTCTGCCGCAAGGAAGTGGGTGGAAGTATGGAAGGGTAGTTCTCAGAAATCAGGTAGCTCCTCAAGTCATGGCTACAAGAAGCCAAACCCCTCCACTGAGCACTCAAAACCAATCAATACGCCTGGAATGTCAATCCAATGCTGTGTAACAACCAACATAGTCAGAGCCATGGAAAGGAGAGATGGAAAGGGGCCTTTTTTGTTGTTGTTGTTGTTGTTGTTGTTGTTGTTGGTTTTTCGAGACAGGGTTTCTCTGTGTAGCCCTGGCTGTCCTGGAACTCTCTCTGTAGACCAGGCTGGCCTCGAACTCAGAAATCCACCTGCCTCTGCCTCCCAAGTGCTGGGATTAAAGGCGTGCGCCACAACTGTCCAGCTGGAAAGGGGCCTTATTAAGTCTTCTAGATCAAACCCAGTGCAGGCTGGTTTCCTGTAGTCCATTTGTTAGTGATACATCAGGCCTCATTTCAGGCATCTCAGTCAGTGAACATGTGAAACAGAAAGTGAAATTTGTGCCCACCACAGTGAGCAATGATCATATGACTCAAATTCCCCAGGCTGCTCACTGGCCCTTGGTATGAACTTCCCAGGTCTTATACAAGAAGGAAATGGAACTGTCTAGAAGGTAGAGGCATCCAAGAACGCCTTCATCTTTTCCTGTTGGGCACTGTAGCCGACTGCCTTGTGGAAGGATCCAGACAGTGGCCTCTCTATAAATAAATAGCCATAAGAAAGAGAGAATATGGGTGTTTCAGAATTCATTTTTAATCTAAATAAATCTTGCATTCCAGGTCCAATATCCTATAGACACACACCAACACACCACCCCAAGGCACTGTAAAGCTTATCTCTGTCAAATCACGTCACATGGGCACCACAGTATCATAAAAACATCACAATTTGACATTTACACCCCAAAAGGACAAGTATCTATCATCTAAATAGGACCGCCCACCCAATCCTAACCTGAAACACCAGGTCTGTTTCCATACTGTTGCTATTGTCATTGTTTGGAGACAGGGTCTCACTAAACATCCTACCTCAAACCTGAGATCCTCCTGCTTCAGCGTTCTGAGTGCTGTTACGATAGGCATAAGCCATCACAGATCACTGCAACCTTTTCTTTGCTAGATCACAAAAGCAAAGCTAAACTTTTTAAAGCCTGAAGAACTTCTGAGCCTTTGAGGCCAGCATCCCACTCTTATCTGAAGTCTCCCATCCCCCAAGCTCCCCACTACAGCTCTTCCCAGCCCCCACGCTCCCCACTGCGGCTCTTCCCAGCCCCCATGCTCCCCACTACATCTCTTCCCAGCCCCCACGCTCCCCACTACAGCTCTTCCCAGCCCCCACGCTCCCCACTACGGCTTTTCCCAGCCCCAATACCCCCCCACTACAGCTCTTCCCAGACCCCATGCTCTCCACTACAGCTCTTCCCAGCCCCCATGCTCCCCACTAAGGCTCTTCCCAGCCCCCATGCTCCCTTCCAAGGCCCTTTTCTCCTGCCCTCTAAAATATTATCTCATTCCAGCATGGCAAACTTTTTTTTTTTTTAAGTTCAATGTCAATAGCTAGTTAGAAGAGGGCAGGGGGTCAGGGATTAGGACTCCAAACTGTCCCTGGCTCTTCTCTGTAGGCTGAACTGCTATTTGTATCAGGCCAATGGAGGGAAAAAAAATCCCTCTTTACTATCTGAGAAAAGATCAGAAGAGGAAAATGTCAGTTTGAGAGCTGACAGGAGTCAGATAAGAATGAACTAGAAATGAAGGCAAGAAAGGAAGAAATGCTGTCACTCGGAGAAGTTTCTAATCTAATGTTTGGAGACAAATATGTTTCCCACTGAGTGTGTAATTTTCACACGCAATCGTCTGTCCCTCCACATCTGTCCCAAGAGTGCTGCTTGACGCCTGATTTGATTTGATTTGTTTCTCAGGTCTTTCCAAACCATGCAAAGATCCGGAAGGGGTCAGCCTTGCAGGCCTAAGAGCTGGAAGCACATTCCCTCCCACAGAACTTCTGAGACCTGAAATAGTGTCCCCCTCCAATGCATGTATCTGTATTTATTAGATGGATGGCTCCCACGCTGGGGACGAAGAATGAGTGCTACAATAGAAATTGTGTGGCTATCTCTGAGTTTCCATTTCATACCTACACAGTAAAGGCTTGAAGATAAAATAATGGACATTGTTTCTCTTGCTCTGGCTTTTAAATGTGGGCAGAAGTAATGGGTAGTGTGTGTGTGTGTGTGTGTGTGTGTGTGTGTGTGTGTGTGTGTGTGTGTGTGTGTTCACACATCTAGAAACTAGAAGATGTCATTTGTTCTACTATGTTTCTCTACATCTTATTCCCTTGAGACCAGTTTTCTCACAACCAGCCAGATCCAGTAATCCCCCTGCCTCTACCACAACTGCGTTACAAGCACACGTGGTCATGTCCAGCTGTTTATATGGATGCTGGGGGTTTGGATTCAGTTCTTCCTGCATGTGCAGAGTACACTGTTATCTACTGAGCCACCTTTCCAACCCCTAAGGTTTTTTGGGGGGGGTTGTTTGTTTGTTTTGGTTTGGGTTTGTTTCTTCTTTTTAATGCAGCAGCTTATCAGTAGAGGAAATGAGTGGTGTTTTTAAGCACAGTCTGCATGAAACATCAAAAGGGGGCCCGTGTTAAAAGCCCTCTTCTTCAGGAGGACAAAGCCAAGTCCTATGATGGGTAAATGTTCAATAGTTGGGTGTTTTTTCTAGAAAGAAAGAAAGAGAGAGAGAGAGAGAGAGAGAGAGAGAGGAAAGAAAGAAAGAGAGAGAAAGGAAAGAAGAGAAAAGAAAAGAAAAGTTTATCTGGAAACTAGAGAATTGCTTATTTATCCACAAAGCATTTATTGAGCACCTGTTGTATGCCCAGTACTCTACTGAGCATTTTATATCATTCCAGGAAATTCTACAATAACCGTCTAAGCAGATAATATTCTCCACATCTTGTAGTCTAGGAAGTTGTCCTAAGGAAAAAAAAAAACAGAAAATTAGGAGGAAAAGGAGGAGGAACAACAAGAAGATGGGGAGGAGCCCACTTGTCAGTATGCCCTCAGTACTGCTCAAAGATGTAGCTTCTGGAGCATAATTCGGCTCAAGTCACCTCTTAAAAAAATCCACTGTGAGAGACAGCACGCACGCCTTAGCGTTGCTTACAATGTTTTCTGTAAACTCTCCAAGCTTGCCAGCCCTGTTTCCTGGTACCACAGGTAGGAGATAATCAATCAACACTTGTCAGCATAACTTGTTGAATATCGCTCTGAATTTGATTAAGGAAGGAGATACGGTATTTTTTATTTATTTAGATTTAAGTTTAAAGTCTTTTTCTCCCAAAGATAATTCCACAGATATTAAATCCTCCTCCTTTCCCATGCCCACGGGTGGATTTAGTTACAGATACTAGGTAGTTTAGAATGTTCCAGAAGGACAAGAAAAAAGCCACCCTGGAATGCCAGAGAAAATATCTGAAGGAAGACTTTTCTCATGAAAATGAGCCATCATCCCCACTGTAGGCTTATCACCTACCCTCTGACCAAACCCATTTGACTATCCACACACACACACACACACTCACACACTTTGAGGGGGAGAGCAGGGTACCTCTTAGTTTCAAAGAAATCAGTCCATAAACATCGTAATTTTACTGGCTCCTCTTCAATTCTTCATTTCATTGTCAATGTTTCCAGTTCTACAGCCTTCTCTTGCAGTTGACAGCAAAGGTGTGTGTGTGTGTGTGTGTGTGTGTGTGTGTGTGTGTGTGTGTGTGTGTGTGTGTGTGTGTTGCAGGGTGTCTTCTATTTGTGCTTGGCTTTCCAAATGCAAATTCTTGTCATCTGCGAAGGCCTTGTTGGTATCGACAAGGCTGTTGCTTCTCACTGCCAAGGTGTTGACCTTTGGTCACTCTGAAAATGGAAGTTTAGGTTTCTGTTTCTAGGTCTGGCCTGGCAAAGGTTATAAAAATATCACTTGGCAAATGGAAAACCCTCCAGTCTCAGACGGAACAAGGCCCAGGTCAAATGTGAAGGAAGGCTTGGCCACACCTTAAAGAATCTATGTTCCACTGTGGAAGACTGGAGTGGTCAAAGCCAAGGACACAAACCAGGCCTCTTCCCAGACACGTGGCCTCATCTCCAAGGTCCAGCTCCCCGTAGACTTGTGCTCTGGCAGAAGTTTGAAATTGCTGCTGACTCTGCAACTGATTTTCATTTAAAGGGCTCCAAGTCACCATATCAAAGAGCTACAGAGCAACAACACAAGATGCTAGTGCCCTGTGAAGTGCTAGAGAAAACGTCTAACCAATGCTAGCCAATCCCCACTGTGTGCTTCCAAGGGGGGGTATGAGCATGCCCTGGAAGCCAGTCATAACAAGTTCTGAGGGACAGAGGAGTCAAGCTCGGCAGCTCTGAACACAACTTTCAAAAACAAATAGTAAAAGGACAGTTCAGAATTTTCCAGAACTAAAAACATGTGACTTCTGCCTTGTTAGCACCACCACCTCTGGCCACATGGAGAGAGATGGGCTCAGAGACACTCACTCCCAGACAGGGAACTCAACCAAAAGCACGAACGAAGGAGTGAATAATAGCTTACAGTAATCAACTTTGAGATCTTTAAGAACAGGGAAGCAGGGCAGGGTAATGAGGCAGGCATCAGACAGACACCACAGCTTCTTCAAAGGCCAAGTCAGAGTGTCTACACAGATGGCCCTCAGCCTTTCTACTGCTGAGACCCTTTAATATAGTTCCTCATGTTGTGGTGACCCCAAACACAAAGGTATTTCTGTTGCTACATCATAACTGTCGTTTTGCTACTGTTGTGAATCGTAATGAAAATATCTGTGTTTTCCGGTAGTCTTAGGTAGCCCCTGTGAAAGGTTCATTGATAACGCCCCCTAAAGGGGGTTGCGACCCACAGGCTAAGAATCAGTGGTCTATATGCTCTTGTTGAGATCCTTCGTGCCCCTTCTTTTTTCCCAGCTCCAAGAACAAGACCAGGATTGCTTAAAACTCATCCAGATCAATCCAAATCTTAACACCACTGAGAAACAGACATCGGGCTCCAGAGAGACAGGAGGAGAGTGTCCTCACTAGCTTAACAAATGCACATGGCCAGCATGGGAAGAAAACGCCCCGTGTGCCTTGGCTGGTGCCTAGGCCGTGTCTGCACACCTATAGCATTTGGAGGTTGGCTGTTTAGAGCCTACAGTTACCACTCTCAGCAGGCTTCACACCGTCTACAAAACATCCCACCACACACAGAGGCCTCCCAGGAACCACAACCCCCTCACTCATCTCCTATCGACAGGCATTCCACAAATGATCCTCCCCGCCCCTGTTTGTCATGAAACCCATTTGTCACGCAATGGTTCTGCCTGATGCTCTCAGTGTTGCCTACCCACAGTCAAAGGCATGAAAGGAAAGGAAAGCACTGTAGGTTACAAGGGCAGAACTTGACCTCAAGACCATTCTGAGATAATGGAACCAGAGATGATGTTACACAGCCTCCTGTGGGCTTCCCCTGTCCATCACACAGAAACTTACGCTGCCCCTTAGCAGATCAGAGCAGCTCAGCGAGATGATCGTACTTGCTCAGCCAACAATGGCAAAAGGAAATTCATGGGAGACTGCAAAATAGAACACCCTTGCATTTCTGACCCAAATGGAACCTTGCAGAAGCCATTCATTTTTTCATTTCTTTTCTTATTAGTATATATTAATTGTATACATTAACAGTTTTCATTATGATATTCCCATACATGGATGTGTATCCTGTACTGTGGTCATATACACCCATTGCTATAATTCAAATGTGCAATGTCCCTTACACGCTCATGGTTTTGAACTCTTGGTCCCCAGCTTGTACCACTAGTAGTTTTAGAAGGCTGTAAAAACCTCTAGGACTACGGACTAGCTAGCAGAGGGAGGTTACTGGGGATGAATCTTGAAGATACTTGATTCCACTTACTGCCTGGAGCACTGTTTCCTGACCCTCTGAGATGTGAGCAAGTCATTCTACAGGTTCCTGCTGCCTCATCCACCAGACCTTCCCTGACATAGTAGAGACCCCATCTTCTGAACTGTGAGCCAAAATAAATCCTTACCACCTTGACTTGCTTCCACCAGAGGCTCTCAGCAGTGAGAAAAGCAACTGACATGACTGCACATCTCTATTATTCAAGAATGCTCTAAAGAAGTAAGATGAGACCCACTGTGTAGCTCAGCAGGTAACGGTGCTTGCACCCAAGCCCAATGACCTGAGTTCAATCCCTGGGACAAGCATAATGGAAGCAGAGAACTGACTCCTGCAAGTTGTCTTCTGACTTCCACATTCAAGCTGTGACTTGTGGACACACACACACACACACACACACACACACACACACACACGAAGGATTTAAGAAGCAAAATAATAGTAACCATGCAATGAACTTGGAGAGGCCAGGATAAAAGAGCAAAGCTTTGGGTCCCCTGGGAATACCAACATGAGCAGGACAAACTGGTGATCATTACAAGTTGACAACCTTGTATCGATCAGGGTAAGCATCACGGCCAATCATGATTCCTCCACCACCCTTCAGTATCTGTAAGCTTGGAGCCTCTGTCCACAAACAACATATGCAGAGCAGACATTCTAGCTCCTTCTGTTGACTTCAGGCCAGACTTGAGAATAAGGCAGGGGATAAATGAAGTAAGAGGGTCATTTGTGAATGGCGCTGAGCCCCGAGTCTCTTTCCAATTGTTTAACTGTTTGATGGTTCCCTATTCGTTACGTGGATCCATATGTAGCAAGTCTGAGCTTTATGGAGCAAGTTGCTCTCTTGGTGACCCCCAGGGTCCGAGAATTGGCTGGAAGCAGAAATAACTGGTCAAAGATGGGATGCATTTGCCTGAACTTGGTCCCTGTGGGCTTTGTTCTTCAATCCGTTTATATAGTTTCCTGTAGGAGTCTGTAATTTTAATCAGTAAGTATCTCCCCCAATTTATCACCTTCTATTGACATGGTAGTAATTTAAGCCTCAGCCCTAATGCTGGGCCTGATGTGTGAGGTTTTCCTCGTATCATGTCCTACCTCTGTTTGATTTTTCTCAGTCCTCTTAGGTAATTGGGCTACCTCTTACACCCTCAGTATGACCAGGCTGTGGTCAGGGGTCAGTGGGTTTCTCCTTCCAAACCCCAGAGTGCTCTAGCCAGTCACAGCGCAATCCCATCTCGACTTTGCCAAAGATGGAGCAGACAAACCACAGACTGATGGGACCCAGTGGATTTTTAAAAATAGACATCCAAGATGATTTTTAAAGGACACTGCTATTTTCCCTAGCCCAAAGACAGCTTGGAGACTGAATCCACAAGGTGTAGTTTATCTGACTTGAACAAAGAGACCTTCCTTCTCAAACATAGGTTTTTACAAGGTCTACCTTGTTTGTTTGTTTTGTTTGAGACAGGGTCACCTATGTAGCACGACTGTCTCTGAACTCCCTCTGTAGACCAGAGTGGTCTCAGACTCACAGAGATCTTCCTGCCTCTGCCTCCTAAGTGCTGGATTAGGATGTGCCACCACACCTGGCTCAGTTCTACTTTTTATCAGTATACATATTTAGTTTGTTCCCTATAGATACTAGTAAACTGCTATCATTCTTTGGGCTTCATACTATCAAGATTTTAACATCTCATCTGACCATAAACGTTCATGATCCGTTTGATGGCAGAGACAGGGAATGAGGATTTGTTAGTCATAGAGCTGGGTGGGTGCCTTGGCACGCCCCACGGGGATGTGCTGAGTGACTTGTGTCATTTGTAGTTGGTCTATAACTAAAAGGAGTAGCTAGACGCTGGAGGCTCTTGGCTCTGTAACTGCTGTGTAACAAGTGACTAGAAAATATTAGTGAAATTTTAGGTTATGTTCATGAGTACAGTTCCCTACAGCTGTCCTCTTGTAAGACTTGTCTCTTGTTGAATTTTTTCTTGGTTGTATCCCTGTAGTCGTTACAAGAGTGCTTCAGATCACAGAAGCTCATTTAAGCCCAGGAAGGGAGGGGTAGAGGGGAAACAGGGCTGAATGGAGAGGAAGGGGAAAACTAACTCAGTAATCAACATACATAGAAAACATTGCATTAAACTTTCAATATTACATTTAAGGATGAATAGGACAAGTCTGGGAGTATATCAAGAGAACAAGGCCCCAGAAGAGAAGGATTTGGGGATTGTGCCGTGGATAAATGAGTTTTAGAACCTGGATGTTATGCTTGATCTGAAATTTAAAAAAACAAAATGGCCAAGGAGTATTTGAGGAGAGGCACTGGGAAAGAGAAGGTAGACTCCATTCAGACTAGGAATGTCAAAGGTTGATGCCAGAAGTACTGGGCAGAAGCTATCAGTGCATAGATTCCTCTTGACATTCTATACAGTTAGACTTTTTCAGACAGGCATGGTGGTACACACTTTTGATCCCAGAACTTGGGAGGCAGAGGCAGATAGACCTCAGTGAGTTCAAGTAGTCCCCGTCTACAGAGTGAGTTCCAGCCAGAGCTGTTATACAGAGAAACCCTGTCGATGGAAGGAAGGAAGGAAGGAAGGAAGGAAGGAAGGAAGGAAGGAAGGAAGGAAGGAAGGAAGGAAGGAAGGAAGGAAGGAAGGAAGAAAAAAGAAAGAAAGAAAGAAAGAAAGAAAGAAAGAAAGAAAGAAAGAAAGAAAGAAAGAAAGAAAGAAAGAAAGAAAGAAAGAAGGAAAGATAGATGTCTGGTACACGTGGAAAAGTAGGCTGATGAGTCTTTCTCTTAACTGCTCCAGGCATCCCTTATCCAGAGCAGGGCTTCTTCATTTGTGCCTCTGTAACTCATAGCCAACATGACTTCCATATCATTTTCTTTGGTATTGCTTCACATGTGCATTTCTGTGTATGTCTCTTCTGTTTGGTTGTAGATTCCTTAAAAGCAAGCTGGGCAAATGGCTCAGTAATTAAGTGTTTGTCAATCAAACTTGAAGACCAGAGTTTGGATCTCAGAACTCATGTAATGGGCATGGCAGGGTACCTGTAATTCCAGCCCATGAAGGCAGAGATGGGAGAATCCCCAAAGCCAGCTGACAACCAAGACTACTCATATCAGTGAGCTCTGGGTTTGCTTGAGAGGGCCTGTCTCAATGACTAGGTGGAAGAGCAATGGAGGATGACTTCTGGCACCATCCACAGGCCTTCACACGCATGCGCACCCATGTGAATGCACATCTACACACACACATGTGCTCACATGCGTACACACACACACACACACACACACACACACACACACACATACCACATATGTATGAAAAATAGAGGTGGGGGAGCAAAGCCCTTGCAAACAAGGGCCATGCCTTTCTCACTTTTTATGCTTAGTAGACATTCAGCATTCACTTTACTTCTTGAGTTAGGTAGAACTTGGCTTACCCCAATGATTCAAGTCTAACATCATAAACTTTGTTCGTCTAGATTTAAGTACTGTGACAATGAATATATAGGCTTGAATTCTAGAAAGTTCATTTCAGTGACTCTCAATTCCCCATTCAAGTATCTCCAAACTACCGGAGTCTTCTTATATATAATGGAAGAGGCCTTTGTTGTCTCTTTCTTAGACAAATTAATATTTGGACTACTCCTAATAACTCAAACCACTGGACATTTTCATCTACGGGAGATCCAGGTTGTGTCTGCTGATCACACAATGGTGTCAGGGAACCTTGAATGTGCAAATGAGAGAGACTGAGTCATCTGATGTTACGAGTCTTAGTTGGACTCAAAATGAGTGACAAAGACGTTTATCTGTATGCTGTATCCGTGAAAGGAAGAGATAGCTTAGATGGATGGCCAATGCCATTTCTCACTATGGTATCATTGCCTTCACGGTACATGAGATGATGGTGGGCAAGGTGGAACCATCCTTTCAGTGAGAAGATGTTTCTTGGTGCCTAGCTATTGTCTGGTCTACAGTTCGTCATATTACCCAAGGTGGAAACCTGCTGCAGACTGCAAAGCGAGATGGCTTCCAGAGAAGTAATTAGCAAAGTGCACAGAGGCTCGAGAAGGGAGAGAGAAAGAACTACAGGCTCTCAATCAATAAATAATAAAAAATTCAGTCGAAGGCATTTTCCATCTTGGTGTTCTTGGCCATGAGCAAGAGAGAAAGGAAGAAAGCAAGCGTGAAGAAGGAATTCATGGGCTGGGTCAGGTCATCCCTTCTTAGCTCATGTGACAGAGCTTCAAGAGAATCCTCTGTGCACACAGGATGGGCATGGCGAGGACCAAGTCTAGGAACTAGGATTTTTTCTTCTGCCTGACTTCCTCCATCCCTTGAGTCTCTCAGGTAGGTGTGTGAGATACCTGTTCTTGCTATTCCTGGACTAATTGCCTAGGCATTGATCTCTTAATGGTCGAGGACAAGTTAATTTATTCTCAAACTCTTCTGACTTGGCAGATAAGGAGTTATTAGTCATTGGCCGCACTCAGCATATTCCATATTCTATTATTTATCATTTACATATAAAGGAAAGTGTGAGGCTCTCAAAGGAGAAACTGGCCCAGGAGCCAGAGAGAAGAGCAGACAAGCGAGAGAGTGATAAGGGCAGGACTGGATGATTTAGAGCTGTTCCTCTGCCAATCGCACTGCCGTTAGCAGGTCAGCGATGGCCAAAGAATGGGAGAACGGATGAATACCGGACTTGCCAAGAAGAGCGTGATGCACGAGATAAGGAAGGTGGCTTTGATGTCGGAAGATGAAAGGCACGAGGCTCTCTCATCCATGCATCCGCTCCACAAATATTTCTGTACTAGATAAGGATATTAAATATAGGCCTGCTCCCAAGTAAACAAATAACATGTCGTCACAAGGTAGAAAAAAGTGCTGTTGGTGGAAACCAGTTGGGTGCTATGGGAAGAAACAATGGGAACAGGGATTAAGTTTGTATGAATAGACTAGTCAGAGAAGACTTGGAAAAGGTTAACATTTAAACTTGAACTTGAGAGATAAGGAGCAGTCAGCTGTACAAAGAGAAAGAGAGGATTTGTCACAGGGCTTTATAAAGGACTTGCATCAGGAAAGTCCTTGGCAAATTCAGATTGGCAAATGTTAATGGCACTTGAGGAGACACTGGGTACAGGTTGTGTGTGTGTGTGTGTGTGTGTGTGTGTGTGTGTGTGTGTGTGTGTGTGTGTGTGTGTATGTGTGTGTTCCATGCATTTGCTCCTCCCACCCCTGCAGAAGGCATTGCTATTCTCCCACTTTGCTGGTGAAAAAAATGAGACCTTCAAGGTTGGCATAGCAAGGACAAAAGAGGGATGGACAAGATCAAGGAGGACAAGCAGGCAGGGACCAGCGTGGCTTTCAGCAGCGAGCTAGGCTTAGTCTAATGTGGACTTTGTAAGGACCCCTGTGGCTGCCATTGATGAGCAGACTGCAGTGGGGTCCAAGACATAGTGTAGGGGCATTGAGAAGGTCTGGTAGGTTGCCAGCAAGAGGCTTTGCGATTGGGCCCAGAAGCTTCCAATAGAGGCAATGGAGGGAGACAGAGGCATGTTTGACTGCATTGAGAGGTAAGAGATAGCCAAAGAGTGAGGACATAGAAACAAAGCACATAGACTCTAACCTGACCCCCCTGGTCATTTCTACCATTCAAGAAAGGGAAGCGAAGGTTGAGAAACAAGAGGCCCTGGAATGTAAGGATTTTCAGATATGTTCACCAGCATCCTGCCTTATCCAGTCTGACTTAAGAACCTGCTGCTGCCTATGACTGTCTTTCATTCCTCTGTACACTTCCACATATTTAAGCGGGAATGTGCTTAACACACACACACACACACACACACACACACACACACACACACACACACACACACACTACCCAATCCAGTAACCAATAAGACAATCAAGCCAACTTCCTCCTATGACCCAAGGAAGAGAGAACTACCATCCAGAAACTCCAATTAGAGGGGGGAAAAAGTAGAGTTGAGGTTGACATCATCTCATCATCCCAGCAGGGAAACGGAGTCAGGAAGGTCAGGAGTTCAAGGTGAAACCAACCTGGGCTACATAGCAAGCTCTAGAAGAACTTTGGCTACATAACGAGATCCCTTGTTGAAATAAAGAAAAAGGGAAATGCAGCACATATCTTCACACGCGTGAACATATCAAAGACGAGAGCACAGCTCGCCTGGGAGAGACGGGCCTAGCTGGCCTCAAGCCAGTCCTCAATCCCACTGAAAGCCTGGAAGACGCTCACACTCTGGAGAGCTTTTGCATCCTGGAAACTCCAAGCATCATTTCTTTTCAAAACAAGGCCCAAAGAAGGAAGCAAAATAAATAAACAAGGACTAGATGCTTCCATTATTTTTTAAGTGTCCCCCCCCCAACTGCTGCCCCAACACCATTCCCAAATCTTACAGGGATGAAGACCATGGGAAACTGTCATGAGAGGCTTTCGGTTTCCCTCTCCTCTCAGATGTACAACAGCCCTGGGTTCCTACTTCCAGGACAGCATCTTTCTGGGCACGGGTAGATAACATCAGTTGCCATGGTGTGACTTTGGCTAAACCTGTGCTCATGTGCCTGGTGAGTTGTCTTGGTCTCTGTGGTTAGCTTCAAAACAGTAGCCACAGCATGTTCCCTAGGGACTGCCTCTGAGTTTCATGTGATATAGTTGTTCGTCTGGGTTTTATAGAGAACCAGAGGTCTTGACCCTGGAGCACACTAGAGTGCAGCCTTGTTAACAAAGTGTCCAGAGGGGAAAAATCTTTAAGGGAAAAATGGGAAGAGCCTGCGGATACAGACCCTTCATCCTTGGAGGGCCCAAACACACTCCCTGGGTGTGGCCTTTCAAACCAGCAAAATCAACTCCAGATATCTGAGGGAGAGCAAACACAGAGTACAAATGTGTCAAGAGGAAGAGAAAAAAAAATAACTGCTAATATGATCAAATGCAAAGAGAATACAACAAGCCGTAGCCCGTCGGAGATCTCAGGAGACACAGCTCAGAAAGCACAAAAGTCCTTCAGCGGAGGTAATGAGGCGCATCTAATTATATTTAAGAAAGAAACACAGAGAACGACCCTAAAAACTCCCCCACTTTTTCCCTAAAAAAGAATCAATGGAGTCCAAATGCCAAGCAGACGGGGACAGGGTGGCTTCAGAGCAAGCGAGGATTTCTAGACAACATCACGGGAAACGAGGTTGTCACTTTCCCAGAACTGAGAAAAATATTGTCATGCACGCACGCGCGCGTGCGTGCACACACACACACACACACACACAGCCTTCTCTGTCTATTGTGTTTTAAACACCACCACCATCACCCCAAATGAGTCCCAAGAAGAAACAACGGGACGAGGAAAGAAAAGGAAGAGAGAAAAGAAGTACCGGGCAGGCCCCGCCATGAGAAATCAAGGCAGTCCAAATGACATTTGACACCACCAGGCCACAGCTGAAGAACAAGGGAAAAGTTTTAGGGCGACTGTCATTGACCCATAGTCCTTCACTCCTAACCTTTCCCTTCAACATATGTTTCTCATTTCCTTGCTTATAGCTGGTCCAAGCTAATGATATGTGTTTTGGCCAGGGTCCCGAGCTCGGCATACAGCCGGTCTTGTTCTCATTGTCCGGGCTACTTACAGAAACCTCTTTCTCTGTGTCTTTCTCTCTCTCCACAAGAAAAAGAAAAAGAGAAAAAGGAAAGGGGAAAAAAAAATACAGCTTTAAAGAGCAGTAAATATGCAAAGCAGCCCCAAGCTCTATACAGCTACCATCTTGAACATGGCCCTTGCCACCCTAACACACCCCATCAATAAAGGCCTGAAGAGACTGCCCATGGGTGAGGGGTAAGTCAATACAAAAGCAGTGGAAATTCAAACAAATTGGCCCATTAGAGTCTCACACAGCTATAAATACAGCACACGGGCTATTTTGAGGGATGGTGGCATGGGAAAGTTCGGCCTGGAATCTTGAGACTGTCAAAGGAGACAGATCTCTTCCAAGACATGGGAAGAGGACGGACCCAGTACTCACTCAAGGAGGGCAGGGAGGAGGAGGGCAGGGAGGAGAGGAGAGAACCAGTCCTCACAGACAAGAAGTAAGGAGGTAAGGTTTATCCTGCACAGCAGGACAGCAGGGCTCAAACGCATATGTTCAAACCTTGGGCTTGCCGGTGTCACTCAGAGTCCCTGATCTCTGAAAAGCTGGACATGCCTTTTGCTCCTTAGGGGTCAATGGACCAGTTCACTCTTCCTGAAGGACCCAGCAGGCCAGAGGAGGAGGGGTGGGAACCAGTGTGTCCTAGAGAGCCAGGGCAGCCCGAGTTTCTGACTGACCCTGAGGAGAATGTGGAGGAGCCTGCTTATTCTGGCCATCAGACCAGACCCTAAGGGCCGGCATCCAGTGTGGTTGTATTTGCGAGATGTGGAGTGCTACAATATGGATTTGAGGAAATTGGAGCCCTTAAAGGAGAGTTAGTAAAATGTACAAGCAGACAATTCGTATGCAAATGTCAAGGGCTGTTTAACATGTCCCTTGGGGCCTGTCAACAGATGGCACTGAACTGCCAGCAGTCAGGAATGAGTAAACAGGGAATACACATGTACTAAGGCGTCAGGTACCTGCCTATCCGAGCGGTCTCCTTCACAGTCCTGCTGTCTGTGAAACTTGCAGATACTCTGTCTTCAGACCGTATACCCAGAGCAACCACAGGTTTACTCCATCACAGTTTGAGCGCTGACTGTATACCAAGCACTGTCTGAGACATAAAGGTCACACAGACACAGTTCACGAATCTTGGAACTGGAATCCCAACTGGCCTGTCCCTGACTCTTCAACACCCTGGTTGAATTCTGTTCTATGTAATTGTAAATAATAGCCCTAATATTGTCCCAATGTGATTATTAATAGCCTTACTTCTCACACACCTAAGTGTCTCAGTTTGAATGCTAAATTATATAATATTGTAGCTAGCTAGAGTCCTTTCTTTAAAAGTCCCATTTTATTGCATATATAAACGTGTGTGTTTGTGTGTGTATGTGTGTATGTGTATTTCAATACACAGAAATGACAGTGTAAAAATATAACATCCTCTGTTTTACAAGCTCTTTATAACTTGCCAAAGTCAAGAGAGAGTTCCCAGATTATGATGAAAATGGCTTTAGCAGATTAAATTTTAATTAGTTCGGGAAAAGGCTTCACTGTACTCTGGGTTGGAGTCCTTGCTATGTAGTATAGTGGAGCCATTTGCCACTGTTGGCTCTGAATTCCCCATGTTGTGTATGAAACATCAGATTGGCTGTCCTCCTTACCAGCCAGGGCACACAAGGGCACTCATCCCAGGACAGCATAAAGGGGAAGAGCCAGCCCAGATTGCCATGACAACTCCCTTTCCTGAAAGTCTCTGACAGACACTTCCTGGGGAGACAGGAAGTTCGGACAGGAAGACACTGAGGTCGGTCTCTTCCCACGTCCGGCCTTCCCACCTCCCAGCCTCATCTGATAGTTGACATCTTCTGGCTGTGCTTCTTCTGTGTTTTCACTGGTCCCAGTCCCATTTGTTCTGGGGCGGGTCGGGAGGCAATCAGTGGCTTTTGTCCCCTCCGTCCCAGAAGCCACGGGGATCTCAAACGTCCCTCAGTAATACACTATATAAAAGAAACTCGTGAGGGAAAGAGACATCAAAAAACAAAATTATGTAACTGATTCCAAAGTAAAAATAAGTGGTAGACTGACTTCACGTTTGTAGTTAACATTATGACATTAACATTATCAGTAAATGTTGCAGGATACTGACTGTGTGCCAAGCACTCTGCTAGGGTTGGCCATAGAGTACTGAACAATATAGACATAGTCCTTGCTTTCTAAAGCTGGCAGTGTCAAAGGATGGTATTAAGAGAGAGACTGACCTCAGAGGAGTAACCTCCCAGTAAACACATACATACCAGTTGTCAAATGCAGTGAAGGAAAAACCCAGTCTAAAAATCGGCACCAACAGGGCTTAACTTAAATCCGCGTGGGGAAGGGAGTGTCCTAGTAAATATCAGCTCCATTCAAGGACCTGAAGGAAGAATCGAGTGTGGATCTCTGCTCCACGCTCACACATTTGAATGCCCTACCAAAATATTTCACCTTGAAACCTGAAGAGTTCGCATGCATGACCTTCAAATCTCCTCAAAACCAATATAGGACAGCACAATTTGCTTGTGTTTGTTAAGTCTAATGCTTCTGATTCAGGGCTTTATGGAGGAAGCTCCCGGAGCATGGCATTTGCCTCCCTGAGACTATTTTGACTAACGGAAGATTCCTACATCTGAATCCCCAACATCCAGCAAAATTCACAGTGTTATTACTCTGTAATGGTGTCATGTACTAAATGCTCAGAATATATTCTGACCAACGCCTCTTCATGACACGTCTTCTCCAGACCCTGCTTTGGGGTCACTCACAGGCATCTTGCCATTTCAACACCATAGTTTCATTGAACCTTCTTGAGGATAGGATCCAATGTGCAGAACTGAACACCAGGTCTGAAAATAATTACAAAATAAATAAAGTTGGAAGCAGCAAGGAGGAGATGAAAGGGCTTTGGGGGGAATGTTTCTAAATAACAAGAGGGGATGCTAACTAGAGATTACAAACACCCCAGAAGTGTAAGGAGGAAGCTGAAACAGAAGATGTCCAGCTGTGGCCATGCACACCTGCAATCCCAACGCTAGAGAGGCAGAGGCAGGATGGTCACAAATTTAGGGCCAGCCTGGGCTACGTGGAAAAATCCTAGGTCAAAAAAAATTTTTTAAAGGGCTGGAGAAACTCTGTGGTTAAGGAATGACTCTGTTGTTAAGGGCACGGATGCTCTTACAGAGGACCCTGATTTGATTCCCAGCACCCTCATGGCAGCCCACAACTGTCTGTTACTCCGGTTCTAGAGGATCCAACACCCTCTTCTGGCCTCCCCAGGGCAATCCATGAACATGGTGCACAGCCATGCATACAGGCTAAATACCCATACACAAAATTAATTAATTAATTTTAAACCACATTTTTAAAAACAGAGAATGGGAGAATGAGGTACAAGTGCGGAAAGGCTGTGCCATGCCACTGAATGTGCTGCAGATGGAAAGATGTGGCCCCATCCTGTCATTTTTAGCACAAGTGCTGGAGACACCCCCAAAGTCAAGGGGGTCGAGGCTGAAGAAAGTGCACAGAACTGGAACTCGGTTAGACAATGGAGCACAGACACTTCAGAAGGGTGAAGTGAGATGCGTGTGCGGCAAATGGGAGCGCAGAGGTTTCTGGCGTGGATGAAACCGTGGAAATCCAGAGGAAGCTCCATCAACTAGGGCTCCGGACGTAGCTCAGGTGGGAGCATGCTTGTCCAGCAGTGTGAAGCCCTGGCTTCAGTCTGAAACACCACACAGACTGGGTGTAGTGGTGCAGACCTTCGATCCCAGCACTAGGAGGCTGACAGAGATCTCTGTCTATTCTACATAGTGAGTTCCAGGCCAGCCTGTGTTACAGAGTGAGACTCTGTCATAAACAAGACTCTTTTTGAATGGTGGTGTGTGTTATGTGCACATGAGCACACATGTCCCAGAGCCCAGAGGCAAAGGATCCTCCTGGAGCTGGAGTGATACGTGGCTATCTACTACCTCACAGGAGCGCTGAAGACCAAACTCACGTCCTGGACAAGTGCAGAGAAAGCTTCTGACCACTGAGCCATCCCTCAAGTCCCAGAAGCAAGACATAATAGGAACAATTTAGAGGGAGGAAATGTTTAAACAGATGTTTATTTCATCAAAGACGGTGGTGAGAAGAGTAGTCTCTTGTTAGAGTGGGGTAAAACTGTCCGCATTAGACTGGAGATCCATGGAGAGAAAGGTCTGAAAAAATTCGAGGAAGAGAAGGGAACCGAGGGTGGGGGTACGGGGTGGAGATTCAGCAAAAAGCCTAAAGCAAGAACCATTGTCCTTGGTAGAGAGCGCTGACTGGAAGAATTCTCCTCAGAACAGACATGGCTTAAAGTCGCTGCTCCTTTGTCAGACCCCTGTAGTTCCCTGAGATGGTGACAAGTTTCATAATTGTTCTGACTTTGTTGGTTTTGGTTGATTTTTTTTTTCCTCCACAAACCTATTCATGAAAGTCCCATAAAATGGCCTTACCCAGCCCTCTCTGTCTCCAGAAATATGATACACGGTGGATCGACAGAGGAAAAAAAAATTTCCTTTACTTCACAGCCTCTTGGCACAAGTTGAGCCCTGAAATGGTTAAAATATCGGCACATTTCACCGGTCTTGAGTTACTCATAAACATTGGGCCAAGCAATTTCACTCAATCGCACATATTAACTTCTTAAGTTCTTCTCTCTGAGGATGTGGACTGTTATTTTATGCCAAAAGTCCCATAATTAAGTTTGACATAAGCGCATGGATTAAATATGTGGTTGGGGGGAGGGGGTGCCGAATGGAAGGCTTTCTTTTTTCCCAGTCCTCTTTTGGTGCCATATGGAAACTGTAACCAAATAACGTGCAAAAATTTTTAAGACAATTTCCAGTCTTATTACTCAAGTGTTGTTTCCCAGGTAAGTCTCGTTGCGAATCTACTTACAAAGCCCGTTTCTTTTATTCTCTCTAACTTAGCCTTTAAAGCAACAGCCAGGTTTAAGAGCAGGACACACTTTTAGTCTCAGCATTGCAGGCTGAGGCAGGTGGATCTCTGTGAGCTCATGGCCAGCCTGGTCTACACAGAGAGAGCTGGACGGCAATGAAAACAAGAATTAGCCACATAACAGCCCTGAGAACAGGACAGAGACAGAGCTAAGGCATTTGGAGGTCCCCCGAGATGAGAGGCTGGAGGTACAGACTAGAACCAATGTAGTAAACTGACCTAATTCAGGAATAGCTTAGATGCTAAAGTCACGGTGGTGAGGGAGCTGGACATTGTGTTGTCTTTGTCTGGTGTGTTGAGACCTGTGCAGCATGGTAGTCCCTTGTGTTCTGATGCCACTGAGATATCATGAAAACCTCTCTCGGAAGGTTCCGGGGCGACTCCGAGAGCCCCTGTTGTCAATGCATGGGACAATCATAATTTTACTTTCAATTTCTAGCCACATTCATGAAGGTTTCTTGTGGTTTGAGAGAGGAATGCTGGTGTTCCTCCCTCCCTGAAACCAGCTGGCCTTTTCTAGTCTGGCAAAGGGAAAGCAACCTCCTGGATGTTTCCCCTTCCAGGGAACATTCTGGAAGTTAGTGCTGAAAAAGAAGTCAGGTGGTACACCTCTAAGTCACTTCAGTCCAATGCTCTGTCCAATCCAGATCCCTGCTATTCTTGGGTAGTTTTCGCTTCACTGAGCTTTGTCCTGACAAAAAAACAAAAAAACAAAAAACAAAAAAAACCTTGTTTAACACCCCAAGAGGGGTTCTCCAGGTCCCCACCAGCCTCAAGATCCACATACTCTACCATCATTTTCCAAAACCTTCCGAATAGGACAGAGGAGATGGCTCTGTCGGTAGAGTGCTTGCCACACAAGCCTGATGAGCTAGCTGAGTCCCAACCCCAACAAACACATAAAAAAGCCAGGCCTGGTGCTGTGCACTCGGGATCCCAGCACTGAGGCGGTGGAGACAAGTGAGTTCCTGGGGCCTGCTGGCCAGTCAACCTTGCCTACTGGTGTTGAGTTCCAGGTCCCAGGGAGAAATTTTATCTCAAACACATCAAGGTAGATGATAGCTTGGTAAAGGATGAGCTCTACCCTGGGCAATCACATACACGCACATGCCCGCGTAACTCCCATACACGGGTACCTGCACACATATGAACACATACACATATACCTGTACACAATGCACACGCATACACATATGTACAGCTTAGACCTACACCTGGCCCCACTGTAACCTTCTCGCTTGTCTTTCCCTATTCTAAACGCTGTGCCTTTTCCTTTTCAGGAGAGCAGACCAGGGGCTTCCCACCATGGCTCTAGCTTGTCTCCATACCACCACGTTCTAACACACATGACCTTGCAACATTTTGAATCACTCTTGAGAAGCCACGGGGAAATCCCAGGGAAATAAGACCGTGCGCCCACCACACAGTACAGCTCCCATTAGATTCAGAAGATGCTGAGTCCAAACTCAGTCTCAACAGTGTCTGTCCTACAGACACCTCAGAGATGTCTGAGCTTGGGTCAGCCCCGGCTCCCCACCTCTTTTAACATACATATCTTCACTTCACACTAGGAGGCCCAGAGTGCATTGCGAACATAAAACCTTGACGTGTGCCACATAGGTATGAGAAACATTTGTCCAGGCTCAGCATCACCTGCAGTGTTCCCCTCCTTTTGGGAAGGGTGCTCTGCCATAGCTTTTAGCTGCACATCCCAAGGTCTCCAAAGGCATTCTTGTTTCTTGTATATCTCCCTGGTTTCAAGAGTCAATAAGTTACATTAGCCTGTTATTAAGTTCAGTCTTAATATATCCCAGGCATTGTGAATTGCATTATGCTCTTCCATAGTGTTCCGTGCCTTAGCCACAAGCTAGGCACCAGGCAGAGTCTGACCTAATTGCCTATCTCCAACCTAAGTGGGGCACAGTGCAATATGTTCAGAATCCAGATACTGAGCAGGGCTATACAGACCTTCTTATGGGGCTGTTGAAATCTTCTGCACTTAAGACCTTCTTAAGTCTCCAGATGAGAAAACACACTTTCTTTCTTCTCTGAAGCTGTTGGGTTTTGCCTCTGGGCTGGGGCTAATTCCAGCTTGCACCTTGCACCCTTTCTTGCCCTTCTGCCCTCCCTCTGAGATACCTGCAGGACAGAGACACCACTAGTTTGAGTTTGGTCATGTCTTCTTCTGAATCTAACAGCAGCTCTGTCGCATGATAGGATCATTTGAGTTTGGACTTGTCTTCTTCTAAATCTAACAGCAGCTCTGTCACGTGATGAGAGCATGGTTCTTTTTTCCCAGTGATTTTTGCATACCATTCTTTGACTTCTTGAGCATGGTTCAAAATGTCGCAAAGTCATGCTTGTCAGAAAGTGGTGGTATGCCACACACAGTGACTAAGAATGCAAGCTCAGAAGCCCAGCCGCTTGTATTCACAACCAGACATGGGCAGTTTGCAACCTTCTCATCCAGCATGTTAACTCCTGGCAACTTACTGGCCTTTTCTGAATAATAAAGATAGAATAGTATCTACCTCTTGAGGGTCATTCAGAGGATTACACACGTACTGGTTAATGGCAGTGCTTGGTCTGTAGCTCAGCAAATATTGTTAGAGCCAGGAATGTCAAAGAGGAAGAGGACTTGCCCAGCATGCAGAGCTAGGGAGTTTGACCTCCACCACCAAATAAACCAGTTGTACTGTAGTGTGCCTTTTATCCTAGCACTTGACAGGTGGAGGCAGGGGGATCAGAAGTTTGAAGTCACCTTTAATTCCATAGAAACTTAAAGACAGCATGAAATATGTAAGATCCTATCTCCAAAACTCAATAAGGCCAGTGTGGTGGCACATGCCTTTAATCCTAGCACTCAGGATGCAGAGGTGGGTGGGTCTAAATAAATAAAATAAATAAATATTAGCTTTAACCAAAAAAACCATGGTTTTGACACAAAATTTTCTAAGACATATTAACCACCTTGTTTGGGGGTTGAGATGAATTGATACTTCAAAGATTTAAGACACTCAGGCTGGGGAGATGACCCAGTGAGTCAAGTGTCTGCCAGGCAAGCATGAGGACATGAGTTCTGGGAAAGCAAACTTATCTGGACTTGCAGGATGGGCTTAGCAGCTCTGCCATCTCCAACCAGACACCCAGCCTACTTCTCTGACTTTCATCTGATAAACTGAGGACACACACCACCATGCCTACCACACAAGGCTGGGGCAAACAAAGGAATGAGAGTGTGTGGGAATCCTGAATCAGCATCGTTCTTAGGCATCACCTCTGCTACCTCTTTGTCCAAGCTCCTCCCCTTCATGTCCTTGTCCTTCTCTGGTGCTCACACTGAGGTCATGCGCCATGGTGGGCGTAATTTGAGCACCTACAATGGCAATATTTTGTCTGAGGCAGGATAATAAGCTTGAGAGCAGCCTGAGCTGCTCTGTGTTATCTCATCTCAAAAACCAAAACAAACCAAAAACAAACAACAACAGCAACCTAGAGAGATGGCTTTGACATTAGAACGCATGTTGCTCTTTGGGAATACCTGATGTTGGTTCCTAGCACCCAACAGCCTGTAACATTAGCTCCAGGGAGTCTGACACCTCTGGCCTCTTCAGGAACCCACACGTAAGTACACACACACAAACACACACACTATAATTTAATTAAACTAAAAACCAATTAAGTCGCTCTTCCCTTAAGGAGTCCCATACACATGCAGAAGTAGAAATACTAGTAAACATTTACTTCTTTGAATGGCTGGCCCCCATAATTCTGATGGATCCTTTGGTTTCTGTATTGAATCATCTTTTTCCAGGAGTCAACACACCACGTCTCTAAAGGTCCAGAGATAAAATAGCTTAGGTTTCAAAAGTCACACTGTGTCTGTCACGAGTTCTCAACTCTGCAACGGCAGGTAGCACAGAAACACCAAAAGCAACGTGTCAGTGAGTGGGCATGGCCCTGTCCCAGTAAAACTTTACTTATTAAAAGAAAAAAAAGGTGGCAGGCCAGATTTGGCCTCCAAACCATAGCATGCAGTAGCACATCTGTCTCCTGGTTTGTTACTGAAACCTTTTTTCTACCGTTGTCTTTTTTTTTTTTTTTCACTAAGCAGTTGAGTTGCCAGAACCTCAAGAACACGAGCAGTTTGTTGGTATTTAGGTGTCCCAGTCCACATTACCTTTAAAGCCAGCATCTTTCTTGATGCATGCTTGCCAGGTTAAAGCACCTCACAGGAAGATTGCAAGTTTGTGGTGACAAGAGGAACTTGAGTATTCAAGCCAGGCGGAGAGCCCTCAAGGGTTAAGAGCGGAAAGAAACATGTTGTCCCCAGTGAAAGCAAGAGGGCCATCTGCTGTCAAAGGCATGGGTGCAGAGGCACAATCATCGCTGAGTCCTGAGCAAGACCATGGGTCCCCATATTCTAAACTCTGTATGTAAATCATGCCATGTAAGACCAGGAACTTGGGTACCCCCGTGCTTTTCCAGAACCCAGTTCCGACAGGAACTCTCAGAAGACTACCATGCTCTACAGACACCAACACCTCAAAATCCCTTTTAGAGTCATATAAAAATAGTTTTCTTTATGAAAATATACGTCTAGGTCAGCTAGAGCAGAGGCTGGGGGAATCACAGCCTGAAGTTAGACCTGAGTCCCAATTAGTGAGCCTTCTGCTAATTTATTGATCCCTCTAAGGCTCGGGCTTCCTTTCTGTGAAGTGGGTTTTTTTTTCTCTGAAGGCTGGGACTGTATTCATGAAGAACTTACTACAGGGCTCAGAGCAGAGTAAATATCCCATAGTTCCTAGCTTCTAGTGACAGCATGAGTAATGATGAGCAGAGATGAAAGATGGCTCTTGCCTAGCAGTAGTGGCACACACCTTTAATCCCAGCACTTGGGAGGCAGAGACAGGCGGATTTCTGAGCTCAAGGCCAGCCTGGTCTACAGAGTGAGTTCCAGGACAGCCAGGGCTATACAGAGAAAACCTGTCTCGAAAAAAAAAAAAAGAAAGGAAGGAAGGAAGGAAGGAAGGAAGGAAGGAAGGAAGGAAGGAAGGAAGGAAGGAAAGAAGGAAGGAAGGAAGGAAGATGGCTCCTTAATGATGGAGCTACCATCTGATCCAAAATTCTACTCCCAGGAATATGTGCAAGAGAAATGCTGTTATTTATAATAGCCAAAGAGTAAAGACAAACCACATATTCAACAAATGGCAAAGGGATAATACGATACAGCATGTCCATAAAATAGAATATTATTCATCTATAAAGAGTAATGAAGCGCTGATCTGTTACAACATGGGTGAACCTTGAAAACACTTGGCTAAGGGGGAAAGCCAGGCACACCAAAGACAGTCGTTATGAGTCCATTGGAGTAGATTTGCTATTCAGCAACTATGGAGTCGGTAAGTTGATTCACGGTTGCCAGCTAAAGAAAGGAACAAGGAGTGACTGCTGAAAAGTGCTGTTTCTTTAGGGGATTATGAAAATGCTCCGAGAGTAGGTAATGGCCGTGTATTCTATAAAATATTAAGTTGTATACTTTAAAGGGGTTAATTTTATGGCAATAAAACTGTTGCTTTTAAAAACATTGCCTTTAAGAAACCAAATTAAGACATCAAAACTCAATCTCTGTGTGCTGGAAAGAGAGAGCAGTGGTTAAGGGCTTGATTTCCGTTCACAGTACCCAAGAAGCTGTCTATAACTCCAGCTACAGAGGATCCAACAACCTCTTTGGACTTCTTGGGTACCTACACTCATGTACACACACACACACACACACACACACACACACACACATGCACACACACACGCACACACACACGCACACACAGTTTCTTGTCCATCAGGATGTAGAGAGAGGCTGCTAGTTTTCAGGGTTCCCTTATTCCATCATTTATATCACCACAGGGATGCTGGGTTTTCACTCATAAGCCGCGGTGTGTGACTTTATGTGGATTTGAAGACCTGAAACAAGGTCTTCTGCTTGGTGTGACAAGTCCTTTACCCACTGAGCCCTCTTGTCAGCCCTGATTTCCAAGATTGTATGAGTTTCCTTAGAACCTTGTCTTCGGTGTAGATTCCTGACCCTTTCCGAAAGAAATGCAAATGCAGTCATTGGAAAACTAGGGAAACACTGTCTACTGACCAACCCGTGTCATGCTGGTACTGAGATGCCTGCTCATACTTGAAAAAAATCATGCTCAGGGCTAGAGAGCGACATGTCACCCAGCATTTGCAGAGCGCCATACCCAGTGCTCTGCTGGGTGCTTTGGAATCAGGAAGACTCAGTCCCTCTGACTAGAAGCACCAAGTTGAGTCCGGAAGACTTAAAAAAATGTGAGACTGTAGCTTCTGGAGAGATGGCTCAATCCGTGGTTAAACACACTGACTGTTCTTACAGAAGACTCAGGCTCAAATCCCAGCACCCACACGCCAGCTCACAACTATCTGTAACTCTGAGATCTGACACTATCACACAGACATACATGCAGACAAAACGCCAATGCATATAAAATAATTTTTTAAAAAAATATGATACTGACAACTGACCACACAGAGGGAATAGTATTAATAACAATGAACAACTGGGACCCTGTGGACCACAGAGAATTCAGAAAAGCAGACAGCCCCAAGAGAGATGTTTGCTGCAGAAAACTTTACAGAGGCGAGATAGTCCTTCTAAACCCTTATAAAGAGGAAAATGAAATGTGGTAAAGAAGGTGGTGGAGACTGTATCTGAGCTTTTCATGTTTACATGTGAATTAAGATGATCACCAGTGGTAAGGCAGGGTCGGCCGAATTGGCCTTGCAAGACCCTAGGAGGTTGGCAAAGAGATTAGTGCTTTGTAGAGCACGAGGGCTTCTGGGAACCTCAGAACAGGGACTAAACTGGCTGAAGCCAGGGATGCAAAAGAAGAATCTTGTAAAAAGGCACAGTGAGCATTTTTGGAATGAGATAACAACAGGACAGGAGCCTGGAGAACTAGGATGCTCTGGAAGATTAGAGATAAAGAAACGAATTGGAGGATCTAGGATCAGTACCGCCATGACAATAAGACTGCCTGGACAAAATTCCTACTTTAGTTAAAAGGCCAAAGCAATCCTGTTGGTCTCTCTTTCTTGCATTCTTGATAAGACTGATACTGACTTGAAAGAAGCAATTAAGGAGGGAGATTATCATAGCAGTCTTGAGGGACATGCAGATAGAAGACTGGATTCAGCCAGGCTTGGAGCTGGAGAGCAGTGGCTGAGGATAAGGGAGAGGGGACAGTGGAGAAGCCACATCTGTCCTGCTGTGTTTCAGCTCCCACCTTTAGGGCATAGTTGCTGAATAAGGAATGCCTCCTGAAAATCAGAAGCAGACACTGCTCAGGGAGTGGCTGTTTTGATTCCTGAATACCTGATAAGATTCCCAACCACACAGGGACCCGCTGCCATCAGGTTTCCAAACAGGGCTTTTTGTCTAAAGAAGATGGCTCTGATGGTAAAATAAAGGCAAATAAAAGGAACAGTCTAACCATCTAACAAACCACCCCCAGAGCGCAGTCACCTAAAACATTAAATCCTTTCTCGTTGTTCCCAAGGAACTGGATGGTTCTGCTATTATATTGAGTCAGGTTGACTGAGATGGGTGGACAAAAAACAGCCTGGACTTCGTGGCTGGCGGTGGGCTTGACGCCAGCTGAGAAGGTTCTCTAGTCACTCCACAAGAAAACACCAAGTCTCCTGCCACGGTGAACCCAAAGCAGAGTGAGAGAATATACCACACACACTGCCTAAGCCCTCCGGTTTGGGCTGATGTCCCATTTGCTATTATTATCCAATAGGCCAAAGAAAACCCCATGGCCAGACCAGAGTCTACCAGAAGACTGTGCCCAAGGCAGAGACAGGAGAGGAAAGTGACCACTTTTCTAAGTCATGCAGTGTGTCCTTCTAGAGAAAGGGCAGTTATCCTTTGACTCTGCTTAAAGACTGCTAAAGAGAACAGTGAGAAGCCGCGTCTGCCATGCTCTGCTTGGGTCCCTATTCTCTACAAGAGGACGGCCCGTGTTGGGATATTGATACGCCTATCCAAACATGAAGTTTTCAAGTTTCATGGAATAAGTTGTTATGAAATCTTTATGTACTTACGTTGCATGCGTAAGTGTGTGTGGTGTGCACACATGTGTGTGTGAGTGTTCACAGGTTATGGACACACATACATACACATGCGTGTGGGGGCCAGAGGCTGACATCGGGTGACTCCATACATTGCTCTCCACTTTTTATTTAAGGCGGAGTCTCTTCACTGAGTCAGCAATTCTACTTAGCCAAATTGCCCCAAGGATACTCCGTGTCTGCCTTTTAAGCGTGGGGATTACAGGCGGGCTCGTCCTGGCATTTACATTGGTGCTTGGGATCTAAATTCTGCTCCTCACACTTGTGTGGAAGTGTTCTAACCACTGAGCCATCCGGCCCCCTGAAAAATTCTTTTTTAAGCCATGAAGAGACAGAAGGAGAAAGAAAGAGACAGAGAGATAGAGAGATAGAGGCAGAGAGAGTGGGGGAGAGAGAGAGAGAGAGAGAGAGAGAGAGAGAGAGAGAGAGAGAGAGGGAATTTTCTGTTAGTATATTCCATTTCATTACTCTGCAGGGGATGAGCCCTTCCTGTCTTGTAAGGGTCCTAAACAATTGGGTCATGTCTCATAAAATGTCATCCTATCTCCTGCTTCGGGCAAACTGCAACACCGTGGGAATGTTCACATTGTTTGTCTAGGAGACGAAGGCTCCAGTCCATTGGCCAGAAAATGCTTGGACAGCTGACCCAGCCTAGGAAAGACCCCGATGTAAACTAGCAATGTTCCGTTCTTGGGACATAATTGATGGGCTGGTTTTTTTTTTTTTTTTTTCATCAACAAATGATTTACCAAAATACTGCACAATTTCCTTAAAAATTGTGACCCTCCCTTTCCTGCCTCACTTTTCTTTTCCTGGATCAGGACATGGTTTCCGTTGGCTTTGAAAAAAAAAGGTTATTCAGCAGCTCTCTTCAGCTTGTCTCTATCCCTGGATCTGAAGGGGTTCAGAAAGTCTAATGTAAGAGACAAGGGTGGGGTGAAGGCTCTGCCACTTCTGATCCGAGCAGATATTCCCTGGAACTCTCTGCATCCCCCCTGAGACCAGTGGCTTCCTTCACATCTCGCAGCAAACCCCACAGTTATAAAAAGCCAGCTAACTAAATAATGCCATAGGAATCTTAATGACTAGGGTCATTTGGCCAACAACATGACATAGCTTTTTCCTCTCAGAATTCAAACAGTCAAAATTACAAATACCCCATCCAATTCAGACTTAATTATCACTGTCCAAACTTCAAGAACTTTCTCTGTTTCGATTCTGTAAGCTGAGGAACAGAATGGTACCGCGAAGAGCTGGTGAATGACCTTGTTTTTCAAGGGCCAGTGGGAAAAGGACCAGAGTTGTTGTCTCTTCCTGATACCCTGCTATTTTTGTGATGTGCTAGCTCTTTACCAAAGATGCCTGTATCACCTGGAATGGATTTTATCATGAACAGAATAGAATTAACTTCTGTTGAGTCCTGATGTCTGACTTAGTGGACCACCGAGAGCATAGTCCCTCAGAGACGGTCTTTGTTACTGGGTGGATACAGACAATAAAAATAACTGTCCTGAAACCCCAGGACTTACCAGTTACCACTCCCCTAAACCAATGTGGAGCTACTTAGGACTGTCAGCCACATGAGGAAAGGACACTGGAGGGGCCAGGACCCTTGGGATGTCCCTGTGGCCCTGCCTACCAATGGCATTTTCTCCTTCTTGTGAATGGCCCAATTGCAGAACTGGTTACATCCAGCCTCTTCTGACTCAGCCCCAGCTCATTCATTTCTTACAAGGCTAATAAAATCCTCAGTGCAGCCAGAAAGAGAGTGTCCAGTGACAGACAGGACCATGACAGACAAGGCCAGGCGTGAGGGTTCCTACCTGTTTTTGGAGATGTCTCCTCACAGTCTTGGGGTCAAGTCTCTGAAAATCTATTTCAGACTGTCTTACCGCCCAGACCATTGTCTTTGCATCTGTTTGCTTTTAATGTGGCCAAGGATGGCCTTGATCCCCCAGTGCTCCAGCGTCTACCTCCCGACTGCAGGAGTAGGAATGGGGGTGCTACCACACTTGGTTTATGAGGTGCTGGAGATCAAACTTGGGCTCTTGCACATGTAAGACAAACTCTCTCTCCACTGAGCTAAATCCCCAAATCTATCATTGCCTTTAATGGTCATGGTTTTTTGAATTAGACAATTATGTTTCAGTACCAAAAATTATTTAGTTAAATAGAAATTACCACTTCCTATCTACCAAAACTTCTAATAAGCCTGACTTTTGTTCTCTCTCTCTCTCTCTCTCTCTCTCTCTCTCTCTCTCTCTCTGTCTCAGCATTTTTTATCCAAAATATTTATTACCAGAAGTATTTGATGATTCAGATTCCCCCCCCCCAATTTTGGAATATTTGCGTATATATAATGTGTTATTATGGGAACGTGATCTGTTTTAATTTGATATTTATTTCCCTTTCCCATTGCACATTATACACATAGCCTGAAGGTATTTTATACAGTATTTTTAGTGTACCTGCCCTGTGATGACAATCTGTCATCTGAGGCCAGGTGAAGAATTTCCTACACATTGTGTCAAATTGACACTCAAAAAAGGCTTGGAACTTTCTGGATTTAGAATTTTTTGAATTGACCTGCTCAACCCCCACCCCCGATCTCGAGCCTGTGTGTGTGTGTGTGTGTGTGTGTGTGTGTGTGTGTGTGTGTGTGTTCTACATATATTTCAACAGTCATCTTCAGGGGTTGATCCAAAACCCCTTTTTAGATACCAAAGTCTATGTGTGAATGTTTGAGTCCTTCATGTACAGTGACATGGTATCGGCATGTAACCTATATACATCCTCCCACATGCTAGGTCACTTCTAGATCCCTTGTCTCTAATGCTATACCGGTTCTGTATAAATTGTTTTCAGGGGACACTGAGAAGAGGGGAAGTCTGGGCTGGTCCTATACACATGTAACTTTCTCAAGTAGTTTAGATACGTATTTGGCCGATCGACAGACACAAACTGAGAGGTAGGGAAAGCTGTGTATTTGTGTGTGTATATCTACATATAAAATGGTATATGTGCCTCTACAATACATGTGTGAGTAACTGTATCTCATTGTATGGGTAGATTCCACTTCAAATGTATTATACCTTACTACCATTGGTGGATCTGTTCAAGTGGAGATCAGAGCAATGGGTCCCAGGTTGGTGGCTCAGCTTCTTTTTTTTTTTTTTTTTTTTTTTTTTTAACGAAGAGCTGGTGTCTGGGAGATGCCCACTATCTATAAGACAATGTCCTTTCCTGGAGCCTGAAGATCATGTACCCCTAACAGTACCTTGATTTGGCTTTGGATAGTGTTCAGGATTGCTTGTAAGGACATACATTCCAACTGAAAAAAAAAAAAAAAACACTCTTTATTTTTAGGCTGGAACCGTGTTCACACTACTGCATACCCATGATTTTAGCTTTTCTCCTTCCTTTTTCACCCATCATTAGTATAATGAGGTTTTTCTGAAGGTTAAACCTCTGACTTATTCTTATTCCCTGGAATATATTTTTATTTACTAAAATCTCAAATCACCATGGTAACTCTCAAGAGTCCTTTAAAATGCATGCTGCTTTTTTTTTTTTTTTTTTTTTTGGTACCAATCTACTGCACAGTTAAAGCGAGCCACAAATGGCTACAGACATTGCAAAAAAAAAAAAAAAAAAAAAAAAAAAAAAAAAAAAAAAAAAATCACCCAGCCCCCACAGCTCTCACGTCTTTCCATTCTGATGCATCTCCAGGAGGAGGGAAACAACAAACCTACCAAGATAATAAACTTCTGTGCAGACAGGGAGAGGGAGTGGATGTCCCGTGCTGTGCATGCGTCTTGTGCTTCGGGAGAGAAGAGGAAACGCTGAAAAGCGGAACAGGAAACAGATGGGAGACATGATCTCTCAAAACTCCAAAAAGTTCCAAAAAAAACTCAGCCCAGCGTGGTGGCTGGAAGGTTAAGACAAAACAGAAACCTGTGCGTCTACCAAAGAGAAGCCATCTAAAGCAGGCACCAAAAGAGGTCACGTCACAGGGTGGCGGTGTACCTGGCAGTTCAGCATTCGGGGAGGAGAAAGTTGAACCATGTCTGCATTCATGGAGGCCAGCGTGGTGGGGAAAGTTGACATGCTTGCAAAACGTGCCTCATGCCCTAGCTTCACACCGGCAGCTTGGCAAGCTCTGTAACCACATGAGTGTGTCTGGAGACTCCTATTCCCTTTGGCTAAAATGAAGAGCTTCCACAGAACCCTTTATTCACTGGGAATTAAGCTTTAAAAGGTGACGAAAAGAAATGCACTCAGTCTGCATCATCTTGGGCCTTAAGGGTTCCTGTAAAGGTAAGAATGGATAGTCTGATTCCATGTGCTGGGGCCATTTTCAATGACTCAAGCAGAGATACATCAAAGAACCTAAACGACTTCATTAAAATTCACTCCGTCATGCAATGATTTGTCCACGAAAAGAAAATTATTCTCACGCCCGGGACTGGTGCTCTAGGAAGAACTTTCCAGGCAGGAACAAACACGCTGAGGTGGAATATTTCATCTCTTTACAGGTTGTGCAAATTCGGGGTGGAATTGTTCCTTCCCGGCTAGAGAGCTAAACCAGCTTCCTGAGATGCTATAACAGGCCTTCCCTCACAAAGTGAGATGGCAGAGCTCTCTCCCCAAATCCCAAACACCCATCCCCCTCCCCAGCCACCCTGTTTCACTTGTGACCTCGCCCAGCCTGTGGTCAGGAAAGAGCCTTTGAACACATCTCCAAAGCTGCTATGATTAGAAGGGCTTTGATTAGCCAGCTCAGCTGGTCCCTCCTTCTTGCTGTTACTCTTCGCCCTTCCCCCAACCCCGTCCCATGATTCCTTTCTCCATCCCATAGTCCAGGCAGTTCAGGGTTTTGGTTCTTTTTTTTAAAAAGCATCTCTCTCTCTCTCTCTCTCTCTCTCTCTCTCTCTCTCTCTCTCTCTCTCTCTCTCTCTCTCCATTTTCCTATTGCATCCTGAACTTCAAGACTTTAGTTAACACTAATCCCGATTTGTTTAGGGCTTATCTACATTATTTAATTCCAATCATGTGAAAAAGAAAAGAAAAAAAAAAGTGTGAGGCCCTGGTTTGTATACAAAGTTTGGGTGTCTGTGAGAGGAGCCAGCTCTCCCTAGGAAACATATTTTCTTTAGATATCTTTTTAATCCAAACAACTTTCTTTTCTTGTCTGAAAATATTCCTTGTGACGGGACCCATCCTGAACCATTACATTTATTACTATCCCCCCCACCGCACACACACCCCAGTTGATATCCTTTGAAGCTGCTGCCTGCATTAATCTGCCCTTAATATGGATTTAAACATTTACAATGGAAAATAATTTTGGTTAAAAAATAATCTCTCTCAAAAAACGCTAGAGGACCCACCCCCACCCCGCATGCTACTGTCACCATCCTGACAACTAGGGGATGGAATGAGATTCTTGAATATGCTTGTTGAAGAGAATGCAAACCAAGGCTCACAGGGTACGTGTAATATTTTATATTTGGCAGCTGTTATGACTGGCTGGAGTTGAGTGATACCCAGGGTCCTGACTTGTTGTTTGAATGAATTCATCATTTTTCAGGACACAGGAGCAGTTATTTGGTACCCAGGATATACTAAAAATACCTTCGGTCGGACTTGAGGGAAGCTGTCTTTCAAGGAGAGATGGCTGCATCCAGATGTCATACAGGGTATTTTCAGTAACCCGGGGCTTGGGGAGGCTGTGGTTCTAACCCCCTTCTCAGCTTGCCACCCCACCCTCTTCCCTGTTTGCATTCTTCACTCTCTCAAGCACAATGGAAATATCACATGTCATTGAGTGACCTCAGGCAAGGCCAGTGTTAGCAAGTGGAGAGGAACTTGTCTAGGTTAGACCCTATTCATGGGAATTTGGAGAATTTAGATGAGAGCTTAAGGTCTAGTTTGTCAGCTCAGCATATAGAAATCACCACGTTTTCTCAAAGTCTGTAGAGTAGAACTGAGCTGATTCTAAAATTGTGCCCTTTAGTAGTAGGAAATCTCTGGTTTGGTTGCAGCTATTCCCTCGATGCTTATGTCCATGCAGACATCACTAATCAATTGCAGACACCCATTGTCACTAACCAGGCAGCAGCTTCTTTTCCCTGATATCAGATACCAAGGATTCCAGATTTCCTCAAAGCATTCTTCCAACTTGAGTCTGACAGATTCAACTAGGATGTCCTTCCTCAATCCTGATATACTTGTAGAGTTCATAGTGAGACACTGTCTCAAAAGGACAAATAAATTAGTCTACGGATTACACATTGTACAGCATACAGACTATGCATTACAGCTTCATATGTATTTGTAAACAAAAATATAGGTCTCATATTTTATGTTCCCTATAAAGCAAACCCTTAGATCCTAAGGCATGCAGATGAATAGTCTTGAAGCATAGTTATATTTCTAATTGTGTGTATGTGTGTGTGTGTGCGTGTGTGTATTTATGTGTGTGTAAACTTGCAAACTGGTACCCTCAGAGGTCGAGGGAAGGTCAGACTCTAGAGCTGAAGGTACAGACAGTTGTGAGACACCCAAGATGACTGGTAGAAATCAAAGTCTGCCCTCCGCTAGAGCAGCAAACACTCCTAGTCACTGTGCCATCTCTCCAGGCCCTGTACTTCCAGTACTCCGATGATAACTCAATGTGTTTGCCCCCCTTTCTTAAAGTATTAATCACAACTGGGATATAATTGTTGTACTAAGCAATTCATCCAATTAAAGGACACTATTCGAAGAGCGTAAACACGTGCACAGGGCTACATGATCCCTGCTACATTCCCTGTTCAGATATTACCATCACCATCCAAAGGGAACTCTCATTCCCGTTCACATCCAACCGCCTCAGGCCTAGACAACCACTGATCTACTTCCTGTCTCTGTAAACTCTGTATGGCGAGCACGTCCTACACATAGAATCATTTACTATGTGCAGATTTGACTGGCTGCTTCCCATAGTCTGGCTTTGTCAAGGGTCCTCCGTGTCACAGCCTCCTGTCAATCATTTGTATTGCAAGGTAATATTCCATTGTATTCAGCCATTCTGTTAATACCCTGCTTCATTTTTGTCCTCCTGGTGTTGATCTCCGTATATCTCTAGTCAGGATGGTGTTCATGGGTCACGTCTGTCCATACATCGGTTGCACCCATGGTTACTTTTGCTAGAATTAGGATGAATTTACAGAAAAATCCAGTTGAGTTCAATAGGTGTGTATTGAATGTTGAAATTTGCAAGAGTTTTTTTTTTTTTTTCCACTAGAAAGTGCTGAAGTTATGAAAGTCATTGGGTCCAGACTTCTTTACAGTCTATGAACAACCAGTCATAGCTGTCAGTCATTCTGATACCATCTGCCTTTAGCTGACTTAAATTATCCACCTATAAATGTATTGGTGTCTTTCAACCTTGCTTTGTGAGTTTCTGATTACACCATGTTGTTTAAGACTCCCTGAACAGGACCTGTGGGTTCTATTGTTTCTATTCTAATATATGGTAAAACAGTGAAAATTAGAGCCATGACCATTTACTGTGCCCTTTTTTATACTAATAGGAAAAACAGAGTTATGAGGTAGGCACGATTTTCACTAACGATGAAGAAACCAAGGGTCATAATGATACAAAGCAAGTCGCTGGTGAGGAAAATGGACAAAACTTGAACCAGGACTGACTTCTTCAAAGCTCACACAGTTGGCCACTGGGCCAGAATATCCCCAACTATGTAGAGGACATCCTTCATTGTCAGGAGGTCACATTGTCCAGATGGTCCTCTGGGCAGCAACTCTGTATCTTGATCTGTGTGACCTGAGCTGACCTATGAAAGTGGAGAGGTGTAGCCGAAAGTACCTGAAGCCTTCATTCAGGGGCTTCTGTAGTTGTGTGGATTCTGATATTCTGTTCATGGTTGCAGAAAACATGGCTGCTTAAAGAGCTCCCTCTGCCTCAGACAAGGAGCCATAAGACAGTATTTTTGGAACTGACCATTTAGTAATCTCAATATAGAAAATTCACTTAGGGAAAAATAATTAGGAACTACCTAACCTAACAGGGGTCAGGGACCAGAGCAGTCTGTCATATCACGGTGTCTGAAAACTTGGACTTCTATGAGTGTCCAACTACTTTTCTGAGACATGCCCGACTGTACTATGCTGTCACCTCAACAATAAGGCAGGTTACAACTGTTCCTTTGCTTATGGAGATGTTCGATATATACAAAATAATAATTATTGTTTCTTTCCTGTTCACTGACAGGATAAAATCCTGATAAAGAGCTTAGAACATCTAATTAATTCATTGGCACCGAAACAAAATTGCAGGCTGAAAAGTTAATTGTGAAACAGTCAGAGATGGAGAGGTGGGAAGGTGTTTTGAGTAGTGGTGTCATCCTGAACTCCATGTAAGAAAGAGAATAATAACCACCAGGTAGGCGATGTGGCACACACTGGAAATCCCAGCCCCAGGGAGGTGGACGTGAAAGGACTGGAGTTTCAGGGTTATCCCCAATAACATAGCAAGTCTGAGGCAGCTTGGCCTGCAAGGCGCTGTCTAAAACCAAACAAAAACCAAATTCATTAAATATACCATCAGCTCTATGAACTGCGAAAAATGGTGAAGCAGAAGGCCATTTAGCTGTCACTGAGTGGACCAATACTCAGGTATTGGTTGAATGACAGCCCAGGATATGTGTCCAATGTGACTAGTTGCATTAATTAACCAGTAAGTGCTACTGTTACGAGGAATAATTACCTTGATTTTTTCAGTACTTGGTGTTCAACCTAGTGCATCGACTATGTTAAGTAAGCACTCTCCCTTTTGGCTGCATCCCTGAGCCTTGTTTGGGGATGTTTAGAAGAATATGCAAATGATATTTACAGCATGAACAAAGTCCCAAGTACTAGTAATAATTACAGAATAATTGATGTATCAATTCCTATTATTATGTTAACCTATTCAAATGAAATATTAATACCGTTAATATAATTGGTAAATGTTATAATATTATAATAATTGATGGCATGAACATCTGTGCTAATTATAATATATTAACATAATAAAAATAAAATATGTTAATGTGGTTAAAATAGCTGTGAGGCAAGCCTTATATTAAGTCTCACACATACACATAGTATGTGTGTATATGTATATGTGTGTGTGTGTGAATGTGTATGTGTGTGTGTGTATAGTGTGAACTCACCTCATGACGTGAGTTCAAACTCCTGGTCCTACCTAGTGGAGGGATAAAATAGACTCCTGAGCGTTGTTCCCTGTTCTCACATGTGAGCTGTGGTACTTGCAACCCCACCCTATCCCCTACACATACACACATACATGAATGAATATATTTTTTAAATTGTTACATTTTTAAACATAAGAGCAAAAGAATATCCCCTGGTATAGATCAAGGAGTGAAAAACATTTTCTATAAAGGTATTCTAATAAAGCTATCAGGGCTTACTGTCCACACCATCTCTGTTGCAACAACTCTATTATTTTTGAAGTATTAGATACTTAGTTAATATGCTAATGAATGAACATGGAAATGTTTCAATAGAACTTTATTTACAAAATTAGGAAGTGGGCCAGATTTATCCTGTAGACAATAGTTTACTGATGTCTAGACTAAGTCATCCCCTTGGTCAAGATGGAGTGTACCTATATTTCTAAATATATAGTTATCAGCTTGCTCACAAAGAGATTATCTAAAACCCAGTACTTGTTTTGTTTTGTTTTGCTTTGCTTTGATTTTTCAAGACAGGGTTTCTCTGTGTAGCCCTGGCTCTCCTGGAACTCACTCCGTAGACCAGGCTGGCCTCGAACTCAGAAATCCACCTGCCTCTGCCTCCCAAGTGCTGAGATGCATGCACCACTATTGCCTAGCTCCCAGTACTTATGAACTCCCGCATCAGAATAAAAACTCATGTCACGTCTTAAGGGGAAAAGGGAACAAGAAGTAGCAATCTTATAACTCAGTGGTAAAGCACTTGTCTAATAGGGCCCGAGTTCTACCCACAGGGTGGAAGAAAAGAGGGAGAATGAAAGGAAATAAACAAATGTGTGGATATGTGGTTCGAATACAGACACGACCCCAGGTGGTCAACAGCCCTCTATTTAAATAGGTCTTTGTTGTGCTTGTGTTAGGCGGACAATGTGATGCTCTTTAGCAAAGAACACCTAGGCTTAAAGAAGTAAAAACAGTATGTACAGGCAAGCCAGACTCTCACTGTGTGCCCTCACAGCAGCCTGCCATGGCTCGTGCGATCATTCCTGTACTGTCCTGTGATACCCTAGAAGGTGCTTCCTCATAGCCTGAAGGGCTCCCTCGTGTGTTCCATTCTCTCTGTTAAGTTAGAGAATAAGGGCTAGTACCATTTCTCGGGGGCATAATACAAAAGGGGAGTGCCCTGGTCGTTTTAATAAGGCGTTCTCCCATCTGTGCCCTCTGCTCCCTCACCGTCTGTCGTAGCAGGCTGAGCATTTGCTGGCAATCCTCCGACATTCGTAGAGCTTTCCTGAACACCACTTTTTACATCTGTACCTTGTTTTGTCCCCTCCTGTTTTTGCTTTTCTTGAGTTTATTCTATGCTGGGAAATTGGCAGAGGGGGGAGCAGGGGAGTGAGGGGGAGGATTAAGTCTTCAGGAACCTCACACTTCCCTTGGATCATGTAACTGTATCACTAGCCTGGTTAGATCCCCCTACCAGTAGCTAAAGAAAGGATAGTAGAGGTAAAGAAAGAATAATAGAGATAAAGCCATCTCTTACTCCTGCATGAGATTGAAAGTTTGAGGTTAGGATACCGATAGAATACTGTATCTCTTGCAGAATGTATTTGTTTCCTTCTGTTCACCCAAATGCCTTGGTCCTGAAGGAAACTTTATACCCAATTTCAGTTCACTATGGGTTTGATTTCTTCTTTTTTTTTTTTTTTTAGCCCCCTTGAAATGGCAACAGAGGGTTGATGCTATCCTAAGTCATGCCAAGACTCAGTGACGACATTGCCTCTAGTGGTTCTCAGCCCCTGAAAAAAAATCTATGGCCAACCATCACAGAGGTCTACCTCCACAGCAGAGTGGTGTCCCAGCTGCATGGGAAACGGAAGAGAAATCCATCATTTGTGGGAAACTCAGACATCAATAAGCAACTGTGTAGGCCTTTCAGTTGGGGACCAACCACAGAACTGCCTCTCCATCAACAATCAAACAGTCTTTAGCTGTGATCAGCCACTTCCATCACCTCGGAGACTGGCAGGTTTCCAATAAAGCCAGTAACTCCCTCCCCCAGGGTAAAATCATCAGCAGGAGGCAGCCATTGTCTTTGAGCCCAGCAATTTGACGACAGGTTAGCTTGCACTCTATTAGCCAATAGCTACACCCTGACCCCTGACCCTGACATTGACCTCTCACAGCCTTCTCTGGAGGTACACTCTGATCTTTTGAGGTGGCCTGCCCCGCTGGTTAGCATAAGAGAAGGCTTGTCAGGGCTCTGGGGTCACCCCTGCTCCCAACAGGATGCTTAAGACTCCAAGTACAGAAACAAGCCAGAGTTGAACCCAAGATGCCAAAGGTGAAAGTTCAGGAGCATATCCATCAGCAGCCTGTCACCAAAGGACAACCTAAGAACTATGGAAGCTTTCAGCACAGAGATGACCGTTGTCTCCAGACAGTCCCATGACTTAATGGAAAAGACATATCAAAATATGGCTTACAAAATACAAAATAATGGACTGAGATGTACATTATATGAGGGTGTTAGATTGCTATGTTCTTACAGTGGTGGAGTTAGATTGGAGTGTTCGGCTGGGGTAGTTAGGTTGAAATATGGATTATCCCAGGGATGGTAGCTTCAGATGTGCTTTATAACAGCTGTTAAATTAAGATGTGCCCGGAAGAACAGGCATTAGCCAGAGATGTGCATTAGACCAAGTTCTCAGTGGAAGATGTGGATTCTACTTTGGGGGGGGGGGCAGATAGGAGGAAGGAGAAAATTCCTTGGGTTAGATATTTTTCAAGGTTATGAGACACCCCCACTGCATTAGATGGATTCAAGGGAGTACAGGATCTAGGAAAGAGCATTCAGGATAAAGTCCTTTCCCCTGTTTCTCCCCAGCCAAACAATTTGCCATTTTCCCCCCTTTCCCTGTTAGGGCCTTAAAGGCCTCCCCGTCAATAAAAACATTAGCTCACTAAACAGCCTGATGACGGTTCCTTCCCTGGCTTAACCCTTCGGGAGCTGGGGTTTCCTTTGGATTTGTAAAGATATTGATTCCAGATAATGTTTGCCTTTCTAACTCTCTCTTCCGTAGACTTGATGGATAGGTTCAGGGCTGTGTCTCGGCAGCCAGCTCACCACAGCTACCCAGGGAAAGAGGAGTAGAAAGTCAGGCAAGCGTTCAGTAGTTAACGCCATGTGAATCTCTTCCCAGGATAGGCAGGCAGAAATGTCTTAGCTGGAGAGAGAGGCAGGCAGGCCTCAGTGGCTGCCGATCAGTGTGGGCCACTCACTTACATAGTTCCTTTAGTTCACCTTAGTTTGGTTTATGGTTTCTGATTATATCCACTGCCATCTTGAGATTGACTGTCAATGAGATACTGTATTTTCTTTTCTTTTTGTTTGTCTTCTACTGTAGCCCAGGCTAGTATCAGACTGAAAGCAATGCTCCTGCTTTAGCCTCCAAGTACCAAGATGACAAATGTGTGTCTCCACACCCAGCTTCAGCTACAGTCCTCTTCTGAGTTACATTGTTTTTAAGACACTGTCTCAAGTCACCCAGGAGAGCTTCAGACTCCTTGTGTAGAGCTGAGGATAGCTTTGAACTTCGAATCCTTCTCCCTCAAACTCTTTTTTTTTTTTTTTTTTTTTTTGGTTTTTCGAGACAGGGTTTCTCTGTGTAGCCCTGGCTGTCCTAGAACTCACTCTGTAGACCAGGCTGGCCTCGAACTCAGAAATCCGCCTGCCTCTGCCTCCCGAGTGCTGGGATTAAAGGCATGTGCCACCACTGCCCGGCCTCCCTCAACCTCTTAAGTGCAGGGATTTAAACAGAGAGCCACCATCGTGTCTAGTTTATGTGAGACTAGGGCTTGAACCCAGGGCTTTGTGCATGCTATGAAAACACTCTACCAAATAAACCAGATCCTCACCCCCCTAAATTGTATTCTTTTTTTTACTTTAAGAAAATCTTAAGTTGATTTATTTTATTTCTTTTCATGGCTGTTTGATTGCATGTATGTCTGTGCACCACATGTGTGCCTTGTGCTGGGATGTTCAGAAGGTGTCAGGCTCCCTGGAACTAGAGTTAGGGACGCGTGGAAGCCACATTGTGGCTTCCTCTGCAAGAGCAACAAGTGCTCTTAACCATTGAGTGTGTCTCCATCTCTGAGTTGTCTTCTGAAAACTGTCATTTCTAGAAAGACAATATGCAGTCCTACAGTCTAACCAACATGCACAAGTACAGGTAACTATGTCTGCTTATGACACAGGCCAACTTTAGTAAAACCTTACCCCAGATGCAGACATCATCCAAGAAAAACAAAGAGATGGGAGGTCATCTCTCTCCAAAAACACACAGCCTTCAAAGGTTCACTCAGAGTCTCCCCAATAATGTTTCTCTTCCTTGCCGGGAAGATCCAATTCATGACCTGCAGAGGGGTAGCCCCATGCAGCTGGATGGCGTCCAGCCTGGCTGAATAACAGAGTTGAGCTCCACCTCTCGTGTGTCTCCATGAAAGAAAATGTTATGCCTAGTGAGTTAACACAGTCAAAAAGACTAACCCCCAGACAGGCGAACCAAACCCAACCTTACAGTTCAAAGGACACTGCAGTGTTACCAGACACCTCCGCACTGTGCCTGACATTCTCAGAAAGAGGCCAGCAGGCATTCCTGCCCATTTGTCTGGCTGTATTTCTTCAGAGAGAAAAATGTCTTTGCTGGCGGTGGATAGAATTTGCCTTCTGTAGCTGAGCTGTAGCCACACTAAATGGGGCAGGAATATGCTGTTCCCCTTCAAAGGCATCTGTCTGTCTCCACGGAACTTCACCCATCTTTACCCACATGATCATATCAGTTATTAAGGGTTTGTTCACTTATGTATTTAATTAGACAGGGTCCCTCTATGAAGACTTGGCTGGCCTGGGACTCAATAGACTAGGCCAGCTTCAAATCTGTGGTGCTCTTCCTGCCCTAGCCCGAAATGATGGTTTACAGGTGTGGGCCACCATGCCCACACTTCCCAAACATTTCAGTCTTGTTCCCTCTCCTCACCACCTCTCAGTCCTTCCTGGTATGCCTTCTCTTCCTTCTGGGTACCCATTCCCACTTCATTTTCTGACATCACATTTTCCTTAAAAATAGCCCATGAGAGCTATTTCTAATCTCCATCAGGGATCTGTCCGACCAGACTCCCAAAGGATTCGGCAATGAACTTAAAGTTCACCCTTAAAGGAGAAGGGTGGTGCATTGGGGAGGGCAAGCTTATTCCCAGACCTAAGTTTTAAACAAATCTCTGATTGTTAATAAAGATATTTGGGGAGACAAGTTACAATATAGTTCTCCTTAAATGCCATGCATAATGCCACCCCTCAAAAGGGACCAAACAGTATCCTTGTGCCATGGTAGCAGTGTAGCAGGATCAGGAACATCTCTAGTCTGTTCCAACCCCTACATAATTTTTGCTCTGAGAACCGGAGGCAGTCACTGGACTTTTCTGAACCTCTATTTCTCTATTCATAAACTGGGTGTGGGGAGGGACAGTCGCAACCATCTTAGAGGGAAATTGTGGCTCTCTAACAGGGAAATGTGTTTAAGTATTTATAGTATGCTATCTGTCCCTACAACGATGGTGAGCATTACCACCTTATTGGCAGTGCTAGCAGGAAGCGTGTGCCAACTCACTATGGGCTCCGGCTGCACTGACTTATGGCGTACAGTGCTCCGTGCATGCGTCTGGATTCAGAGACCTACTGTATCAATTATCCTCAGGGCTTCACAAGATGACTCTGCATAAAGATCTGCTCTGAATAGAAAGAAAGGTGGCCCTGACTGTGAGGGAAGACATAGACTGTAACAGCTTCTCCAGTAGAACGTGTACAACCCGCCTGACTCCATACTCACTGGGAACTCCTTCTGACTTTATTTCAAAAGTAACAGCTCATCTCCATCACAGACACTGGTGTGCAGTCCATAAATAGGCCCTCATATGAAACAATGAGCTTAATTTCTCTCGATAAATAGACAGACAGACAGACAGACAGACACACACACACACACACACACACACACACACACACATACCATGCCTGCTGCCATGACTTTAAGGTCCTGACCTTTAATGAGTACTTATGACGTAAAGCAACCTTCCCAGGCAAACAAGCAGGCAGAAGGCCAGGGGAACAAGGTCATTGGCTAATGAAGTGGTCAGCATTGAGTTTCTGTCACTTTGCTAGTTAAAAGGAAGCTAGAAGGGAGGATTTGTAAAAATGAGGACATTTAAGAACCAAAGCAAAGGATTCCATTGGTGCTTGTGCTCCAAAGATGAATCGACGCTGTCGGAAGGAACAGCACATAGCCCACAGAAGCCCCCACTGTGGCCCTGTTTCAGTTGACCCACTGAGCACCAGTCAGTACGAAGAGCATCTGCAAGAGGTGAACCAAAAACAATACCCAAGTTCAAATGGAAAAACGTAGGAGCTGAACAACCTTGACTTTTGGTTCTGATCTGCTCCAGAGATAACAGCGAGAGCAGAAGCCAAGTGCATGGCAGAGGAGGAGATCCGGACCCATGCTCTGTGCCTGAGCTGACTTCCTCCTGAGCCACAGATGGTACCCAAGCCTGGAGGAAGCCAGAGGACAGAAAGAGAAACTTTATTTGAAGGGACAAATGTAGGCTTTGCCGCATGAAGCAATTGTTCCAACGCTTTTCTACACACCCTTAAGGATCTTAGAGCATGTGAGCTGTTTTTAAAATGGCTACTTAATTGTACAGTATGGAATACAAACACAGCTTCACTTTATGTGTAGTTTCACAGTGGCAGGGTTTACTATTGTTGAGGCATTTAAAATCTTTGAACCAGTCACCCAATCCGCAAATGGAATACAGTGTGTGTGTGTGTGTGTGTGTGTGTGTGTGTGTGTGTGTGTGTGTAAGAGGGAACACATGTACAATACATGAGTGGGTTCAGGAGACAACTTGCAAGAGTCATTTCTTCCCTTCTACCATGTGGATTCTGAGGACTGAACTCGCATGGTCAGGCTTGGTAGTAAGCACCTTTACCCACGGAGCTATCCCGTTGACCCAAATGTTAGGCTGTTGAAAACTGCTTTGTTAGGAAGACATGACATCGTGTTGAATCAGAAATCTTTTTTTAAAAAAAGAAAGAAAAAAAAAAGTCTTGTTCTAGAGCACAGCCTGGCATTCAGTTTGAGTTCCCCCTGCCCCCATCTCCCAAGGGCTGAGATTATAGGTCTGCCCCGCCACAGCTGGCTCTGGAATCACTCTTGACTTTGCCCTTCACAGTGGACACATGAAGATGTAGGATATAAATAATAGAATATTACAAGATTATTCTATAAGTGGGGAAACCAAATCTTCTTGAGAAATGTGGGAGAAGACAAGAAGGAGAGGACTTCCCAATCTATTCCAACACTCGGTTCTCCAAATAATGCCCTTAGCTGGAGAAGGCTGCGGGTCCTCTCCTTGAGCATCCTACCTTAGAGAGAGTGCAGCCCAGACAGGCTAGCCCTTATCTGCTCAGCAGCTCTCAGTGTCACTGACACTGTTGTTTGGGTCTCCTAGGCACCACCCCAGCAGTATCCCCTGACAGCCAAGAAGCCCCATGGCTGGTACAGAATCCAACTCTTGAACATCTCAAGGCACAAAGATGCTGTGAGTTTCATATCCATTGGGAGGGAGGAGTAATAAATGATTATTCTAGCCCCTGCCTACCCCCCTTCTACAAGCAAAGCACGATGGGCTCGTGAATGAAACATGGAGCAGAGATGGAGGACAGGCATTCTGTGTCAGTGGTACCATGGCCTCTGGCAAAGCCCTGTATACAGCCTCTGATGTCCCGGGTCTCCAGATATCAGGAAAGTGATTTGTATGCCTGCCCCCACCTCTACATCACAAACAGGATAGCTGAGAGTTCTGAGCCAAGAGAGCACTTCTGATGTTCCAGTGGAAAATGATCACGGGGCAGAGTGTCACAGCCTGGGAACAGTGATGGAGCATCACCACGGAGACATTTTGCCCTCATGGCCCTGAATCTCTTTCCAGGATCCAGTACTCTGGGACATTTAGGGGGTTGGAAACTGCAGGATAGCACAGTGGCTCCTAAACTATTACCCAAGGCTTTCTCCTCTCAACTACGGACACAGCCTTAAGGTCTTCTTTCCTAGCTATGAAAATATTAATAGCTACCTTGAAAATTATGAGCATTTATAAAAATATAAAGAAAATTGGAACCAGCCCAAATATCACTACCTAGAAATAAAGCTCCCCCTTTTGGAAACAGGGTCTCACTATGCAGCCCTGGTTGGCCTGGAGCTAACTAGTGTAGACTAGGTTGACCTTGAACTCACAGAGATCCACCTGCTCTGCCTCCAGAGTTCTGGGATTCAAACCATGAGCTACCACACCCAGCAAACACATTAACCTGTACTCTATCTTACCAGATGTCTCTTGGGCATACATATGTACGTATCCTATTTTATGACCATGGTCCACTTTACATGCTACCCATAGCACAATGAGGTATCAATCATGAATATATATAATACTCTCTTTAGTGGCCATCTTGCATTCTGGTGTTGGATGGACCCCTGTTTACTCCATCCATTCTTCATAGTCACTATTATAAACAATGCCCCGTGAACGTCTTTGTGCTGGTGAACCCTCCCTGTAGTCTCATTAAGATGGATTCCTATAAGATAGAATTGTTGAAGGCACTCTCTCTTTCAACCAGTGGCATAAGGAAGAAATAGCAGAGGGAATGAGCAATGGTATGAACAGTCCCCACCCACCCCGGTAGCCTGCAGGACCCTTATCCGTTTATCTATGGAAAGTCCGTGAGGAAAAGGAGATTTCAAATGGTGAGACTGGCTCCTCCCAAGATACACTAAAAGTTGGTATTTTATTTTCTTCCTCATTCCTTCCTCTTCCTCTTCCTCTTCCTGCCCTGGTGTTTGGAGCCCAGCACACCATTGAGCCTTCTGCTACTGAAAGAGACCTCTTTCATCCCCGCCCCCACTCTGGCCAGCATCAGGTGGTTCCCACTCTCACCTCTGTGGCTTTTCTTCCTGGTTGCTTTCTTCTGCAAAGGATGAATTCCTTCAGGCACCCAGGGGTGGGTAGAGGAGGGAGTTGGAGCGGGTGATTACTTGGCGATGTTTTAATTTGTCTTTAGATGAATTCTCCTAAGCTTTCATGAGAAAATCTCTCATCATTACTTGTAGTCATTTAATTTAAGAACAGTTGGAAGAGGGAGATGAGCTAAGATGACAGATGGAGGATACAGATGCACCTCTTGGACCCGAACGTGCTCTGGGGATTTGGTTTTGAGGAGGAAGCATGCTTGGCTCCCACTGCTTCTGACCATGGATGTGGGAAACAGTCACAAAATTATTAAAATATAGGGATAGACGCAGGTGACAGATTTCTTTCTTTTATTTTTCTGCTTATAAAGCCATGTTAAAGTCCACTAATGAGCCTCAGGTCTGATAAACTCAAACTGCACAAAATAGGAAACCAAAATAAAGCAAGAAATAAAATAGCCAAGGCTGTGGCTAGGAAGCTTCATCCATTTCCACTGGCACAGAGATTGCTTTTTAAATTCCAGGCTTCCTCTGGCTTCCTTCAGACAGATTTTCGGGACATCCTAATTTGGCGTTTCTGTAATTCAGCATCTATTATTATTTTAGGACCACAGTTATTATTTTAATTATAATTTAAAGCTGCCTAATATACCCGGAGGTCACTGGGCACCTAAAAGGAATAAATAAAAACAACTTTCCGTTTTTAAAAAGCACCGTGTTTATTTGGAAGTCCCAAGAGCCGTTCAACCAAGACATCATAAAACCTTCAAATAAACTGAAACGGAAACAAAATAAAATGTCCGTTCTTAATCTCCTTAGAAGGCAAGCCGAGGGAAGTCCAGCAAACTGAATGCTGGCCTGGGAACTCCAGCACGGGTTCCTTAGTGAGTCAGGAGTGTACTAGACGTACACTCTCTGTATTGTGACCTACACAAACCTTCCCAAAACCCCTGAGCTCTGGTAGGAAGTTTTAGTCAACAAAAAGTTCGTGTGGCAATGACTTGATGCAGGAGAAAGGGAAGGGACACTGGATGTGGTGACACATGTTTTTAAAACCCAGTATTCAGAAGTCTAAGGCAGGAGGGAGCCCAGCCTGTGGGCTAGCTACATGGCAAGTGCAAGGCCAGCTTGGGCTACATAGAAAACCTTCTCTCACAATGAGAAAAGGGAAAAGAAGAGTGCCTAGCTAGGGAGATGCTCAGCTGGTAAATGCTCACCTTGCAAGCAACCTGAATTCATTCCCAAAACCCATGTAAGAAGACTGAGGCACGGCAGAGTGGGCATTTATTTCCAGCAACCGGGAGGTGGAGGCAGCTTGACTCCTAGGGTCACTGGCCAAGCAGCCTAACCTAGTTGGTGAGTTCCAGGCTAGTGAGAAACGCTGTCTTAGATGATGGTAGTGGTGGTGGTGGTGGTGGTGGTGGTGGTGGTGGTGGTGGTGGTGGTGGTGGTGGTGATGGTAGTGATCAGAGAAAGGGAGGGAGAGAGAGGATAGGAAGAGAAAGAGACAGACAGACAGCAGGCAGGTAGGCAGACAGACAGACCAGGGAAGAAGGAAATGGGAGGGAATAGGAGGGGACAAGAGGTGAAGGGAAGGGATACTGGATCCCCAGGCTGCCAAATTACTTAGCTCCATGGAATTAAACAAAGAATCTAAATGAGTCTTATGGGCCTAGTATAGGGTAGTCAGGAGAGCTGGAGAGTGTGGGGAACTTCACACAACTGTTGCTCAGCTTCCGAGGATGCTTTCGAACCCAGCGTCTTCAGGCTTCCAGGTTTGGTTGGTTGGTTTTGTTTTTGTTTTTTCGTTTTTGTTGTTGTTTTAAGAAAATATAAAAATACCTCACACAATGCCTGTGCCTAGACCAGTGTCTTATTTGGAATGAAGCAAATAAAAACTCTCCATTCTACGTTCAGTTGACAGGCTGTATATCTGCGGTCTATAAGAAGGAGTAAGGAATTGGGGACTAAAAGTAGCAAGTAAAAGCAAGGGCTGGATACTGACTTTGACAAGCTCTGGAGTCTTGATTCGCATCTAAAAGGAATACCTAGCTTTCTTCTCTTCCAATCTTTCCATGCCCAGAATACAAAGTAACTTCGAGTGAGCTACGATATATCCTTTTGCATCTCTGTGAAAGGACTGTATGAATACTGGGTTTACAGAGCCAGACAGATGCATATGGTCTCTTAGCCTTGGAGGTAGGATCAGATGGATGCCTAGAGAGAATTCAGAGGTGGACTGAAATGTTTCTGCAGATTGCTTCAATAAACTGTAATGGCACTTACTGATTCCTTGAAGATGTTATCCCTACATTATCCCCGGCATTTTACATTAAAGATGTTGATATTTGGAGAGTGTATCTGTCAGTCTTTACTGCATGATGATGTGGTAACAAACAGCCCTTAAGTCTCAGTAGCTGTCCACAAGATGTAGTTTCCACTGGCAGGCTGCTTGCCTCTCTCTTTACACTGCAACCCAAGCTGACAGAACAGTCCAGCCATGGCTGACGTTGGGCTAGAAGGGACAAAAGTATCACTGGTGGCTTTTAAAGGTATTGCCATCTATCACTTCTTCTTCACATTGTATTGGAAAGCAAAGCAAGTCACATGGCCACCTCTGATGTCTATGAGGCCAAAGCATAATCCTCTCATGCAGAAAGCAAGGCCTGTATACCCCAGGGTTCCACATTCACAGGTTCAACCAAGCTCAGCTCAAAATATTCAGAAACAAACAAACAAAAAAAGGTTTCTGTGCTAAATATGCACAGACATTTTCCTTGGCGCTGTTCCTTAAACAGTATAGTCTGACAACCAACTAGCTACAGAGCCTTTGTGTCATATTAGGTATAAATAATCTACAAGTGATTTAAGGTGTACAGGAATACCGCGTTATCTCATATAAGAGATGTAAGCATACCAGAGACAGATGTATTTATGAACAACGTGATTTCCCACAGAGAGCAGTACCTCAGGGACTTTGAAAGGGTAACTCTACAGAGAGGATCCCCAGTCTCTCCCCTTGGAAAAGCAGAGCTTCCCCTTCCCCACCCCCAGCTCTGTCAGAGCTTGCTGCTTTCCACTGGGGCGAGGTGTGTGACCAACATGAATGAATATGGAGTCATAACAGAAACAGAGGCAGAGGGAGACAGAGAGACCGACTAAGGACTGTGATCGGCCTGTTCTACTGGCCATTACTGTAGTAATAATAATTGAAAATTAATTGGCCCAAATGCATTTCAACTAACAATCTAGTAGGATGAAAACAATTCTGTCATTACCTAGAGAATCTTGCCTTTAAGAGTCCTACATTAAGGACACATATGGTGGTATTTAGCCGCAACCCAGTTCTAGGACAACTGAAGGAGGAAGAGAGCAAGTTCAAGGCCGGCCTAGACAACTTAGCAAGCTCCTATCTCAAAACCCTAAACAACAACAAAAACCCTATCAGATGGCTTAGCAGGGAAAGCATTTGCTGCCTAAATGTAATGTCATGAGTTCTGACTCCAAAGTGTTTTTTAATTTCCACCCCTACTGTGGTATATATACACACACGATAATAATAATTTCTTTAAATTTCCCATTAAGGGCTAGAGATGTCATGCATATAAGACTGTGGGCCCTATCTGCAGCACCAAAAAATAAAATGAGATAAATAGAAATACTACATTAAAATGCAGGTACTTCCTAGGAAGCTAAAACTTGAAACCCCTACCAAATAATGGGCGTTTGTGAGTGGGTTCCAGGAGGAGGGCATCCAGAAGGGTCCAGTAGACAGAGAAAGCAGATGCTGAGAGAGATGAACAATCCTCCCCCATCCCCAAACTTCTTACACCAAATGTTGTTGCCCATAGCTGCTCCCACCAGGCCAGTGACTCCACCTCAGTGTGGGGTCCTTTGCCCAGGCTGTCAGAGCCAAGTACAAAAGACTGGGAAGGCCGGGCAGTGGGGGTGCACGTCTTTAATCCCAGCACTCGGGAGGCAGAGGCAGGTGGATTTCTGAGTTCGAGGCCAGCCTGGTCTACAGAGTGAGTTCCAGGACAGTCAGGGCTACACAGAGAATCCCTGCCTCGAAAAACCAAAAAAAAAAAAAAAAAAAAAGACTGAAAAGGGTTCACAACAGAACTCACCTTCTCCTAGTTCTCCAGGTTACCAGTCCAGGGTCCTGTTGTTGGTGAGGTTGATTTCTTCTGAGGCCTCTCTCCCTAGACTAGGGAATCTGTTGAGTTCACGGAATGTGATGTGGGAGAATTTCCTCCTCTTACAAGAAAACCAGTCATGCTGGACTGGCACACACAAGTGTAACTTACGTTTACTTGAATTAATTCCTGAAGTCTATACCTGTATATAGTCTAGGGATTCTAGGGACTAAGATGTAAACATACAGGGCTGGAGAGATTGCTCAGTGGTTAAAAGCACTGGCTGCTTTTCCAGAGGTCCTGAGTTCAATTCCCAGCACCCACATGGTGGCTTACAACCATCTGTAATGGGATCTGATTCTCTCTTCTGGCCTGCAAATGAGCACTCATATACAAGAAAGAAGGAAAGAAGGAAAAGAAAGAAAGAAAGGAAAGAAGGAAAAGAAAGAAAGGAAGGAAGGAAGGAAGGAAGGAAGGAAGGAAGGAAGGAAGGAAGGAAGGAAGGAAGGAAGGAAGAAAGGAAGAAAGGAAGGAAGAAAGCTTTAAAATATGTAAACATATAAATCTGGAGTCGAGACAATACAGTCCAAAACACTTGGCTGCACATTAAAATCCTCAGGGGATGCCCAGACCTTGCCTTAGACCACAACATCAAAATCCCCATGGGTGCAATGCAGAACTACAAACCGTTCGAATCTCCCTGGGCTTCCCATGAGCTCTTTCAGCAACAATGCAGCCTGTTCACTACTTAGAGAACCCATCCTTTGTGGATCAAAAGTGTGTTCCACCCCAGCCTTTCCTAAGACCTGGTCTCTGACACTCCACAAGTTACTGACAGAGAAGGAAGGGAGATACAGTCAATGTGGGGCGCTTGTCTTTCTGCCTCTCCTCATTGATTACTTTCCACAATAACAAAATTTCTAAAAGGTTGAACCTGAACTGAGGCTGTGACTGGGACAAACTCTTGAGGAATCACATTACATTATGTGTTTCGGCCATGGATCCACTGCATTAAACCTCGGCCTGAAATACCACCTAAACACAGGGTGTTGGATCTATAAGAAATGGCCAAGATGCCGTTGATTCCTTAGTGTCTCTCTGTGTGATAGGTGTCCCCCAAAGCAAAGTGGAGCATAAAACATGACAGATACCATCCCACCAGAGAAGACATCATTAGCCCCCAACTTGCCCCAAATTGCTAGGAGTGGAACTACAGGGGAGAGGGCTCATTACAGTGTCTTTGTCAACCCTGCTATCATGCAGCTAGATAGTAATAATACTGTCCATTCACGACGCTCCTGGGCTCCTTACCTGCTCTTGAATTGATTACAGACAATACCAGAATCCCTGGTCTTTTCTCCAGGAAGGTAAATGTTTGGGGTTTGTCTCTAGATGGAAGTTTACAGGTGCTGCACAGCCCCCTTAACTCACAGTTCACATCAGGCCCTGCACTATGCTTTCCTATCATCAACCAAGCCCTTAAGCAGCCCCAGACTGACCCCTTTGAGCCGGGATGTATGATCCCCACTTTACAGACTTGGGAACTTGCCCGAGAAGTGTTGTGAGTTGCCAAGGCAGAATTCACAGCAGAACTGGAATACCAGGTTTCCGGGTTGCAGCCTGTGGCTTCCAGCTACTCCCTGCCCCAGGCAACTAGGAGACCACAAAGGAAATCAGATCTTGTGCTGGCCCTAGGCAAGATCACAGTTTGGGCAGAGCATCTTTGATGCCGTCCCTCCTCCCTTCTGCCAGCCCTCCCCTCCCCTGCAGCCATCATTCCCAGCCTCTGCCCTCCCATTATGCCACCCACACTCCATCTGCATCTCGGGGCCGGAGGTCTCTACTCTCTGCTCTGAAAAGCTATCCTGTCCAGAAAGGTAGTCCAGAAAGAAAAGAAGAATCAGACAGATGTGCTCTCAAAACCCAGCTAGCCTGTGACACTTAGCCATGTGACCTTGAGCAATTTACATTTTGCTTTTGAGTTTCTTCTTCTAAAAAGTGGGTTTGGGGGCTGTTTCTTAGGACTGTATAGAAGATTGCACAAGTCACATGTCACATAAAGCACACGGGGTATGCCTGACATGTGTGTGCTGGACTCTCAGAGAAGTTGTTTTCAAATTCACTCATAGTCAGGCATGATCTGTACATCTGAGTCTACTGTGTACCTGGCATATGACTCCGTTCTTACTTTATTCAAAGTGTTCTTTTACCAGAGTTTCATGGCAACCCTACGGAGCATGGCCATTGTTCCACTTTTAGGATGAAGAGTCTGACATGAGATATCTTAGACATAGCAAAGACAGAACCTCATTGACCAGGAGGCAGCTGCCGTGCCTTCAGCCGGAACGTGGGAAGTGGGTGTCAGGCGTTGACTATCTCTCCTTGCCAGGTTTATCATTTTGGTGTGGCTTCTTGTTTTACCAGCACAGAGGACTGAACTTGCTAGGATCCTACTTGCCAGGAAAACACTAGGATGGAGTAATAGCTCCAGACTTTTGGGGGGTTTGGTTGGTTTGGTTGTTTGGTTTGGGTTTGGCTTTTTGAGGCAGAGCTTCTCTGCATAGCCCTGACTGTCCCGGAACTCAATATATGTATCAGGTTGGCCTCGAACTCATCCAGATGCTGGAACTAGAGATGCGTGCCACCACACCCAGCTTGTTTGGATTTGTTTTTGGTTATGTTTTGTTTTTGTTTTTCAAGACAGGGTTTCTCTGTGTAGCCCTAGCTATCCTGGAACTTACCCTGTAGACCAAAGATCTGAGTGCCTCTGGTTCCTAAGTGCTGGAATTAAAGATGTGTGTCATCATGCCGGGCTTAACCTTCAGCCTTTGATTCTCCTGCCTCAGCCTCCCCAGAATGAGAGTGCAGACTAGCATTGATAGATCCAACTACAGGACTATATCTGAGGAAGAGAATTAGCTTAAGCATGTAGTGCTTCCATGGAAATTTCTAGATTCCAAGAGTAGATCATCAGTTGTCTTAAGAGCATAGACAATATCTGGGAAAGGGAGGGATTTCTAGACATGCTCAAAGTTGTATCATAAATACATTTTTATACTTGGTCCTAGCCAAGAGGCCAAGAGGCAACTACAAATGGCTTTTCAATTGAAGGAGAGGGGATTATAATAAAATATTAACAGTAATAGTTTCTGTGGAAAGGGGCTTCACCAGGAAGGGAAGAACGGGATTTTTCATTTTCATTTGGTGCTTTCTGTATAATGGCAGTTCCTCTGCTATCTGAGGTTCAGCCATCCCTGACCTAAGTTATCCAAAGTCAACTAGGCTCTGAAAACATTGCTTGCCTTGACTCTTGAAAGAAAAAAAAGATTATGTTCACGGAACTTTTCTTATGGTATATCGCCATTTTATTTTATTATTGACGATTACTGTTACTCTTTTACTATACCCAATTTATGAATTAAAGGCCATCATCTGTGTGTATTATCCAAGTTTCAGGCAGCCCCTATGAGTCTTGGAATGTGCAGCCTCCTTTAGGATAATGGGGAACGTCTGTATTTGAATATCCTGCATATGGGCTTTAGAACCCCCAGACTCAATATGAATGATTAAACTATTATTTTAATTCTTATTTTCTTCTTTAGATGATTATTTATTTTTTATTATTATTATTATTATTATTATTATTATTATTATTATTATTATTATTAATGAGGACCAGAGGCTCAGCAGGTAAAGGAACTTGCTGCCGAGCCTAACAACCTCTGTCCAATCTCTGATAGAGAGAGCTGACACTGGCAAGTGGTCCTCTGACCTCCACGAGTGTGCGTGGCATGCTCACGCCATATGCCACAGGCAAATAAATAAGTGTAAGAGAGATTTTAAAAATAAGAAACAATAATGGATGAGTACTTTTTAAATGATACTGTGGTCCAGCATGATGTTGACACGAGTCTGCAATCCCACCGCCTGGGAGAATGACAAGGTCGAGTCCTATTTGGGTTACATAGGAAGACCTTGACTTAGAAATGAAACAAAACAAAAACACCATAAAAACCAATCAGTGACTCCTCTTCGTCGACAGTGACGGTAAGTGTGAAAACATACTCAACGAGACGGATGTTAAGGCTGAAGACAGCAGACCATCGTCCAAGACAAAAGAAGCCCAGTTTTCTTCCCACACATGGTTGTCTTAGTTAGGGTTTCTATTGTTGTGAAGAGACACTATGATCACAACAACCCTTATTTAAAAAAAAATTTTTTTTTAATCGGGCTGCCTTAATGTTTCAGAGTTCTGCAGCTTAATCCACTGGCGGCAAAAGTTCCACACTAGGCCTAGCTTGAGCAAGGCGAACTCAAAGCCCGCCTCCACAGTGACGCACTTCCTCCAACAAGGCCACACCTACTCCAACAAGGCCACACCTCCTAATAGAGCCATTCCCTTTGGGCCAAGCATTCAAACACATGGGTCTATGGGGGTCATTCTTATTCAAACACCACATTGGTATTTGCCCTGGTTTTTTTTTTGTGTGTTTTTTTTTTTCTTTTCCCTCCACCAGAAATGTTCTACTTTAATTATGAGGGTTAGCTTGGAGTTCATCTTCAGCTCTTTAAATGCACTGACGACGACTAATCCCTTCCATAAGACACATTTCCAGGAAAGCCTGAAGATAGATCTTTACAGACTGAGCTGGGATAAGAAAAGCCAGTGGCCATTAACATGATTGAAGTACTATGTGTCCAAGTCCTGAGAAACAAACAGAGCCCCAGCATCCATGTTCTGGAATCCCTGCCCTCATCCTCAGAGAGTAGAATCACCGTCATACATAAACTATTAAGCCAACTACCTAAAGGAATGAAGTCTATCAACAATGTTAAGTAATATACAGAAATTCAAAATAATCTGAGCAAACTTCTCTAGTGCACACAAGAATATGGGATGAAGGGGGCCTGTGTATAGAGATAGACAGTGTGTATAAATAAGTCTGCACATGCATGCAGACCCCAACACACAAACGCATGCTCACACATCAGTGTCTATCAGTAAGTGGAATAAATATATTTCTTCAGCATGTAAAATTGACGATCAGAGAGCAAGGGTGGCCTCCTTATTAACACACTTATGAGAGCTGTTGCTCAGCAAAATTGTTAAATGACCTCATAAAGGCTCAGAGAAAATAGAGACCAACATAAGATACTTCTGTGCCACACAGGATTTCCTCTCCAGTCATCTAGGCTCCACAGCTGCCACGTCGAGTATGTATGGGGAGAGGGTAAGGATGTACCCGGTACATCACCAAATAGAAGTTAAGGAATGTGGTGGTTTGGATGTGAAATGTCCCTGCTGTAGGCTAATGTGTGCAAACACTTGATACCCAGATGGTGGGACTGTTTTGGAAGTCTGTAGAACCTTTAGGACTCAGAGTGTCACTGGAGGAATTGGAGCACAGTAAGGAGACGTTTGACGTTTTATAACCTACTGTCTGTTCTCTGATTCCTGACTATAGACACAATGTAAGCAGCCACTCCCCAGCCCCGCCATTATACCTTCCTTGCTGTGGTAGACTGTATGGCCTCAGACCGTATACCAAGATAAACCCATCTTCCCTTACAGTGCTCTTCATTGGGTATTTGCTAATAACACCAAGAAACATAAATAGTAAGCCAGGCGTAGAGACACACTCCTTTAATGCCAACACTCAGGAGACAGAGGCAGGTGGGTCTCTGTGAGGCCAGGCTGATCTACAGGTGAGTTCCAGGGCAGCCAGGGCTACAGAGAATCTTTGTCTTTAAAAAGAAAAAAAAAAGTAAAGAGTAGAGAAAAGTGTTACCAAAGAATAAGGGTATTGCTGTAATAAACCTGACCATGTGGTTTTCAGGCCTTTGAACTGGCTTGTGAGGAGAATATGGAAGAGTCTGAAGCTGCAGACTAGGGAATTCCTGTGATGCTATAAACAGAGTTCACTGGTCATTCTGGTGAGAGTTTGGAAGACCAGAATGCTGAGAGAAATGCAGACCACAGAGAACTGGCTCATGAGATTTCAGAGACAAGGACTCTATTGGGAACTAAGCCAGAGACCATTCTGTTACATTCTGGCAAGAATCTGGCTGTGTTCTACCCATGTCCCAAGGATGTGCGTGAAGCTGAATTCAAGAGGAAATGTCAAGACAGAGTAGCTTGCAGGCTGGGTCATGGTTTGTATGGGCCAACATTGAGAGAGAGCAACATGCAGATAGGCTCAGTGGGGAAAGGTGCGTGGGTGAATTTAGTGTTACAGACAAGACAGGCGTGAGAGCAGTTTCAGTAGTTGTAGAAATTTGTACCACTGCAGTTCGCAGTGCAGAGACTGTTGGTGTGCGCTACTACGCCCAACTCGATTCTTCCTGTCACCAGGTTGCCAAGGATGGTTTTGAACTTGCCATCCCCTGCCTCCTGGGTTATGTGAGATTAGTAGCCTCTGTTGACAGACCCAACAGGAATTCCTTTTTGCTTTTAGTTTTTCTAAGACAGGTTTTCTCTGTGTACCCCTGGCTATCTTGGAACTCGTTTTGTACACCAGGCTGGCCTTGAACTCACAGAGATCTGCCTGCCTCTGCCTCCAAATGCTGGGATTAAAGGTGTGCACCACCATGCTCAGCAGGAAATAATGTTGTTAATGTTACTATTAAAAACAAAACCAGCAGCCAGGCACACCTTTAATCCCAGCACTCGGGAGGCAGAGGCAGGCGGATTTCTGAGTTCAAGGCCAGCCTGGTCTACAGAGTGAGTTCTAGGACAGCCAGGGCTACACAGAGAAACCCTGTCTCGAAAAAACAAACCAAACCAAAACAAAACAAAACCAGCGAGGCGGGCCCACTTTGTACCCCAGAATTCTCTAACCTCCTCTTGATGAGGAATCCCCTCATTTGATGACAAATGAACAGATAAATGTTGTGGGGCTTGCAGATCGAAAGCAGAGGAACATTCCAGGCAGGCTCACTCCCAGTAGGGGTTTGTAAATCCAGAAAAGCTTGAAATGATAAGAGTTCAACAGGAATCCTAGCGGTGTTTTCTCTTCTCCCCACGGAGAATGTGTGAATGTGATTCAGACAGAGAATTTGTCCTTAAGCCTGCACTTAGATGTCTGTGAAGGATCTAAGCTGAAAGCCAGCACAACAAAAATGGTCAAGAAAATGTACTCTGGACCTGGTCTACCTGAGTTCTAATGCCCATGTGTTCTTTACAAGCTGTGTGACCATGGGAATTCTTTCAACCTCTCTGAGGGTCACAGTCTCCATTTATAAAATGACAATAGATTTTTCACCAAAACACTTAAAGAATTACACAGTGGATATGGGCAGAGATTTTGCCATGCCCACAATTCAAACACATTACACACAGGGTCATTTATATTGCTATTACTGCTTTTTGTGTGTGTTATATAAGTTATCTATGATCGGGGTAGACTTAAGCAATGGGCCAAAAAGACAAACTACAAGTAGATGTGAAAAATCTGAAACCCAGTCACCGATGTCAATCAGCAAAGATTCAGTTATGCTGAGTAACAAGCACACCCCAAAATGTAGTAGTGTGTCACAGTAAGTGGTTTATTCTGTACATACATCCAGTGCAGTTCTGGGCATCTCCTTGTGTAATTTACTTCAGGACGATTCCACTCAACAGGAGGGTCTGGATCTGGGCGGTAAGCCGATCGCAGCACTCTATTTCCACGGAAGAGACACACATCACTTCCTATACTTCATTGGCCTCCACAAGGCCCACAGTGCCAGCTAAGCCAAGAAAAAGAATGATCAGTTCTGCTGAGCACACATAACTTCAGAAAGATGAGGTATCAGTGAAGATCAGACTTTCCCAAGTTTATCCCTTAATAATCTACAGGGCGCTGTTCAGCTTCTCTCTGCTCTAGGACCCACCAGAAGGAGTCAGCCGCCCTTGCTCTAAACACCTGACATAAAGCCACCTTAAAAGAACGGAGAATTTTTGGGTTTGGTTTCTCTGTTTGCTGCTGCTGCTGGTATCCCTCCTTCCCCTCCCCCTCCCCTCCCCTCCCCTCTTTCTCTCTTTCCCTCTCCCCCTCCCCTTCTTCTTTCCCTCCTCTCCCCAACCTCCAATTCTCTCCCATAAGTTCGAAGGGCTCAGTTGGCCAAGTGCATTTGGGCCTGTAGCAAATAGACCATCATCACAAGAACCCACGAGGCGGGAAGCAACTCACCTCATTATCACAGGCTGTGGGGGAGGAGAGAAAAACAAGCATTTCTAATCTTTCTTTTTTTCTAAGAAATTTTTTCTTTTATTGAAATTTGATTTTTTTTTTTTTTTAATACAGTACATCCTGATTATGGTTTCCCTGCCCTCTACTCCTCCGAGTTCCTCCCCATATCCCCTCCTATCTGGAGTGTCCCGCTTTCTGTCTCACTAGAAGACAAACAGGCTTCTGAGGGATAATAATAGTATAAAATAAGATAAACACACCAGAATAGGACAAAACAAACAGAAGGAAAGGCGCTCAAGAAAAAGCACAAGAAACAGACACAGATGCAGAGACCCACCTGTTTGCACATTCAGAAATCTGGGAAAAAACAAAACTGGAAGAGTGTGTGCGTGTGTGTGTGTGTGTGTGTGTGTGTGTGTGTGTGTGTGTATGTAAATATATGTGATATAGATCGATAAATAGATATAGATATTACATATATTACACAAAGGACGTATAAGGTAAAAAAATAAAATAAAAGAAAGAAAGAAACTAAATTAAAAACATAAAAATAAAAAATAAATTTTTACAAAGGAAAAATCCCTGACATGACATTGTGAGACAAGAATCTCCAAAGATGACATCATTTTCTGTTGGCCATCTGGTGCTGGGCCTGCAGCCCACCCTTCGGAGTAGTTTGTTTCCCCAGTGAAACTCCCTTGGAGAAAACTGATTTTTGTTTATAGGTGCTTATCAACAGGAGATGGCTTCTGGGTTAGGGATGGGGACAGGCGTCCACTTCTCCTTCTGGCTCTAGGACCCATCTAATGCAGACCTGAGAAGTCCCTGAGCATGCAGCGGCAGTGTTCGTGAGTTCCTATCCGCATCCATCCAGTTGTGTCTAGAACACCTTGTCTCCTTGACGTCATCCGGCCCCTCCGGCTCTTACACTCTTTTTGCCTCCTCTTCTGCAGAATTCTCTGAGTCCTGAGGGGAGGGAGGGATCTGATGGAGATTAACCTTCTCTTGAAGGTCACACCCCTAGTGGCAGAACCCCTTCCACTGGGTTCCCCATTTCCTCATAGCAACCACCAACTGGTAGACCACACCTTCAACACAGCGACCCTTTTCATTGAGATCCAATGGCAGCTAAGCTTCCTGTGAATCAGGTTGTCTAGAGTGCCAGCTGAGGCCAAGGCCTGTCACCCTCCATCTGTCTCTTCTCCTACCCTTCCCCTGATCCGGGATCTCACCTGTCCACTCCCTGAGCTTGCTTGATGTCTCAGTTTGGAAGCAGGGCTCTTCCTGCAGCTACCCAGGAAGGCTCTGGCCCCCCAAATATTTAGTTAGCAGTGATTCCACTAAGTGGAATTGACTTTTTATCGGCTTTGCTCTGCACAGCTGCCACCAGCGAAGGCTGTTTCCTTCTTCCCTCTTCTCCGCCTGTCAGTTTGCTCTGCATTCCTATGGGCAGCCTTTGGCTCTGATCAATACTAACCGCTGTGTAACAGCTCATGCATGGCTGCTCTGGTTGGCATCGATCAGACCTTTCTTCCAACAGGTAGTTGGCTGTTTGAGGCAAGGACTTGAGATAAACACCTACTTTTACTTCAGGCTAATTCATGTCGGGTGGATTTTGAGAAGGCTCTGCACCCCTTCCCTTAGACAAACTGAAAGCCAGACATCAAGATGGACCCCTCTGGAGCGTAAGAGCCTAGGAGACCTTTCTTGCTCACTACACATACCCCCTCTTTTTTTCTTCAACCTGTGTATTTTGTTAGTGCCACTTATAAGAAAGATAGCAGGACTTGGGACATTGAAAATGCCACTTCAGGAAATGTGTCAGCCATCCATCCCTCTCTTTTTAAGGAGGTGCATCCCGTGGGAAACAAGGCTGCTAGAGAGACAGCGTTCTCACTTCCAGCTTCCCCAGGATGAGCCTCCAGCATCCCAAACCCTGATCTTCAATACTCAAGGAGGGGGAAGGAGGCTTAGAATCCATGCCTATGATGTTACAGGCTCCCAAGTGAATTTGCCCAGGAGCAGATCTGGTGCAATGGACCACCACTGTGCAGCACACTGAGGTATGTGTGGGTGGGGCAATCGTACTGTATCTGCTTTGTAACTAGAAAACTCATACCTCCCACTCCCCAACACCAACATGCCTTGAAAAGGTGGCTGAATGTTCCAGCTGATGCCTTCCCTTGTCTGTTCTGTGGGTCCCAAACTACCCGTTCTTCTTCTCTTTGTTCAGCCATCCTGGACCCATTTGCCTCATCAGGTCCAAGTCCCCTGAAGCTTTTGTACTGAAATGCCTATGCCCCGCCCGTCCCTCCATCTCACTCAAGCCCTCTGTGCCAGTGCAGGGTCCTCTGGCGAATTGCCTGGCTTGCAGACTCTCCCTGCACACACAGGTTAATTTCCCAGAACTCTGCCGGGAATGCCTTTGCTCAGAACTCCCTAGTGACTCCACCGCTAGTCAGAAAGGGGGCCAAATTTCTCAGCCTACCAACTGGCTTTCAGCAACTTCTATGTGGTATCACTCCACACCCCAGCACCAGCCCTGGGCTCCAGCCCACCCACCTGATTAGCTGTTTCCTCTACATTTGTTCCTTCTTTTTATCTGGGGGGCAGAAGGGAAGGTGCCTCGATGCCTTTAAGGCCAGTCTGGTTAGGCGACCTGTTAGCTGTGCAGCTCCAGCCAAGTGAATCAACCTCTCCCTTTCTCAGTTCCTCCTCTATTAAATGGAGATAAGAATAGTACCTGGCTGAGAGTATGGCACACAGAAGGCAGAGCCCAGTGGACCTCTGTGAGTTCAAAGCTAGCCTTGTCTATATCTCTCTATATATGTTTTCCTTTGACACCCAGAACCATAGATTTTTACTACTACTACAGTTTTAGCAAGGGCTGCTGTGTGTGTGTGTGTATGTGTGTGTGTATATGTTCATGTATATTTTTATGTGTATGTGGGGTGTGTGCCTTTGTGTGTATATGTGTGGTGTGTGTATGTGCATGGTATTTGTGTGGTATGTATCTGTGTGTGAGGTATGTGTCTGTCTGTGTGGTGTGTATGTTTGTGTATATGTGTGTATGTATGTGTGTGTTTGTATATGTGTGTATGTGTGTGTGGTATGTGTATATGTGCATGTGATGTGTGTCTATATATGTGTGTGGTGTGTATGTTTGTGTATGTGTGTGTATGTATGTGTGTGTATGTATGTATATGTGTATGTATGTGTGTATGCAGCTGCGCATGCTCAGAAGCCAGAGGGGAATGTCAGGTGTCCTCCTCTATCATTTTCTACTCTTGACCTTATTCCCTTGAGACAGAGTCTCTTACTGAACCTGGAGTTTGCTGCTTGCTGTTTTTCAACTAAGTTGGCAGTGGCAAGTCCCAGTGATCCTCCTGTCTCCATTCCCCTATGTTGGCGTTGCAGGTGTGCATGCAGTCATGCCTCACGTTTTACACGGGTGTTGGGGATTCCAACTCAGATCCCTGTGTGCACATAGCAAGCACTCTCACCCGCTGAGCCATCCCCCTGGCCTGCTTTACAGGACTGAAACACTCTGGGAAACTGCCTCCATTTGTCCGGGATCTCCTTTCCCTCACCCTCTGCCTTGCCTTTTGTCACAAGAGGCTGGCCTCTCTGCCCAGTGGTCTCCAGTTGGATTTGGCCAGTGAGGCACAAGCAGGAAGAAGAAAGTAGGTCAGAGGTGGATCTCTCAGCACGAGGTAAGGGCTTCTGCCAAACAGCTTCTTCACCCCATCCACTCTGTCCACAGTCTAGCCATAGCATGTCCTCAGCTTAGTTTTTACACACTTGGGTGAGAAAATGACCCAGAGAACTGTACTCTCTCTGTGGTCCCCTGTACCCTGGCCACACCTTAGTAGGGCCCTTAGTCCCCGGATGATCTCTGCTTACAGCACACTAGTCTGTGTATACCACAGTGGCTGACACAGTTCTCATTACAGCCCGATAAAGTGTGTGGTATCACGTTACCAAAGATGCCCAAGGTCTCCCCATCCAAGTGCTGGGGCCACATGTACTGGGCTCCGACAGCCACGTTCCTGACCACTGCATGCTACTGTGCGAACTCTGGGAGCTTTGTCCTCCATTTGGTAACACTAGGGAATGGAGACTTTGTGACAAATTAGGTTACAAGGGTGGAGCCCTCATTAATGGGATTAGTGCCCTTATTTCAAACAACAACAAAAACAAACAAACAAACAAAACACAGAACAAAACAAACAAACGAACAAAGCAGGGAACAGTTAGGTCCTTCTACCACAGGACAATACAATAAGAAGACAATGTCATCAGTTATGGTAGAAGCAGGTAGATCTCTCAGTTCAAGGCCAACCTGTGCTACACAATGAGTTCCAGGCTAGCCAGTGAAGAAGAGGGAAGGAGAGAGAGAGGACCAGGAGGCAAAGAAAAGCATTGCCTATGGAATAGGTAGGGTGCCCTCACCAGACACCAAATCTGCCACAGCCCAAGCAGAATAAAAACTCAGCTAAAGAATTCCACAGTGGCGGCAAGGTGACTCAGTGGGTGTGGTGGTTTGAAAAAGAATGGCCCCAGAGGCTCTTAGATTTGAATGCTTAGTCACCAGGGGTGTGGTACTATTTGAAAGGATTAGGAGGTGTAGCCTTGTGTCACCGTAGGTGTGCTCACAAGTGTCAAGAGCCCAAGCCTGGCTCTGTGTCTCTCTCTTCCCGCTGCCTGCAGATCCAGAGGTAGAAGTCTCAGCTACTTCTGCCTGCATGATATCATGCTCTCTGCCATGATGATAATGGCCTAAACCGCTAAAACTGTAAGTCAGCCCCAGTTAAATCATTTTCTTTTATAAAACTTGTGTTGGTCATAGTGTCTCTTCACAGAACACTGGCGAGGATGGTTGGTAAAGGAACTCCCCCCCCCCCCCCCGCCCCGAAGCCTCATGACCTAGGTTTGCTCCCTGAACCCACATGGTACAAGAAGAGAGCCAACTCCCAAGGTTTCCCTAACCTCCAGGCATATTCTGTGCTGCACACTCACGTATAAACCCTGAATAAATGAATGTAATTTTCAAAAGATATTAGAAGAAATTATTTGTGTATACATCCATATACACAGAGAGAGAAGTGGGGGAGAGGAAAAAGGGGAGTGGGAGGGGGTGAGCCAGAACTGACAAAGCCACTTCTCTGTAGTCCATGCTGTGCCTTTGACCTTCGGCCTGCAGAACATCACACCTGTCAGTTGGAATGTGGTTTTGGGGTTTGTTATTTTATCACGCCAATCCATTCCAAGCACAAGTAACAAAAATAACACAAACTGCACTTCCTAGCAAGCATGTGACCCTGGATTCAGTCCGAGCCCTGCAAATATCAGTCAAACACGCAAACAGACTAGGTAACCAGTCAGGGGGAAATTTGTTTCTCAAAGCCCTAGAATCAGAAATTTGGACATCAAAGAACCAACCAATCTGGTGTCTTCCCTATAGTCCCCATCTTCTCCTGTCTCCTCCTGTGGAGGCCGTGGAGGCTGTGAACAAGCTCCCTGAAACCTTGTGCATAAGAAAAGTGCCCCCACATTTCCCATACAGTGCTGAGACTTCATGATCTCACTGCCTCCCCAAGGCCACTGACTGGAGGTTAGGTTTTGATTCATGAGTCTGGGGAGAAAATAACCATTACATAGAACACATTTAAAATGGAAAACATGCCAGGGGGGAGCTTAAACCAATCACTTATTTCACCTATCATTCTGTGGCCTGATGAGTGGGGCTGGGCTCAGTCAGAAGGCTCCTCTGCAGACAGTGTGCTTGCATGAGCCTACTGGTTTCTGACGATATCACTATGCGCCTACCAGCTGATAGGGGCAGACACAGGCCAGGTGTCTCCGGTCCCTAGCAAGCTAGCATAGACTTCTTCGTGGTGGCTAGACTCCAGAGTCACTGGAAGAGAATCAGCCCTGAGGGTTCATCACTTTTCAAGCCTTGGCTTTTGTGAGGTTTCCCTCATGTCCCAAGGATTGAATCCAGAATCGAGAACTGCCAAAACTCACCCACTTCTTGCTGGAAGGAACTGCAGAAGACTTCCACATTTCCTTTTTTTTCTTTCTTTCTTTTGATTCTACTCCATGGTACACACTTTTCTGGAAGAATCTATGCCCCCCCCTTCACATTCTCCATCTTTATATCCTAGAGAAGCCACCTCTGCTTTTTGGTGGGAGGGTGGGGGTAGGGACTGTCTTTTTAATAGTTCCATGAACATCCGACTGAAAATAATTTTTAAAACGTAGCATGAGGAAGTGGAATTTTTTTAAAACTGGACTTCAGCAGAGTTTTTAAAAGAATCTTTCTTTTCTTGAGTTGCCTCTCCCTTGTTATAAATTGTAACCCCACCCAGTGGCACACCACAGCCAGCCAGGCTCGTCTTCCCACCCTTCCAAGGCACTGCTGGCTTGGCAGAGCATCTCAGCTCACACTGTGGAAGAGACCAAAAGTCCACTTCCTGCCCCCCTCGACCTCTCTCTCCTTTCTCTACCCCCGGGGCTCACCCTTTGCTCACTCCTGCTCTGTGTGGCTCTGGTGGCCCTCCAAGGAGCAGGAGTTAGAAAACCCTATGTGGTATAGGGTTGTTGTCTATATAGCCCCACAGGTGGGTGGTACACAGATCACGGTGGCTCAGAGACCTAGCCAGAAAAAATTAAATATAAGGACATTTATCGTAAAGACAATGTGTATGAAATCACATTTAAAGACACTCGTGACGCTGGCACGGATAGTTCCACGCATGAATTCATTTCACAAGTGCTTATGGAGTATTCACTATGTTCCCGGTCCCTTATAGCCTGGTGGGAGAGACAGACACATGAAAAGAATTTCAATTAATGAATGTCAGTTAATTATTCAAGTGGGTGTCTTGTAAGGCTGTTTGGTGGTCACTGTGCCTAGTGTGGGTGGTCGAGACTTTTCATGGGGTTGAGACTTTTCAACTCATGTGGGCTAGCCCAGTGCTGCCCCATAGAAATAGAGTATGGAGATATATATATCTTTTCAGAATATTACAAAAGTAAAATCAAACAGGTAAAAATCATCTTAATGCTTCATTTCATTTCACTCAACATGTCCAAGATATTGCCTTTTCACTATGCAATTAATATAAAATTATTAATGAGATGACTTACATCCTTTTTATTGTACCATCTTTGAAATCCGTCTTGTATTTTACACTCGTAGCCCGTCTCCATTTTAATGCCAAGTTTTCAACAGTTAAAGTAAAACGTAGTCCCTATTGAAGCAATTAAGTTGTGTTTAACGGAAACATATTTTATACTGCTTTGGTTTAAAATTTGTAATTGAAATGAAATAAAGTAGAAAAATTCAGTTACTTACCGGCATTACTCATTGATCAAGTACCTCAGCATCCATGTGTGACTGCTGGGTACCAAACTGGAGATCAGGAGTCCAAGAGAATAAACAGATGCACGGCAAAGGGAGAAGAGACAGGGAGAGAAGACAAGAATCAATAGGAATAAAGGCCGTGACACCCTATTGATGCAGAAACACTGGGGTGTTCTGAGAGCAAGAACCCAGTGTCCTGGAAACTCAAAGGCCACCAAAGGCATCCTGAGCTGCTGGCTTTCTGGTTTTTGACTCATGGGTTCAAATAATTAGGTTCACTGGCCACAGCCAGTAAATTTTAGAAAGAAGTTTATTATACATCCATAGGCAGGAGAGAGAGCGAGAGAGAGAGAGAGAGAGAGAGAGAGAGAGAGAGAGAGAGAGAGAGAGAGAGAGAGAGATTGTTTCACAATAAGGGTCTTAGGAGATAGGGCATCATTGAGGTGCTGCAGGCTTTTTAAAGGACTTACGATATAGAAACTGTGTGAAAAGCTGGTCAGCCCAGTCGTCCGACCGCAAGATGTCCCGTCATGCATTTATGTGTAGCCCCAGGCAGGGATGCCCTTAGGGATGACAAGCAGGAACAGAACTCTCTTCTGGCATTCCTGGCCTCCAGGACATTCTCAGAACTGTTGCTTTGGGGTCCCTGCCCTACTATTTCCTGTTGTCATCAGTATGGAGTTTGGAATTCTAAACAGTTGAATATTTTCATGACACAGAAGAGAAGGCTAATATTGGCCAAGCAACCAGGGATGGCGTGGTCGTGACTTTTCCCATTGCTGTGATAGATGCCTGCCTGACAAGGGACAACTTAAGGGTGGGAGAGTCTATTTTGGTGTTTGGCTTAAGAGGATTCAGTTCCCCAGAGGCAGGAAGGTATGGTGGTGCAAGCCTGTGACTGCTTCTTCACATGTGTGAGGGTCAGGAAGCAGATATTGGTTGGAACCAGAAGCAGGAGTGAACTGTGGCACCCAAAACCTCCATTGACCTACATTCCCCAGCTAGTCACCCAGTTCCAGATGGCTCCACAACCTCCCAAAGTAGTGCTACAAGCTAGGGACTGAGTGTTCAAAGACAGGAACCTGTAAGGGACATTATATGTCCAAACCGTATCAGACAAGATAAACAGGATTGCCTTAAAAGCCTTTAAATCTCCAGAAGAATGAAAAGACACATATTTTGTAAATATATACATGGTATTGGGATCAATTAGGCACAAAAAGGAATTTTCTAGAATAGTCCCTACTGCAGCTTCTGAAACCCACAACAACACCCACCTTGTTAGTATCCTAGGATCAAGGCCCTGTAAGAAATCATCTGGGATAAGGAAGCTTGCTTTAAGCAAACCAAAGTATAAAATAGATGAAGTTTGTGTCTTTAACATATCGCTATGAGAATTTAACTCCATCAGCTTTCAGGAGGGTGCTGATTAGCCTTACTATCCTGGGAGCCCTTGAACGTCTCAATCCGAAGTCTCAATCTTGGTCTGTGCTGCTTTGTTCATGTTAAATGGCCAGGATTGCCTCTGTCTTGTTTATCTAAGTCAGATTCCTGAAAATTAGCCAACATGACCATCCCAGGACACAAAACCCATCTCTAAAGAAATGAGTGTGGTTGTTGACATAAACTACGTTGCCCGACTCAAATCATTTGGGGCTCACATTGGAGTAGACCCCAAAGTTCATGGCTGAATGGGGATGTTGTCATTTGGAAAAGCTGGATCTGTTAAGATGGGGTAAGAAGACCTGTGTGCTAGGCAGCAAGCAACTTGTCGCCTGCAGGCCACCTCTTTGCTACCTCAGCATCCAACTGTAATGGAAATGTCCATGACCACATAAAAATTCATGCCACTCAGACAAAAAGAACCAAGAAGCTTATAGATGCTGCATCCTCCATGAACCCTATCTTCTTGAAATTCAGACATAATTCCATATGTTCCAGTGACCAGTGGTTAAATTAGGTTGTCTTGCACTGATATTCCCCAGTATAACAAAGAAAAACAGACAGGAATAGCAGCAATGATAAACTGTGTGAAGGAAATAGGAGATGGCGTGTACCACATCCCAGACAACAGGGCTCACTAAAACTCCTGGCAGTGGATAGAATTCTTGGCACACAATATAGACCCGGGAATATCATCTCTGTTGGTTCGTCCTTCACGAACATACTTGAGAGAGGCATACTCTCTGGGAACAAGGTCACTTTCCTTTCCCTTCCGTGCAAGTTCAAGGGTGTCTGTCTGTTTAGGCTCCTTAGATGGATTATGAAAGGCTGGGTGTTGAGCGACAGGCATTTATTTCATGGTTCTAGAAGCTGGAAAGCACAAGATCAAATGAGACAAGATCCTGAATCTGCCGAGTGCCTGCTTCCTGACTCGGGAATGGCTCTCTTTTCCCTGGGCCTTAGTTTATAGCAGTATAATGAAAACCTCTCGGGCCTCTGATACAGCAGTATTTATACCAGTCATGAAAGTCATTCCTCACCTGATCCCCAAAGACACTCCTCCCAGTGCCATCAGCCCGGGGTGAGGATTTGAACCTATGAATTGTATATGCCCAATGTACAAAGGAGTTAGACATTGTCCTAAAGGTGGCCCTGAGATGTTAGTTACTTCAGAGTCTTCTCAGCCTTTCAAGGAGTTTCTTCTGAAATGGACATGTCTCAAAAATGTAATAGGCTGCTGGGCAGTGGTGGCACACGCCTTTAATTCCAGCACTTGGGAGGCAGAGGCAGGCAGATTTCTGAGTTCGAGGTCAGCATGGTCTACAGAGTGAGTTCCAGGACAGCCAGGGCTACACAGAGAAACCCTGTCTCGAAAAACCAAAAAAAAAAAAAAAAAATGTAATAGGTTTTTTTTTTTCCATCTTTTGTGTTCCTAGACAACTCTACTGAGCAATAATCCAAACCAGAGATTTTGTTTGGTCATACATTTTAAAGCAAGAAACCTCTGTATTCCAGCAAAAACTTCCAATCTTTGTCTATCTTCCCAGACTATTAATTTTCAGACCTTAAGGACTCAACCCATAATGTGAAATGAATTTTACTTCATGAACCCAATGTACAATTAATTATGCATGTGCTATGCATAATATAACCAAATCACAGATTTCATGCTACAGAGTTTACCTGCAGTGTATGCAGGCTCATGGCAAGAAGTTTTGTTAACTTTCATTTTTAGTAGCTATCTAATTTATTTTTATATATTATATACACTTGTATATTGTATATTTGTATATTATATCTTTTTAATTTATTTATTTTTTATAATTTTGGGATTATAACTCCAGCATTCTTTTTTCCATGCCCACTCCTGCCTCTTCTGAAACCCATGCCCTCTTTTTCTGTAATTGTTGTTACATGTGCATTCCATTCTGAACCAGCACAACCCCTAACTACATTCTAAATATTTATCTTTATACTCACAGGTCATTTTTAAAAACAGGAATGAAAGAAAGTAAGGCAAAGCTGGCCATTGGTCATGGTCCAGCGGACTGACCTACAGCCCACTAATGGGCCACGCCCGGGTCTGAGAATGCTACTTAGCCCCTCCCTGCATCTTAGCATCTGCTTCAAAGGAAATTAAAACAATGGCCTTGGGGAAAGAGGTTTGATTTTTTTTTTTTAAGACTTTTGTAATTCACCTTTATACAACTCCCAGACAGATCTTCACAAAACCTAGAGTTCTTCCCTTTCTGTGTCAGAGAATAGTTGGCAGCTCAGGAGACTGAGGAGAAGGTGGGTGAGCCTTTTGCTATATTCTGATCTCACGGGGGACGTAGAGGGTGGTTTGTTCAAGGCCATCTTGAAATGTACAGTGAGATGAGAGAGAGAGAGAGAGAGAGAGAGAAGGAGGGAGAGAGGAGGAGGAGGAAGAGGAGGAGGAGGAGGAGGAGGAGGAGGAGGAGGAGGAGGAGGAGGAGGAGGAGGAGGAGGGGAGGAGAACACACATTAGCAATTTCTGGATACTAGCCTGCATTAGCCTGGTAGAAAGTGCAGCTTTCAAGCCTGTTTGTCCATCCTGCAGGGTAGACGCAGGCCGCAAGAGTCTCTCTTAGCAAAGCCCTGGTTCCTTCCCTTTCTGTTGGAAAAGCAGGCCACATTCAGCCTGCCAGAGAATTTCCTTACAGCCTACCAGCAGTGGTCACGTCACACCAACATCTGAATACTTTCCTCTGAATTAAGCTGTGATAGGCACCCAGGCTGCTTTGTAACCAGGAACAGAACCCTCCAGCTGGGCCAGGCGCAAGCCATGGCCTTCTCCACTTGCCGTCCCTGACCCCACAGTCCTTCCTGGTTGATGAGTCCCTTTCTCGTTCTGAGGATTAGCCTCACTTCCGCAAGCCATCTTCATCCTAAGGAAGATACCTTGCCGAGAAAAACTTCCAGCCAATCCCTGCTAATGATCTCATGAGGATTTTTTTTTTTTTTTTAGTTTTTCGAGACAGGGTTTCTCTATGTAGCCCTGGCCGTCCTGGAACTCACTCTGTAGACCAGGCTGGCCTCGAACTCAGAAATCCACCTGCCTCTGCCTCCCAAGTGCTGGGATTAAAGGCGTGCGCCACCACTGCCCGGCCTCATGAGGATTTTTAAGGGACTGCTTTTCTCTGGAGTATGACTTTGTGAGGTGGAAGCAATCCCCAAGACCCTAAAGGTATTGAGGTTGATGCTGACGATGAAGGGGTAGGGATGGAAGCAAACCTTTCGGAGGGAGATGAGCCTGCGTTGAAATGCTGGGTTCACCACAGATTATATGAACTTAAGTTTCTATCTCTGTCTTTATTTTTCTATGGTTGGTGCTGACAGTTCAGAGGTTGGCTTCTTAATTGGTAGTCAACAAGATGGCCAGGAGAGAGAAGCCCAAGGCAGATCCTCTGTGCATCTGGATTCCTACGGACTAGTCACAGCAGGTCCTAGGGTGTCAGAGTGGAGGCTGTCGTCACCTTTGTCTGTGCACTGCCCCATGATCCCCAAGAGGCCCACCATCTACCATGAGATGTGGGGCTTTGTCCGTACAAAAAGCCCCAGATGAGACTACCCAATTTTATTATAACTTAAGGGATGGTTGAGGAAGAATATTAAAAATTTACTGCAGCAAATAAAATTCTAACTTTTCATCAACCACAGTGTGAAATCATTACCAAATGTACTCAGAAAATGAGTCACATGAAAAAAAAAAAAAAAGAGGGCTGGTGAGATGGCTCAGTGGGTAAAGGTGCTTGCCACCAAGTCTGACGACCTAAGTTCAATCCCTGGGACCCCGCAGTAGAAGAACCAAGTCCTCCTGCAAGCTGTCCTTTGGCCTCCACGGGCATGGGAAGAATGTCATGCAGCCTAGGATAGCTCTAAAGCTACTTTTGTACGTCTGCTGGAAAAGTGGTATCTCATATACCATTATTACTCTGGAAGTATTTTTTTAAAACAGTTCAATCATAGAGAAAAGCACTTGATTTTAGCCTGGTGCTTTTGAGACATCAAAAGGGGCGAGTGTTTCACCCTCTCAGTAGGAACCGCGTTTGGTTTGCATCCTCTGATCCCTTCTAGAGCTCCTTCCTTTGCATTTGTGGTTCTTGCCTCTCAGCCTCTTCTCAGTGGTTCAGAGTGGGTGTGTGTGATTACAGCCTATGGTGTTCTTGCTTAATTATAATTGCTTACATTAAAGCAACACCTTAGAAGATACCTCATTCCCAGGGCTCTAACGTGGACATGGGTGTGGACAGACCGGCTCATCTATCTCGCGGGTTGGGATTTTGATTTCTGGGAGGCAGCTAGATGGAAGCTGGCAGAAGCTTTCCCATTTCCTCGGGCTTTTTGCTAACCCTCAATTAGAACTCATTCTTAATTTCCCAGCCCAGTTTATTAACCTTCAGGATATGGTGAAAGATCTCATCTCATTCCTTCCTAGGAGTATAAAACACCTTTCTTCTCCCCACCCCCATCTCTCTGCCAGCCTCCTGGCCTTGCAGCCACACCCGTTTTTTTGTTTGTTTGTTTTTTGTTTTGTGTGTGTGTGTGTTTTGTTTGATTGATTGGTCGGTTGAGTGTTAGTTTGTTTGTTTGTTTGTTTGTTTAGTTGAATTTTTTAGACTTTTTTCTCTTTTTCTTTTTTTTTTACTTATTCACTTTATGTTCTGCTCACTGCCACCCTCCTGGTTACCCCTGCCACTTCTCCCATCCCCCTTCCACTTCTCCTCTGAGCAGATAGGGACCCCCCTGGGTATCTCCCTACCCTGGCACATCAAGTCTCTGTGAAGCTAGTTTCATCCTCTCCCATTGAGGCCAGGCAAGGCAGCCCAGCTAGAAGAACATACCCCACGAACAGACAACAGCTTTTGGGATAGCCTCTGCTATAGACCAAGCTATACATCTACTACACATGGAGGGGGAGGCCTAGAAGGAAGGCACAATGGAGGAACCTTGAATCTCACTTAGAAGGGAAGAAAATAGTCATAAGAGGCAGGTGGAGGGAGGGAGTTGGGAGGGAGGGAGGACGGGGAGGGGAATGGAGGTTCAGGATCAGCTGTGGAGAGAGACAGGAGAGATAGTCAGATGGCCATGAGAAGGAATGGAAATCTGCAACTGATGGGGGTGTGGAGGCAGGGGCATCTCCAGGAAGAGACAGAGACCTGGATAAGGGAGGCTCCCAGGAATCAATGGGGGTGACCTTAGCTGTGACTCACAGGACTGGGGATATGGAACCTGAAAAGGCCACCTCCTGTAGCCAGGCAGGAACCCCAATGGAGTGAGCATCAGGGACACCAACGCACCCACAAAACTGTCAACCCAAATTTATCCTGTCTACAAGAAACGCAAGGACGGGGGATGGAGCAGAGACTGAGGGAACAACCAATTAACAACAGGCCCAACTTGAGAGACCCAAGAACCAATCCCTGACACTATTAATCACACTCTGTTCTGCTTGCAGACAGGAGTCTAGCATGGCTGCCCTCTGAGAGGCTCCACCCAGCAGCTGACTCCTCCCACTTTTCTGACAGAAGTGGTCACTCATTTCTCTGTACCACTTCCTCCTTGCTCCCTCGTCCTTTCTCCCTCCTTCCATCTCCCTTCCATCGCTCCCTGCCTCACGTGCTCTCCTGCTGTTGTACAGCTTCTCTTGATCATCTGGAGCCTGTGCCCAAGGCAAAGGGCAAACCTTGATAACCTGTAAGACAGTGATGGACCAGTAAACGCTTCTGCCCGCCGGGTGCGTGCTCCCCACACAAACCGTGAATGAGGCCTTGGCAGTAACTTGCAATATCATAAGGGAAGTTTGGGGCAATGTTTTAAAAATAACTCGATTGCACAGCTCTTGACTGTGTACTTTGTAGATGACATGATGTCACGATTTCAAAAGCATGGGCACACTTGGGTCTTGGTTCTGCTGTATGTAGCATGACTCCAGGATATTCCTAGCTCAGGACTTAACAACAGACCACCTGCTCAGTCAGGCCCTTTAGGCACCTGCACTGCCAAAGGAAAACAAAATGGCAGCTCCCAAAACATTCAGGTTCACTCTGTGCCCTTCTCCAACTGCCCCATTCCTTTTCACGATTAGGGGGAATACGTTTTCTTTTTCTTTTTCTTTTTAATTCTGAAACCAAGCATAGGAGCACATGCTTATAACCCATGCACTCAGTATGGAGGCAGTAGGCAAAAGTCCAAGGTTACCCTCTGCTCCATAGTGAGTTTGAACCTGGGGTTTAAGACCTGCCTTTAAAAACAAATACATTCTGAGTCAAGTGTGGTACTGCACACCTTGAACCTCAGTACTCACGAGGCAGAGGAAGGTGCATCTCTGTGAGTGCAAGGCTAGCCTGGTCTACATAGAGCTCCAGGCCAGCCTGGTCTACAAGAAGAGACTACAGAGATCCTGTCTCCAAAAAGAAAAGAGAAGAAAGGGGAAGGAAAGGAGATTCAGGGCTGGGGACATAGCTCAGTGATAAGTGTTGATTTAATATGCATGAACCCCTAGCTTCCACAAAATAATACTAATAATAACAACAACCAATAATCCATCTGGCCTAGCCTATTGTCATCTTTTTAGCTAATGAGACTAAACACCTATAGCTCACTCCTGCCCGGGCCTTTTCTTTCCCTGGTGCCCATTTCCCTTTCTTTCTATTTTATTGACTGTTCCAGGGCGCTCATTCTGGGGTTCTCTCTCTCCTACATTTCTCTCGCCCTACTTCACCCCTCCCTCCCTCACTGGCATTCCTTGCTTTTTTCCCTCTTGTCTCCCTCAAGTTGAGCAGCTGTGGGCAGCAGGAGCAGAGGGAGATGGCCCACACTAGGGAAGTCCGTCAAGCAGGCATCTCCAGGGAATTGAATTTCCTTGTTTACTCATGTGTGTGTGTGTGTGTGTGTGTGTGTGTGTGTGTGTGTGTGTGTGCACGCGCGCCAAGTGCCTTGGCATGTATTTGAAGTCAGAGGACAATCTGTGAGAGTTCAGTCTCTCACCGTGTGGGTCTGGGGATGGAACTGAGGCATCAGGCTTAGGGCCAAGTACCTCCGTCAACAGCCATCTTTTTAAATACGTTTCCCCAGATTTTAAGTAGAGTACCCCTAAAACTAAAGAAAGGGGCTAGAGAGATGGCTGAGCAGGTAAGAGGGTTTCCTGTTCTCCTAATGGACCTGAGTTCAGTTCCCAGCACCCATAGTAGGTGGCTCCCAAGAGTCCGTAACTCTACCTCCAGGGATCTGCCATTCTCTTCTGGGCTTCTCTGTGGGGACTTATCACATGTGGTACGTATACACACACACACACACACACACACACACATATGCACACATGCACACACACACAAATAGGATAGATAGACAGACCGAAAGAAAGAAGGAAAGAAACAAAGAAAAAGAAAGAATGAATGAATTAATGAATTTTCAAAAAAAATCTTCTAGACTCGAGTTTTCCCATCCTCAGGATGGAGGCTGCTAAGTGGTACGGTTCAGATAAACCTTGAGTCTGTTTTGCTTATTGAGACAGGGTCTCATCTAGTCTAAGCTGGTGTCACACTTCCTGTGTAGCTAAGGTGGCCCTGGACCATCCTATCACTGCCTCCCAAGTACTGGGACTGCAGATGTGGGCCACCGCCATGCCTAGCCTAGGGGGGTGTTTTCGTAGCTCATGGTCTCAGAGGTTGTAGTCTGTGGTCAGCTAGATCCATCCCTTGAGCCTTGAGTATGACAGAAGGCCACAAATGTGTGCAGGAGGACAAAGACCAGCTATGACATTCAAAACACACCCCTGGTGTGCGTCCTTCAGTCAGGACACACATTTTTTTTTTTTCGAGACAGGGTTTCTCTGTGTAGCCCTGGCTGTCCTGGAACTCACTCTGTAGACCAGGCTGGCCTCGAACTCAGAAATCCACCTGTCTCTGCCTCCTGAGTGCTGGGATTAAAGGCATGTGCCACCACTGCCCAGCTGGACACACATCTTAAAGTTTCTACCACAACCTGGCATGCAAGCCTTCAACACTTGAGCCCCACGGGGCTTACTTCTTAAGGCAGTCATATGTTCCACCTGAAGTTCTGTGCATTAAAGGATTGGTGCCCTTGTCGCGGTGTTGAGTGACAGGATCTAGAGGAGGCGGGGCCGAGTGGTAGGCAGTTAGATCAGGAGGACACCATCTTGGAAGAGATGAATGCTGATCTCCTGCAGGGGACTGACTCTCTTGGGATCGGTTGTTGGAAAACAAGCCTTTCTCCTCCTCCTGGCACCTCTTCCATCAATGTTCCTGCCGTAATGATGCTGTCCTCTATAAGGCCTTCACCAGAGCCAAGCAAATGCTAGCATCTTGCTCTTAAACCTTCAGAACTCTAAACTAACTAAGCCTCTTTCAACTAACTGTATATTACCCAGCCTCTGAGACGTTGGTACAGCCAAACAAATAGACGAACACGGTAAATGCTTTTCAGGGACTCTACAGCTGGATGAAATAGCAAATATAAGAGATGCTTCAGATATGTTACACTTAGGGTGAATATTATTTTCCTTTTTGCTGCCCATACAATCCTCAAAGTCTTATAAAGAAAAATAAACAGCCTTGGCAGACAACTTATGAGAACACAGTACTTTGTGTATCGGATTCTAGATAGGTTGGCGTCACGGCCAGCAAGAGCCTCCAGGTCAATTTTCCTTGTGCGTGTGCTGTAGCTGCTGCTTTGGTTCTTTAATGTTTAAATAGTGCCTGCTTTCTTTGAGCTGGCATGCTTGTTAGACCTCCCATTAGTGCGCTTATTTATTTATTTTTAATTTCACTGGCCATGTATAAAGCATTCTCATGGAGGCTGGGGGGGGGGGGGGAGCAAAGTAGGATAAAATGAAAATGGCCCTGAACAATAGCAAGAAACCCTGGCCTGTCCCCAAGGTGACAACAGTTTGGAATATGTCTCCTCACATTTTAATTCACATGTGTGCACCTATAGATTAAGTTTGTGACTCTGGGCATAAAGTGCCTCCTTGCTGTTTCAAGTTGTAATGTTGCCAGTTTCCTTGGAAGTTTGAAATGCTCAGAAGGGCTGGTCTTTGTCTATAAATAAGTACAGCTCCATCCTGCCTTCTCCAGATGTCTCAGTGTATTCTGCAACCTTCGCATTAAAGTGTGCCCTGTAAAGGTATAGATGTTGTCTTTTTCATTTCTTTATCACTCAGGTCTCTGGTATTACCTATCACGTGTGGATACTTTCTTACTAAGTTAATGATGAGGGGTGGGCGGAGACACAGATCTGTCATCTCAGATACCAGGAAAGCTAAGGCTATGGGATCAAAGTCCTGTGTGGCTTATAGAGTGAGTTCAAGCCCAGCCTGGGGAACTTAATGAGATGAGACTCTGTCTTGAAATAAGTAAAAATAGGACAGTGTATATAGTTTGGTGGTGGAGGGCCTGCTTTAGCATTCTCAAGGAACAGTTAAGTCCCGGATACTGAAAAAAATATGACAACTTTTAAACGTTAAATGTGTGTAGGTTCCATGTGTATCTTTAAGCACCCCTTACTGATACACGGGCTCCATAACCTCCTCCACTGCAAACTGCAGTCAGTGTCTCTCTGCCCACCTTGTCATGTCTGCAGACTTCTCCAGTAAGAGCTCTAAGAGGCAGAATTGCCGGGACAAAGAAGGCTGCTTTTCCTAACTCGTCAACATTGCCCAAGAGTCTTCCAAGGACTGTGGCGCCAGCTTACAATCCTATTAATAACACCTTTTCCTGAGTGGCTTTTTGACAACGTGTTTCCAAAATAATCATATGTGGCTTTTTTTTTTCTGTTTTGATTTTGGAGAAAGAGGAGGATAGGCAATAATTAAGAGGAGCAAAGGGGGTGTAGAAATTCATTCATTCATTCATCCATTCTGTCAGTTGGTTGTTTTTCCTGTCATTGATTTCCTTCCAGGCCTGATTCTAAACGCTGAACACATAAGACAGACAATGTGTACTGTTCCCTCAGATGGATTCATAGACTAAATATAAATCGCAAATTCTTAATTCTAAAGGTACAGCAGCAAAGACTCCTGCCAAGCAATGAAAGATATGAAAGATATAATCTCAACTTAATCAGGACGGGGGAGGGGGGCAGGGGAAGATCCATAAAAAAAAATTTTTAAGGTTTTAATGAAAAAAAATTTTAATTCATTTCTTGCATACACACACACACACACACACACACACACACACACACACACGCACGCACGCGTGTGTGTGTAAGTCAGACAAGAGCTTGCAGACTCAGTCTTCTCCCTTCATCACACATGAGCCCTGGGATGGAACCCAGGGCTTTGTGCATGCTAGGCAAGCACTCTGCCAACTGAGCTCTGCCCGAAGCCCCAACTTTAGGGTGCTTGATGACATTCGAATTCAGTGAGCGTATTAGCGAATCTATTGACGTAAGCTTTCCTGACTTAAAGTGCCATAATGTTCTCGAGCTTAGGAAGTATGCGTTGACATGTTGAAGGTGAAACACACACATTTTTTTCAACCTGAGTCTTAAAAGGTTCAAAGAATAACAGATTCCTCTAACTCAGAGCTGGCCAGTGGCACAATCTGTCCTGAAGATGGTCTGTCCATCTGAGAATGGTCTGCTCTGATGATGTAATAGCCAGTCACCATGTACAACTCTCAAGCACTTGAAATACGACAGGTGTGACCACAGGTTCGAATTATTCATTTTTCTGTACTTCAGTGTGACCTGTCCAGTAGCCGCCATGTTGGACAGTGTAGATGTAGACATGCATAAAGAGGAAACTAATAAGCAAACAGCACTAAGTATAACTGGTGATCTTCTTTGAAGGGTGTGTGAAAGTCTTCATTTTTCTTAGGCTTTTTCTCAACATTTGCATCTTATATTTAAATTATATAATAAATGTGATGCCATCAGAAGGAAATTGACATAAAAGTGTTATTGAGATATCTTTTATTGCAATTAAACTATCAGAACTTGGTGAGATTATACTGGGTTAGAGGTTCAGCACAGTGCCAGGGTGCTTGCCTAGCATGCACTAGGCCTTGGGTTTTATCACAGCATCACGATTGATTAATTAGCTAAAAATGTATACTCAGGAACTAGAGAGATGGCTCAATATTTATGAGTTACTTACTGCTCTTACAGTGGACCCAGGTTTGGCTCCCAGCACCCTCATTACAGCTTATAACTGCCTGTAACTCCAGTTCCAGGAGATTCAATACTAACTCTCTTGGCTTAGATGGGATCTATTCATACAGAGTTCACATAAACTCATAAACTCATGCAGGTTCACACATACACATTTTCTTTACATTTGTACTATCCAGGGTCCAAGGAGAGGGCATATTCTGGTGCTACTCCAAGATGTGAAAAGCATAGCCTTTTAAAATGTAACTTAACTACAAAAGTACTTGTACAAGTACATGAAAAGACAAAGCACACAAGGTTACTGTGGGCAGCGTTATTTGCAGTAGCGAGAAATTGGCAGTGTTCAAAATGTTCAGCAAGAAGACAGTGGTCCGATGTATTCTGCTTTGTTCTTATTCTGGATTACTCTAAATCTCCCCAACAGATTGAGGCAAATGCGTGATGCTGTGGAAAGATGCCCAAGACAGATTGGCAGGGAAGGAAAAAGAGCAGTGTACCCAACAAAATGTTTACCCATGTTCTCCAATGTCAGTGTGATTCAACTTGAGGAATATTTTCTTCTTTTTTATTGACTGGTGGCACAGACATGTACCCACAGGACCATTCTAGACTGTGTTCTCCCTTCTGGTACAGTACTCAGTACTTTGCATGAGAGAGGCAATACTTGCCTATCGGATTGGCTCTGTGTTGGATGACCTGGAGAGTGGGCTAGTGTGAGTGTTCTGAACATGTTTAAGTAGAGTAGTGCAGGTGTGTAATTCTGGACCTCGGGAAGGGGAAGTGTAGACAAGATGACCGTGGTGTGCGTCCAGATCTGGCTATGCAATGAGAAGAAGCAAAGGAAGTCTGGGAGGGAGGCAAGGATAATGGACGCTACTTGTACGATACATTTATTCTTGGCCTACAGTATTTTCAGCTTACAACAGATTTTTTTGGAGTATAGCCTCATTGTAACTTGCGGTGCATCAAACGTATGCCTGTGTTTTTCAGTAGCAAACTGAAACAACCATACACACACACACACACACACACACACACACACACACACACACACACACTTTTTTCACACACTCTTTCACACACTCACTCCCAAACTCCTTCGCACATATCCACTCACATCTGTATATAAAGAAGGAACCTTCTGGAAAAACACCCATGAAACAGTTACCAGTCCAATCTCAGAAACTCCTAGGGGCCTGTGGAAAGACCACCCAGCTCCATCTCTTGAGTCACCCAGCTGGCTGTGGAGGGTCCTCCCTGAGGTGCCTTATTCCCTGAGTACAGGAAAGCCGCTGAGCAGCCAAAAATATCTCCAAACCAGGGCTTGCCAACTAGTTTGTTAGCTGCACCTCTGAGCCGACACCAGCTGTAAGGAACCATCCCTTCCGTGGCCTGCAGTTCCAGTCTCTATAATAGCCAGTCTCCTCTCCACGGCCACCAGGCCTGCAGGGCAGGCAGGGTCATTACTAAATTCCAATGAAGGAGTGTTTGTTATTGTTGTCAGGTTTGATGCTGATCCCAAAAGGACCTAATCAACAGGTAATAAGACCTCCTGGGAGCGATTAGAAACCTCAGCTTTAACCCCCTCCTAACCGCAGCAAAGAAGACAGCAGCCACTGTGCCCAGGATCTGCAGGACTGGTGTGACCAGGATAACCAGGGAGGCTCATGGGTAGTCTGAGGAGGGAAGCTAGAGAGGATGGCGGTGTGCATCCAGGCTTCAGCTTCTATGCTCGCTCTCTCTCTCCCTCCCTCTCCTTCATTATCCTCATGCTTAAGTACCCTGTTCCAGATACACGAGGTTCAAACCTAAAGAAGCAGAGTCAGGCCAGGCAAGGTAGCACATACCTACGATCCCAGCACTCAGGATTCGGAGGCAGGACAATAGCAAATTCTAAGCCAGTCTGGGCTACATAATGAGTTCCAAGTCAGCCTGGGTTATATTGTAAGTTTTAGCTCTTTTCAGCTATACAAGTAAATAAGTATATAGTGCATGGTCCTGCTTTTTAGATACTCTCCGAATGGGAATAAAGACATCCATACAGCAAGAGTTAAGTGCAAGCAGCTTTGATAAGCACACACGACTGTACAGGGACAGAGACCAGCAACATTGCGGAGTGAATCCGGAAGGTGTTTTAGTAAAGGCAGCATCTGCTGTGTATCTGTGGCAGTGCCAGTTGCCTGGAGTATTACACTTCAATGTCCATTTCTACTATGGGTCACCGCTGAAGTTCCTTTCACCTTGTCAATAAAATTGGGTACAAATATATATAAAAGCAATTAGTCTTCTTTTAAAATATTTCAATATCTGCTTTTATGCTGTTATCAGTGACTTATTAACCTGCCAACAGTTGGAAAGTTAGGCCCATCATTAACAAAACTTAGTAATGCCTGAGAAGACAACAGTGTCATGGGCCATTTTTCATCACCCATGTAGACACCAAACATTGTTACATAATTGTCACCTGACAGCACCCTTGGACCCAGACACAACCAACCTACAGAAGCATACCAGCATTAGTGTCAAAGAACAGTAGATTCATATTTTAAGGGACCCTGTGACAAGTGACAAGGACTAGGCGATAGCATCAGAATTACTCAGGCCCAGTTGGCCCCCACATTTTCCAAGTTGTACAGAGTTGCAACAGCCACTCTTCTTATTGTTGTGCAAGATTTTGCATTTTGCAAAAACTAACTGCAAGTCACTTTAGCTGGGTCAGCTGATTTAACCAGACCCAAGAGTACAATAAAGAGAGTGAAATTGGATGGGGACATGGCAGCCATGCACGGCTCAACCTTTTATGTCCTTTGAAGATCGTTTGCCCAAAGACAGGGAGAATTTGTACATTTCCAACTTGCTTAACCCTGGTATCACATCCTACTGGAACAAAAGTCCCAGAGGCCAAAACCTGAGGCCCTTCAAAATGCCACTGCACATCTGACGCTTTCTCAGAGATGGTAAAAGCTTTCGGTGTCATTAGATTTATTTTTAAGAGAAATGTTCAATCCTCTAGATCCTTATTTTACAATTTAACTAGTCCTATAACCCTTGGCATCAAGTTGGTTAAAAAAAAAAAAAAAAAAAAAAAAGCCAGGCAGTGGTGGTGCATGCCTTTAATCCCAGCACTTGGGAGGCAGAGGCAGGTGGATTTCTGAGTTCGAGGCCAGCCTGGTCTACAGAGTGAGTTCCAGGACAGCCAGGGCTACACAGAGAAACCCTGTCTCGAAAAAAGAAAGAAAGGAAGGAAGGAAGGAAGGAAGGAAGGAAGGAAGGAAGGAAGGAAGGAAGGAAGGAAGGAAGGAAGGAAGAAGAAAAAAAAGAGCCAGACAAGATCCTAACCCCTACTGAGTCCCATTCTATATCTGAAAAGAGGCAGAAACCATTGGAACGTCGTAAGGAGAGTCAGGTTGTTACTGAGACTTGGAGAGCTAAGCTCAGAGATGCCCTTAACATGCTGTGGTGATGAGGGAACTGGGGAGGCTTCAGGGCAGGGTAAGAGGGATTGTCTGTTATGGCTCAGCCTGGTATCCTAAGAAGAGGAGAAAAACACAGAGGTGGGGGATGGTAAGTCAGTATGCATAAGGGCAGGAGGAGGGAGGAGGAAGCCGGGAGAAGATCAGATCCAGGGAAATCAAGATCATAAGGGTCTTATAGGTGTAAGCCATGGAAACATGGCTTAGAAAGCAGGAAGTGCTTTTTGTTGTTGTCATTTTGGGGTTTTTTGTTTGTTTGTTTGTTTGTTTGTTTGTTTTTGTTTTTGATTTGGTTTGGGTTTGGGGGATTTTTTTGGGGGGTTGGGTTTTGGTTTGTTTGTTTTGCTGTTGTTTATGTGTATGGGTGTTTTGACACGATGTACGTTTGTGTACAACTTGCATGCCTGGTGCCAAGGAGACAGTATAGGATCCCCTGGAACTGGAGTTCCTGACAGTTGTGAGCTGCCATGTGGGTGCTGGGAATCTGGAAGAGCAGCCAGTGCTCTTAGCCACCGAACCATATCTCCAGCCCCAATGTGTAGTATTTTTGGTTAACAAAAACTCACAAAGACTGTCTGTGGATGGTTGGTATATGCTTGGCCCAGGGAGTGTCACTATTAGGAGGTGTGACCCTGTTGGAGTAGGTGTGTCACTGTGGGTGTGGGCTATAAGACCCTCACCCTAGCTGCCTGGAAATCAGTCTCCTCATTGCAGCCTTCAGATGAAAACATAGAACTCTCAGCTTCTCCTGCACCATGCCTGCCTGGATGCTGTCATGCTCTTGCCCTGATGACAGTGGACTGAACCTCTGAACTTATAACCCAACCCCAACTGAATGTTGTTTTTATAAGAGTAGCCTTGGTCATGGTGTCCACAGCAGTAAAACCCTACGACACTGTCTAAAAATAAAGTCTGCCAGAATATATTGTAGTAAGAGCTCATGTCTCAGAGCATAACCAATGGTTGGAGAGGAGCAAACAGGTAATTCAGCATTCCCTTCATTCCGTGGTCCAGTGGCGAGTGCCTGCCTTCAGGGAGTTCACTGTCAGATGAAGGAGACAATTGTACTTGATCACTCAAGCATATGATGATGGAATAAAATGAAACTCCAACAGGATGTGAGGCGGGGGAGGGGGGGAAGTAGCCAAGGAAAGCTTCCGGAAGTGAGCGACAACTGAGCTCTGTGTTAAGATTTAGTTCATGAGAAGAATGCAGAGTCTAAACCTAAAGTCAACAGAGCCCACACATTTTTTTTTTCCTCTAGAGGTCTGTCTCTATGCTTTTACTTATTTTTAATATTTTAGATTCATTTATACATATAAAGATAGATAGGTAGGTAGATAATATATATAGAGAGAAAGAGAGACTGAATATGAGAGAAATAAAGATATAGTGTTTTTCTTGTATACATGTGTGGTGGTTTGAATAGGAATGACTTTTATAGACTAACGTGTTTAAATGTTTGACCCACAGGGAGTAGCATTCTTAGGAAGAGACATGGCCTTGTGGGAGGAAGTACACCACTGTGGAGGTGGGCTCTGAGGTCTCTGGAGTCTTTGAGCTCAAGCTAGGCCTTGTGTAGCAGTCACCTTCTGCTACCTGTGGATCAAGATGTATAACTCTCAGCTCCTTGTCCAGCACCATGGCTGCCTGCATGCCACCTTGATGATAACAGACTAAACCTCTAAAACTGTAAGCCGTTCCCCATTAAAAGTTGTCCTTTATAAGAGTTGCTGTGGTCACAGTGTCTCTTCACAGCAATGGAAACCCTAAAACAGATTGTATATGCAGCGCCTGTGTAGGTCAGAAGTAGGCACTAATCTCCCTGGAATTGGAGTTGCAGACTGTTGTGGGTCCTGAGACCTGACCTCTGGACCTCTGTAAGGACAGCACATGCTCCTAACCACTGACCTGTCTCCCAAGCCCCGGTCTCCATGTTACTAGATCACTGGACCTATGACTCATGAGCTATCCTGTCTTCATTGGCAAATATTCCTGTAGACTGCTCTGGGCAGGGGATGGAGGTGGGGGTGAGGTGGGGACAGCATTCTCTTTTTCTGACTAATTGGGCCAAATGACTATATTTGAAGCCAGAAGTGGCATCCAATTTCAAGTGTGGAGACTAAACATACCACACTTCCCAGTTTTCCCTTCCTGTATCTGCCCTTCTGACAATCTCTTAGTGCTCCAGGTGAAGACGGGCTCACTTACAACAGGATATAAAATTTTACTTTGTCTCAGGGGATCTAGCCATTCCTTCTTCCAACACGCATAGTTCCCAAGAAACAGTGAGCCATGAGACAAGGAGATTGAGGAGAGGAATCAGGAACTTTTTGTTAGCTTGAGAATTGGACTAAATGGTTAAACTCCTGGTCTTGGCTTCTACATAAATTCACTCAGTATCTTTCAGAGCAACCCTAGTTTGAGCCGAAGCTCCAAAAAGACTATCTGTGTAAAAGGCTTTGTGGAGAGGGGCACACATAAAAGGTGATGACTACTTTACAAAACCCTGAAAATACTCATTGAACTCTTAGAATTTTCTAGACCTTGTGATTGGAACAGAAAAAGGCCTGAGACCTATTAGTCCCCTCCCTGAGATGAGTTCATGGACACGCAGAGGAGCTCAGATACAAAAACAAGCGAGCCGTAATACAACAGGACAAGTACAGACCAGAGGAAGGTTCAACGTGCTGTGGAAATGTGAATGAGGACGCAGTTAATTCTCAGCAAGTATAGTTGTGTGGGCTGCCGACGGGAGGAGACACTGCAGGGTAGGAAGGGCTAGGACAGCCTAGAGTCTGAGGTCATGGGTCTTGGAGAGAAGTGAGGTAAATCAAGTTTGGAATGCTTAACTCTAAACAATGACAGAGAATACAGCAGGGGACCTGGGACATTCTTGTTTTAAGACTATAAAGCTCCATCTGATAGAACAGGGGTCCAGTGAAGACCTTTACAAGGATAAAGATGGAGGAACACCAAGACGCAGGAGCTACTCTGTCTGGAGCATCTACCATGTGCTATGAACCACCTCAAGTACTTTATATGTATTTAAGTACTTATTATGGGTTATTTTCCCCTTGACCTCGAGAGCAGCCTATGAGGGAGGAATTTTTTATGCTGCTGCTTACAAAGATGAGAATAAGGTTTAGAAAAGTCACAAGCCTTCCAATAAGTAAATGATAGAGCTAGGGCTGTTACTTAAGGCTAGCCCAGAGTGGATTTGCATTGTCTTGTTTTGTGGATTTAAGTCTCAGCAAATGTAGATAAATTAGAAGACATAAATACTAAACGAGAGAATTGATAACTGTGCTCGTGTTTCAAAGAGTTTCAAAGGTGGAACAATTTATACATATGTTACTTGTCTGCCATTAGGCCTGTGGTCAAGAAATTCACCTGTTCAAGTTGACAGACTTTTTCCCCCAATAATGTTGGTCAAGGCCTGCTGACAAAAGATAAGTTATTTGACTATGACAGTGGTGGTACACACCTTTAATCCCAGGAGGCAGAGGTAGTGAGTTCGAGGCCAGCCTGGTCTACAGAGTGAGTTCCAGGACAACCAGGGCTGTTACACAGAGAAACCCTTGAGACTTGGGGATTAAAACCTGAGGTAGGGGGTTCAGAGAAGCAGTGTCACTAACAAAAATAGAGAAACTTGAACTGAAAGTGGAAGAAATTCTGGCATCAACATGGCACAGAGGTAGAGTTTTCTTACAGGAGTGGTTCTCAATCAGGGGAGATTTTTAGCTCCCGAGACTATTTGGTGATATCTAAAGACTTTATACTGTTGTCAAAATTGGTGCAGGGGTTCTAAATGCCACTGATACCTAGTGAGTAATGGCCACAGCTATCACTACAGTGTGTGTGGGAGACCTCATAAGAAAGAAGGATTTGACCAGCATGTCACCAACAGCATTGGCTGGCAAGATGGTTCAGCAGGTAAATGATCTGCAGGAAGTCTGACAACCTGAGTTCAGTCCCCCAAACTCAAAACCCAATGTGGTGGTGTGTACTTGACATCTTAGGGCTGATGAGATGAGAGGCAGGGACTGGTGAATCCCTAGCACTCTCCAACTACCTATCCTGGTCTCCTTGTTGAAGTTCCAGACCAAGGAGAGATATTTGCTTTGAACGAAAGGTAGAAGGTAGTCTGAGGACAAACAGTCCAAGTTATCATTGACCTTTATATGTGAGATGTGCATACATGCACCTATACACACATTCACACACACATACACACACATATTCATATACACACATGAATATGCACCCATACACACATATTCATATACATATATACACACATATGAATATAGACTCACATTCACTATTCACATACATGCATACACACACGTGAATATGAACCCACATGTACACACACATTGCATACACATACACATGTTAATATGCACCCATACATACACACAAAGACAGAGTGGAGAACTAAGAGTTGTCAGGCCATTAGAAATGTATTACTTTCCAATATACACAGTTCTGGTGGCTTTAAAATAATCCTTAGGAAAGGCTGTAAGAGTTTTGTTAGAATAGTCCAAAGTGCCCACCTACCAACCCTATATTCTAGGTTCTCAAAGTATTAATCCACTTTTCCTGGCTTTTTTCTCTCTTCTGTCAACATACAGTGGAGAGAATTGACACCTTCCGACTCTTGCCATTCTTTGCTCCATGTACCTACAGAGAACAGAGAAGACTCACAGAATGTTGCATCTCAGAGTGGTGTGTTGTGGGTTGCCCTGGTGCTATTTGTATTCTGATATTAATTCTGCTTCCTCAGGAGTGGACCTTCTCCCCATTCTAACCAGTCAAGCAAAGGCTGGAACCTGTGATTGGGCAGTGGAAGGGAAAGGAGTAGCTGGGGGTGGAGGAAGGGTAGGGGAAGGACGGAGGAAGAAGAGGTGGAAGGAGGATGGAGCCTGGAGAAGCCGCAAGTAACAAGAGATCTCATAGTTGTGGAATAGATGCGTGCAGTGGTGGATCTGCCCAACCTAGGTGTACAGCTTGTAAAGATAATGATTGGGTTGCGTGCTTTTGTTTTACATGGGCTTATTGAGGTTGGAGATTTACTCCAACAGTCATGTAATATCTTATTAGCAGGATCAGATATCCCACGATAGAGGGTAATGTTCTCAGCTTTCGGGAGGGGGTGATTCTAAGAGTTCAAAGCCCCCTGAGAAGTTTTGACGTTGTAGGTTTTTTTTAATGACCCCATTCATTGTTATATTTGGTTAATACCATGAGAACGTCTGATAAGGGGGAGCACATTAAGAGACTTGCTCCAACTACGCCCGCTGATGGAAGGAAGTAAGAAAAGGAGTTATGGAAGTGTGTGTCTCATTGGCCAGGGAGAAGGAGGCAGGCGGGACTTGAAGTTGATAGGATTCGGGACAGATGGGCTGTGGTAGGCAGGGAATGGCCATGGGAGTGAGAAATGTCACAAGGACCAAAGAATGACGTGAAACAGAACAATGGGCAGGTGCCAAGTGCCAGCTGTTTCCAGATGTTTTATCTTCAGAGTCTTTGTTTTAGAGGATTCCAGGCACCAATCCCAATCTGTAATTAGGAAAACTGAGGGATGTCCTTAATTATGCAAGATAAGAAGATTGTTTCGCACTCTCCCGTTTCCTGCTACGTCTTTGAGCCAAATTCTGCCAGTTTCCTGCACAGCTGATCTAGACTAAAGTGTGAGGGCGGGGGATCACACCCATCAGTCAGTTTAGGTCAATTCTGATACTGATTCATTCATCCGAAATACATTTTAGTAGCTACCATGGGTTATAGATTGTTCTAGAATGTGAGTGGTATGTTGGGGTCATCTATCTACTGTCCCCCTGTCTCTGCTTCACCTGTCCATTTCCAGTAGCCCAGTTCTCAGACATGAGGGAGAGCAAGGGAAAGAACCCCAACCCATCTTGCTACATGGCTTTAGTGATCAGCTGAGTTGGGTCCTGGCACCCTGGAAATTGTCATCAGTGAATCATTTGACTTCCACGAAGGCACCCCTCCATCTGAGGTCTCCTTGGCCCATCCTCATGTGTAATGGGCTGACCGGTGTGGTGAGGCAGTGAACGCATCATGCACCTCAAGTCCTCAAGATGGCGTCCCCGAGGACAGGAACTCTACCAAGAGGGACCTGAAGTCAGGAAGAGTTCCTGGGGTGGGGGGGGAGAATCCCCAAGCCTCCTGGGGGCTAATGGCAGCCTGTACAACCCAGGATAAGCTGCGCATGCAACCTGCCTTGCTCCCTTCCTACCTCCATCCACGTCTACGCTCACCTCTCAAATATCTTCAGACTGCTGTGTTAAGAACCCGGCAGGCTAGTGTGCATCAAACATAAAATTAAAAAAAAAAAAAAAAAATTCTGACAACAAAAAAATACTATTCAAAGAGAAGTATTATTTTAGGGTGACATTATTTTTCAGAGCCGCAGTTTTCGTTTGTTATTACATGTAGGAGTTCTGTGAATACACAGATAAGAGGGCACAATAGATATTTGACAGTGTGGTTCTCAGAGTATTTGCATATCCAAGAGATTATTTCAACAAGTATACTTAGACTGACCCTATTAACCATTCACAATATTTTGTCTTGAATCCAATTCACACTCTATAGACATGTCCAATTCATATTTCATCTCTTACGCTATTTTCCCTTTCAGACTTTGTATGAGGAAATAAATCCATAACATCAAATTTCGTGACAACATCTGCTCTGGCTGACATGATTTGAAAGGGAATTTCACTCATCCCGGGTTATGCTGTCTCTTAATTTGCTCTTTGGCTTTACCTGAGAAACAGCCTGTTTGATCAAGCCTCAAGTTGAAAGAGCAAGTTATTGATGCAGAATTCACAACCAGCATTGGCCTTAGCAATGCACAGGAGTGGCTGAAAGAGCCCCCTGAAGCCATGCTACCACAGGAGGGATGGAGAGGAATTCCCAGGCAAACATGGCTTTGCAACTCAAGTCCAGGCCAGACCTGCTAAGCAAGCCAGCAGAACATCCAAGATCAAGGTAGCTCAGAGTATATAATGTACTGTGAGTGACCTTTTAAAGGAAAACCAAGTGAGGGTCAAAATGTAATAAGAGACTAGGTGTTACAGTAAAGGCTTTCAATGTTAGTACTCAGGAAGCAGAGGCTGGAGGATCTCTGTGAGTTTGAGGCCAGCCTGATCTACATAGCTCCAGGACAACCAGGACTACATAATGAGACCATGTTTTATCTATCTATCTATCTATCTATCTATCTATCTATCTATCTATCTATCTATCTATCTACCTACCTACCTACCTACCTACCTATCTACCTATCTATCTATCTACCTACCTATTCACCTACCTCTCTATCTCCATCTCCGTCTCTATGGCTCAGTAGGACTGGAGTTCAGATATCTAGAACCCAAGTAAAAGCTAGGAGGGCATGACAGCCTGACTGTAATCTCATTATGTAGGAGCTAGAGACAGCGCCTCCTCAGAGCTCCGGGCTCAGCAGGAGACCCTGCCTCAGTATATAAGAGTCATCAAGGAAGACATCCAACATCAGCTGCAGGCTCCACACACATGCACACATGTCTACATTCACTCCCCATTCATGCACCCACACATGTGAGCATGTATACACACATGCATACCACAGACACAGACAGATATATATATATATATGTATATATATATGTATGTATGTATGTATGTATGTATGAATGAATTGAGATACTTCTACATTTATGTCCACAGCTGCAATAGCTAAATCGTAGAAACAGCCCAAGTTCCCACAATTAATGAATGGATAAACAAAATGTATATATACAATGAGACATTCATTAGCATAAAGAAGAATTAGTTCACTTACATGCTCTAACAAGGATAAACCCTTGAAAACATTACACTCAGCGAAATACGCCAGGCACAATAGGAAAAAATATTGTATAGTATCGTTTATATGAGCTGCCAAGAAGAACAAATCTGTAAAGAGAAAGTGGATTAGAGGTTTCCAGGGGCAGAGGCTGAGGTAGAGGAGGAGGCAGGAAGGACGGATTGCTTAATGAAGACAGAGTTTCTGTTTACGGTGATGAAAAAAACTTCAGAAATGGAATATAGTAATAGTTGCCTAACATCTTGGATGTGATTAATGACCCGGAAGTCCACACTTAAAAGTCACTAAGATGAGAGGCCAAGGAAATGGCTTAGCAGGTTAGGGTTAGGGGTTAGGGTTAAGGTTAGGGTTAGGGTTAGGGTTAGGGTTAGGGTTAGGGTTAGGGTTAGGGTTAGCAGCCTGGTGACCAGAGTTTGATCCCTGGAGCCCAGGTAGAACCCCAGCTGCGTCTGCAATCCCAGCACTCCCCTGACAAGGTGGGATTCGGCAGAGACAGGAGAACCAGCCAGAAGCTTGCAGGCCAGCTAGTTTATAGTATGTGTCCTAGAAGCAGAACCAAGAGAGACCCTGCCTCAAACAAAGGCGAAGGGGAGCACCAATCCCTGAAAGCTGGCCAGGTAAAGCCTAAAACCAGAATGCCATTGAAAAGGATTGTGAAAGCTCTAAGTGGGGAAATAAAAGGTAGAAAAACAAAAACCCCACCAGCCCCTGGGGCCGCTGGGTCCCAAGCACTCCACAAAAGCATTATAACCTGTCCCTCTCTTCCTGCTCGAGCTCCTCTATGGACATGGGAGTTTGTTGATAACACGTACCAATGGATGGGCTTAGAGATCTCAGCATCAATATTGGGGCAAAGGTACCAGCTTTGTTTGGCTGATGCCCCTCTGGGCCAACACAGCTGACAGGGGATGAGCGTCTAGAGCAAGTTCGATCCCAGACCTTGCGCCTCTGCCTTTAGGAAGCAATTTAACTGGATGTCATGGTGTCACGTTTTCTGCCTTTCCCAGCCTGACCCCTCCCACCATCCTGTCTCTGACTTCTGCTACTTACTGCTTACTAGGAGCTCTGTGTTCGTTGTTTTAGGAAAGTAGTGGGATGGTGGAAGGATGAGAGTCTTCTGAGACCCAACCAATCCTCAGCGCCCAGCTCTGGCTTGCTGTCATGGGGGGTCGAGGGTGAAGCCTACTTTCCTGGAACCGTTTTGGGAAGCCCAAAGCTGACACAGGCAGCAGAAGCAGGCAGGCAGGGGGGCAATAAAGAAGTTTCCAGATCCGCAGGGGACTATAATCACATTCCCCAGCCAGGTGCTGGGAGTAGGGCTCGAGTCAATCCAACCTTGGCCGAGGGCCAACATCTCCAGGCCTCCTTCTGCTCTACGGCCCTTTCCCCCTTTCCAGTCATCTTCCCAACCAGAAGCTTGTTAACTGTTTTTCCTGGGCTCTTATTCCAATTTCGAGGCCCCCTCTGTGTGTTAAACTTCAAAGAAACTTTGTCGCCCCAAGTGCAGTGTTATATAACAAGTCGGACACTCCAAATGGCTCTGTTGAAAGGGGTTTGTTCAAATGAAGGGGCCTGGGCACTTTGTTATTTCCCGCCCCTTTCGGTCCAATAAAATTGCCTTGGTGTCTGGATTAAGTTGCTGAGTATCAATTCTGAAAATTTTAAAGATGAAAAACAGAACCGCCTTCGCCAATCGTTAAAATGTAAAATGATTACAAAATGGCACCTGGCCAATATTTATGAATCATTGAATATGATCATAAAATCATAAAAAATAATCGCCAAAAGGCAAATAAATTACCTGGCTTACTGCTTATTTTCACGTAGGGTCTAACACAAAAGCTGCAGCCATGAATGATTTATGCTTGTTTTAACAATAATACTCATTTTACTGAAAGATGGTCAGCATTTGGGCTGCTGTGGGCAACACGCCAGCTGTCGAAAGGTTGATGTTTCAGCAACAATACATTAAATTATGAATAATACTGGTCCCAAAATGGAAGGTTATTAGCTCAGTATGCTTAATTAGCCCAGCTAGAACTTGGCTATCAAGTAGCACTGCCCATTTCCAGGGCTGGAGCTATGATGGGGGCAGGGGGGAGGTTGGGATGCTAATGGTTCAGAGAGAGGGAGGCGGCGTGTGGGTGTGTCTTTGACTTTCTTTTCATCAGTGAACATTAGCAGAGGCATCATGGGAAGCTGGGTTTGGGGATTTTGAACCTTCCTGTGGCGTATCTTGCAAATACTTTTTCTTCTTCTTTTTTTTTTTTTTTTTTTTTTTGGTTTTTCAAGACAGGGTTTCTCTGTGTAGCCCTGGCTGTCCTGGAACTCACTCTGTAGACCAGGCTGGCCTCGAACTCAGAAATCTGCCTGCCTCTGCCTCCCAAGTGCTAGGCTTAAAGGCGTGCACCACCACTGCCGGCGCAAATACTTCTTATAGAGAAGGAGAAAACGTTGTCCAGAAGGAGTTCCTCAGTCTTGTGGTCCCCAGCTGTGATCTCACAGTACAGCTCTTGGTTACCGCTAAGCCTGGGTCCTGCCAACAATCACATCATGTGTCATGTATTGGTGGGCAGACCCTCAACTGCCTTCCCAGCAGGGATTTTATTGAGAAGTTAGTATGATACAAATGAGGTGACAGAATGAGCAGCCACCAAGTTAAGCAATGATGCAACTCTGCATAATTACAGTCACGAGGCTCCGATGACGGACCAGCTTAGAATGTCCACCCTTGGCCTGGAGTGGGGCTATGAATTCTTAGAGCAAGCTTCTACTTGTTCTGTCTTTCTTTCCTGATATGGAACCTTATGTTTCCCAAGCTAGCACAAAACTTGCTAAAGGTCACCAAAGGTGACCTGGAACTTCTGATCCTCCTTTCTCTAACCCCCCCAATACCCCCTAGTGCTGGGGTTACAGGCACAAGCCACTACTCCTGTTTATGCCATGCTTGGGATTGAACCTGGGACTGCGTGTGTGCTAGGCAAGAACTCTACCAACTGAGATACCCCTTGCTTAATCTCTAAAGGGGTCTCCTAAGAAGCTGACGTAGAAACCATCCCATGCATCCAGAAAGAATAGTCCAAGGGGAAGGTCAAAGGTCACTAGGAGGATTGGACGAGCACTTACCCACTAGCGCAATAAGAAAGCTACTGAGTACCTAGCATGTGTGATGTGTACCTGTGTTTGTGTGTCCTTGGCTACATGTGTGTGTGTGTGTGTGTGTGTGTGTGTGTGTGTGTGTGCGTTCAGCTCCACACCTCTGTCCATCTTCTACCTTGTGTTGGCAACGTGCTGCCAGGTGCTCCAGGATTATACTCCAAGTTTGCAGCCAGGATACACCCATGCTATGGCCGCTCCATCTGCTAGCCCAGAGCTGTCTGTACCACCCCTTAGCTATACTTAGTACTGTTAGTAGCTTGTTTTTCTAAGCCCCGAAATTCATTTTCTTTTCCCGCCTCGCTTCCAGAAAAATAAATAAAAGTGAACACATCACTCATTTAAGACGAGGAATGGAATTTAGGTTGCGTTTTTCTTTCTATTTTTATGATTAGTTAGAATTTTCCTGGGAACGCCGCCAGGAGGGCATTACAGTGAGATAATGTCCTGTATTTAATCAGAACTGCAATGGCGAACTGCGTTTGGTGGGGAGAGGCGAAGTTAACGCACCCTTTCTGTCTTGTCTGTTTTCAAGAGACAGCCAACCACTTGGCCCAAGATGAAGGTGAGGCTGAGAGATGACCGGGCTCCAGTCTGGCGTGATGGCCTGCAGGGTGTCAGGGTGCAACTGTGACTCCATCTCCTCAAGGGACCTGTCAACCCCAAGAGCCCCGAGAATCCCCAGAGGAAGCTGAGTGCAAAGCGCCCCACCTCCCCAAACTGGCCAAGGTGATCAGCTGTGATTCCACATCCACTGGGCTCTTCCAGCATCTTCTTCTGCAACTGTCTGACATCTGCTGTCTGGGAGACATGTCTGGCTTCCAAATGAACATCTGTCCCTCCTGGTAACCCAGTCACTATGAGCAAGGGGAAGCACAAGGCCTTTAAGTGAACTTGGAAGTGAGTGCCAGGTAGGCCAGATCATCTCCTTGATTTTGTGTATCCGTGCAGGCTGCCTTTTGGGGTGAGAGCAGCCAGTTGGGAGCTTTGGGAGCTTTCTGAGTTGGTCTTGCTGCCAGCAGGGTTGTTTGTTTCATCGCTGTCTATGGAAAGGAGATGCCTGGGAGAGGCAAAATAGAAAGGGATATCTTAAAGAGATGCCCTAGAGAGATGCCTGAAAGGAAGGAAGAAGACAAGGGCCCAGGGACAAAGGAAAAGGGCTTTAACCCACAGGAAGGGAGCCTGAGACTAAGTGGATGGTTGTGGATCAGCCTTTCTCTGCAAAGAGCGGGGTGGTCAGGGAAGCAGGAACAGGAGGGTACACAAAGCCTCACAGATTTACTGTTGTCCCCATTAAACTCCCAGTCTGCGGGAGCCGTCTGTTCAGGTAAAGGCAGTGGAGAGAACAGGATGCCCCAAGCAACCCATAAATAGCAGGGTGAAGACAAAGTGTTTATTACTTAGCCTTATGGAGGCCGTATAAGTGCTCTCCCAGGGCGTGCGAGTGCAGGAGCGTGTGCACACCGTTGGCCCACGTGTGTGTCCCTGGAGTGGGAGTCCCAGACACAGTGTTCGCGCTTGGCTTGACTCTATGAAGGCATCCATTTGATGGAATGTACCGGAACCGTTCACGGTCAGCCCAGCAAAACCTTGTGGGGAGACAGCTTGTTTTTTACTCTTTACTTTTCCTGTTTGCAGTGAGAACAGGGTCTTTCTCTTCTCCGGCTCTTTGCTCTCCCCAAAGTTGTCTCACGAGGTCATTGCCAGATGAGAGGTTTCCTTTCAGCACAAGGCTAGATGGAAACAATACTCTGTTTTCTGGGGGGGCTGGGGGGAGGCTGGGATGAATCTGGCCCAGACTTGCCTGCTATAAATTTAAATAGGCTATTGTTTTAGTAGGACTGATGGTTTCTTCAGACAGTTGGGATTATTCGATACAAAACTTCATCGTGTGTGTGTGTGTGTGTGTGTGTGTGTGTGTGTGTGTGTGTGTGTGTGTGTGTGTGAGATGCTTCTTCAATGAATACACAATATCAGAAAGATAGGTCTAAACAATGTTTGGGTTGTAGCTAGGTTGTATCACTCACCTAGTCTCTGTCCTCTGACACACTGCTAAGTGACTTACCCCTTCTCATTTGGACATTAGTGTCCTTAATTCAGACTTACCTATCTACATGGTACTTTCTGGGATTGAGGATATACATATATATAGCTCAGTAGATATGGTACCTACCTACATGCCAGAAAAGTCTGCGTTCAATCCCCACCACCAACCTACACCAGACATGGTGGCCCATGCCTGTAATCTTTATACCCAGGAAGTAAAAGCAGGAATGGAAAGTCCAAAATCAGGCTTAGCTGCATAGAGAGTTTAAGGCAAGTCTGGATTACATGAAACCCTGTCTTATACAAGACACCTTCTTCAACAAGTATTTCTTGACTCTGATCTCAATCTACGACACGCTAATGTTCACCAACAAACCCCAGCACGCTTTGTTTGAATAGCTTCCATAGGCACAGAAGCATTCCTGCGAGTGGTTAGGGGTGACAGACGTGTGCTGAATGTCCTACTGAATCTCTTCAAAGACTGGACGCGTTGGTTTGCTCTGATGAGAGAAAAGCAGAGCGGAGCTTCACCGTCAATGTCATGCGCTGGCATCTCGAGAAGTCCTCACAGGCGTTCACAGCCTTTGCAGCTGCAGTCATCTCTATGGCCACTTTCCAAAGCTACTTTGCCATCATCGTGGGATGACGACAAGTATCTGCAAACTCCTCTGAGCATGAGGATCGGCAAATAGATGGAAGCAAGTCACCAAGACTAAGGCTGATCATTCTGGATTACCATGAGTAAGCAACAAAAGCTGTAAGATCATGGTTCAGGGTCTCCAACGTGACTAGTTAGAATGACTGAGCTCAGAAAGGCCCAGTACCTAGGATGCTCAGAGCTCAGGAGGCCCAGTACCTAGGATGCTGGGAGTGTCCTGGCACAGCCTTCCTCAGGCTGGTGTTGGCTGGCCCTGCAAAACTGTGGCCCATGTGGCACAGTGTGTCAGCCTTCCAGGAAGGCACGTCACTAACTGATCCAAGAAAGAGGGACTCCCTGGGGTTCCGCCAACAAGAGCATCCTGTGCCACTGGAGGCCTTTGCCAGCTCCTTTGTGTAGCTCCATAAGGTGGGCTCTCCAGGAGGACTGACCAGTATCTTCGTCTTTTTCTTAAAGCAGAATTTTAGTGGTCCAGGCTGGCCTCCAACTTGTGACCCTCCCTCGTGAGTCCTGGGTTGGCAGGCACATGCCAACCTTTCTAAAGCACTTGACACTGCCGTCTGCCTGGTGGGTGGTCTCGAGCCTCCTTTGTACCCTACCTCTTATCTTCTCTGAATTCATTTTTCTCTACACATGTACTGAATACATCTTTTATGATAGCACTGTTCCAGACATACAACACAGTACATATCTGTGTGTTCGTATGTGTGTATATGTTTCTATGCACGTGTATATGTGTGTTTGTGTGTATACACTTAAAAAAAATTCCCCAGCCCAGAGCACTTTCTGCTTCATAAGTAATGATCAAATAGACAAATAGCCATAAACAGTATTATTTTATTTAAAAATTTTATTGTATGTGCGTGAGTGTGTGCCCATGAAGGGATAGACGTAAGAGGGCAGACGGGGTTGTTGGGTGCCCTTCTCTGTCACTCTGGGCCATAGTCTCCTAAGACAGGGTCTCTCACTAAACCCAAAACTTGCTGTTTGTTTCTCAGCTAGGCTGGCTGGCAATCTACTGTCAATCAAACATACCATCCCTCCCTCTCCATCACTGTGATTACAGGCCTGCAGGGCCACATTCACATTGCACGGGGTCTGGGGATGCTAACTCAGGTCTCCATGCTTGCATCGAAAGCGCACTCAAACTCACCCTTAACCAGATACAGCATTCCCTGATGGCATCATTGCAATGAACGTGGAGGGTGCACAGTAAGAACAAAGTGAGCAGGCTGAGGGGGTGGGTTTGAGATGTCTCCTGTTGGGATCCCGTTGGTGGGAAGGAGGCTAGGATTCCCAGCACAAAGGGGACAGCACAGCTTTATGTCCTGTGTGAAGGCTCTGGGGAGGAATGAAGGATGGAGATCAGGTCAGGATCACCCAGCTCAAAGCAAGCACAGTTTGCATTAAGGACTGTTCATCCATCTTTGTATCCTGGAGACACTTCCCTAGACTTAGATACTGATGAGGAGAATCCTCCAAACCTCACAGCCATTAAGAAGACAGTCTCATTGCATGCCCCCCTCCTAAGGCAACACGGGGCCTTGAGCTCCGTGTCTGAAACATGACAGCCCTGATGGTATGTATGTATGCTCACATTTTCTAGAGATGAATCTTGGAGACAGGACGTCTGTTGTCAAATGCCTGTACTGAGTTGTGCTAAGCACTGGAGGTTCAGTGGTTAGTGCAGCTCCTGCCCTCAATTTGACTACAAAGGGGTCCCCGCTGTGGTTTGCAATAGATGTTTTCTGTTTGATTTCTCCTTGGCAAATTTGAGTGTCAGGGGCTAGGAATATCGCTTGTGTGTAGAGTGTTTATCTAGCATATGGAAGCCCTGGTATCACATAAGCTAAGTAGGGTGGAGCATGCCTAGAATTCTAACACTCGGGAGGTAGAGGCAGCAAGACCAGGGATTTGAAGTTGTCCTTGAAGCCATGCAAGGTGGCACACGCCTTTAATCCCACCACTTAGGAGGCAGAAGCAGGGGATCTCTGTGAGTTTCAAGGCCAGCCTGATCGAACATAGTGAGTTCCAAGGTAACCAGGTCTCTTTATAGAGAGACCCTGCCTGTCTCAAAAACCAAAACCAAACCAAACAAACAAGTTGTCCTTGGCTATGTAGTAAGTTTGAGGCCAAAGAAACAGACAAAAGATCTGTCTGGATTAGGAGACGAAGCTCGTCATCTAACTTGTGACACAAGTTTTTGATTTTGAAATCTAATGTATGTCTGCGCACCCTGTTAAAATCTATGCCTGGGGCTATGTTGTGTCCAAATTCACAGACCTTCTAATGAATCATGGCTTCCTGCTTCTGGCTCTTTCTGGTTATACTCTGGTCCTGCACCCTGATCGTGGATTCAAAGGACTGTGACCTCCCTCTCAGACCCCCACCCTATCCTACCCCTACCCCTGTGGTATCAGGGCTTTCCAGTCTGCCTAGATATTACTAGAGAGGGAAGAAGAGTAGCCTTCATTTGGCACAAGTAGCTCCTATAGATAGCTCTGCCTCTGTCTCAGTCTCCCTGATCTTCTGAGCCTATGCATTTGATTACCTTGAACTTCCAAGACCTACTGACAATGGTTTGAACCTCATTGGTTATATGAATTCACAGCCCAATAGTATTTTAACTTACCCTGCCTACCTGGTCCCCATCATTTTCTTTGAGCTTGGCTCCCTGACCCTCATTCTGTCTGACTAACTCTCCAATTGTTCTTCTCCATACCTCCATTTGATGTTCAGGTAATCTTTTTATATTCCAGGCTATAAATAATGGTAATGTGAGTTTTAGTTATGAAACTAAATGAAAATCTGTCTTGGTTTTAAAGGGATTTTATCCCTTATAACTTGAACTATTTCCTTGGTCTAGGAAGATGACTCAGAGGGTAAGGGCAGTTGTTGTGCAAGTGTGAGGACCTGAGTTCAGATCCCCAGCACCTGTGTGAGAGCTTGGGCATGTCTGCATACAGACCCCAGTACTGTGGGGTATTTCAATTTGAGACCTCGTCTCAAGGCAATAAACCAGAGAGCGATGGAACAGGACACTCAATGTCCTTCCCTGGTCTCCACACACGTTCATGATGTATAATTGCCCCCCCCACACATACAAGTATTTACTGATCTTTGAACCATATGCAAACTCAGGATGTATTAGAGTTTGGAGACCCCATTCTTTATTACTGAAAAGAGCTCAAAGTGACGGAAACAAAGTAATCTCCAAGAAAGAGAATGTAGGGGTGCCACTTGCTTATAGAGTCCCATGACATTCTAATCTGTCACCTTCCTTTTGTTTTTTTGGTTTTTTGGTTTTTGTTTTTTTTTGGTTTTTTGTTTGTTTGTTTGTTTGGTTGGTTGGTTGGTTGGTTGGTTTTTTGGGGGTTTTTTGGGGTTTTCAAGACAGGGTTTCTCTGTGTAGCCCTGGCTGTCCTGGAACTCACTCTGTAGACCAGGCTGGCCTCAAACTCAGAAATCCACCTGCCTCTGCCTCCCAAGTGCTGGGATTAAAGGCGTGCGCCACCACTGCCCAGCCCCCTTCCATTTTTAATTAGAGTTATCATCACATCTCGGGAGGAGCATCCAGAGGGTCCATTAAATCTATCAGCTTCCACGTGACATTTAAAACTGGTGATGTTTAAAATCTTAACCATATCAAAATGGTACTAGTTGGAGGGGAAATGGGTGTGTATGGTCCAGGGGCTCCCAGCAAAGTGAGACCCCTTTTCACTCCTGTAAGATGGAGACATCCCAGGGGTGAGTGCGAAAAGCAGTCCCCTTTCTATTGGTACATTTAATGCACATCCATCCACCTCATATTCCTGGGTTCTCACAGCATTGAGTCACAGCTTTAGAATCTATTGTGGAGAGCCCATTGGAGCATGGGTCTTACACGATAATGTATAGGAGTCCTTCCTCAGAAACAGTCTGCCTTCTGGGTGGAGTTCATCAGACACCTATCCAGACAGCCACTCTGAGTGCCGACCTCTAGCTATGATGTGTGTTCCAGAGCTTTCTACTGCCTTTCCACATTGACGTCTAAAGCAGCCACTGGCTTCAGCTTTCAATCGCCAAACTGGTTCTTCATTGTAGAACTACTAATTATTGTAGTTTCTACCCTGTGAGGTTCTTTACAGACTCATAGTGGGTAGTCTCATGATGCTATAAGACAGCCAGGAGTTCTAGATTGGGACTGGAAGCCACACACAGCTCCAAATCTGGAATTCTCAAGAGCATCATTTGGGGTCATTTTTAATTGAAAATCTTTATTGAGATGATGAGTACTGACGATTTTAGTATTTTTAAAATTATTTTTGTTTAGTTGGTTTGGGATTTCAGTTTTTAAATAGGATATCATCATATAACCCAGTCTAACCTTGACATTGCAATCCTCCTGCCTCAGTTTCCCTGGTGCTAGAAATAAAGCTCTATATCAGCATGCATAGCTTCCTGCTGACATCTTAAACCAGATAATTTTCTGATGGAAGAAGGAATATCTTATGTGTTTGATATAATATTCATTAGCATCCTTGGCCTCTATTACCCTAGGATAAAGACAAAGTTGCCTGCAAAGGTATTGCCTTACACATTGTGTACACTAGGTGTGTAACCCCTGAAGATCCGGTTTTCCTACTGGAAAACTGTAGAGCATTTGTGGTGTTTTCTACCACTTATAAGAAAGAAGAAAGAAGCAGACTTGGTGACCCAGGGCTGTAATCCCAATACCGAGGAGTCTGAGACAGAATTGAAAGCCAGCCTGGACTATATAAAGAGTTCCAGTCTATTGTGGGATACAGAGTGTGACCTGTCTCAAAAACAAACAAAACACCACATCCAGAAAGATTGCTTAGTGCATAAAGGTACTTGCTGCCAAGCCTGACAACCTCAGTTTGATTCCTGGTGGAAGAAGAGAATCGACTCATGCAAGTTATTCTTTGATCTCCATATATGTGCTGTGGCACACAAACATGCACACACACACACATACACACATACATACCACATACACATACACACACACACATAAATAAATAAATAAATGTCAAAATGAAAGCATAAACAAAACAAACAATAAAAACATAACCAGGAAGAAGATCAAGTGGGACTATACAAACAGTTTGGTGATTAAGCACATGTATTCCTCTTCAGGAGGACCAGAGTTCAGGTCCCAGCACCCACATCAAGTGGCTCAACAACCACCTGTAACTCCAGCTCTATGTATGGGGATCTGACATCACAAGTACCTGGATAAGTGTATCCATACATACGTGTGCGTGTGTGTGTGCACACACGTACACACACACACACACACACACTTAAAAGTAAAATGAATATTTTTTATTTCTTGCCTTTTCAACACAGGGTTTTTCTATGTAGCCCTGGCTATCCTGGAACTCACTCTGTAGACCAGGCTGGCCTCAAATTCACAGAGATCCCAAGTGCTAGGATTCCAAGGCATGCACCACTATGCCCAGCAAAAATATAACCTAAATATATCTTTTTTAAATGATTTGGCCCATGATAGCCACAGACCTTTGTCAGTCTTCCACAGCTGCTTACCCATCCTGTCTTCTATGTCAGGAGATCACTCAGGTATGTGATCAATGGAGGGGGTTATGATGCAGAATGAAGCAGGTTTACCTTATCCAGTGACCACATTTCATTGAAATATAACGCCTGTGTCATAGAACTACGCCCATTAAAACCCTTATTCTGTCTGACTTGGCCAGGGCCACAGATCTCCAGTAAAGCTGTCCTGTTTCAGGCACTGTAGGTCATTGCCTAAGGTTCTCTTCCTTCCTCAGATCAAGGGTCACCTTTAATTTACTGAGTTCACTTATATGAGTGCTGACTAAGAGAGGTCCCAGAGAATTTGGTGATCTGTCCAGGCACTCCACTTTCCCATGCCTAAAAAGCACAGGATTCTGGGAGTCCCAGAGATCCTCCTGCCTCTGCCTCCCAAGAGTTGGGATTAAAGGCATGCACCAGTATGCTCAGTATAAAATAAAATAAATATATTTTTAATTACTTGGCCCACAGCAGAATCTGTTCACATCTGGTATGGAAAAAAAGAAAGAAAGAAAGAAAGAAAGAAAGAAAGAAAGAAAGAAAGAAAGAAAGGAAGGAAGGAAGGAAGGAAGGAAGGAAGGAAGGAAGGAAGGAAGGAAGGAAGGAAGGAGGGAAGGAAGGAAGAATTTAAATATTCATCTAATGCTCTTTCAGTCATTTAAAGGAAAGTTACTATGCTCGTTACTGTGACACATTTAAGGATGCCTGGGGACTTTGATAGCTAGTCTAGAGTGTCAACAGGTGGATAACGACAAGACAATGTCCTACCACCTATGTGCCCATAGAGGCCCACTGTCGCAGCCCAAGCTCTGAGATGCACGTGCAAATGGATTTTTTGACTTTAGTTCAACACAGGAGATAGGCAAAGTGTAGAAGACAAAGAATCAGTCAGTCTGGTGCGTCAATGTGTCCTTTATCAGAGGGAGAAAAGGACTAAACGTGGGCCTGTATGTTGCCATTTCTTATCATCGTATTAACTTAGGAGAGGCTGCCAGTATTGTGGCACTAAGGTTTGGTTTTGTTTTGTTTTGTTTTTTCTTAATCCTTGTGTAGTAGTCATGAAATCTTGTTACAGAATTAAGATCTCAAGAGATTTTTTATTGATAGGATGGAGCGGTATATATGGCAGAACCCTACCATGTCAAATGTAGCTTGGTCTCGAATTCACTGGTTCATTCATGGAAGGTCTAGCTCTGCTAGGAGCGTAGCTCAGTGGTAGAGTGCTTGCCTGTCAGTGTAAAGCCCTGAGCGGCACCTATAGCACAACAAAACAATTAAATAATTACTAACTAAAAATTCACTTCGGCAAACATAGGCAATGAGTTGGAGAAAGTTGGCAGCAAGCATGGGAAAGTCTTGGACCGTTTCTATTTTCAAACCCTTGGTGCACCTAAGAACCAATTGGTGGTGCTAGGGAGGTGGCTTGGTTGACAAAGGACTTGTCATACCAACCCGAGGACCTGAGTTTGGATCCCTAGTACCATATAAAAAGCCAGGGTCAGTGTCACAAACCTGTGACCATAGCATTGGGAAGGGAGTGAGAAGAGAATCTCTGGAGGTTGCTGGCCAGCCAGTGTAGCCAATTGAAAGTGGTGCATTCAGGTTCAGATCTAGTCTCAAAAAATAAGGTGGAGCATAATTGTAAAGGATACCTCACGTTGACCTCTGGCCTCCACGTATACATACATACATACATACGTACATACATACATACGTATATACATACATATGTGTGTGAACATATACACATACATACACACAACATGAGGAACCATGAAAAGAAAGGAGTCAAGCCAGGCATGGTGGCACACACCTTAACTCTCAGCACTCAGGAGAAACAGGTCAGAGGATCTCTGTAAGAGGGCAGCCTGGTCTACACAGTGAGTTCTGGAATAGCTGATATTACATTGTGAGGCCCTGCCTTTAAATAAAAAAGTAGATATGTGGGGAATAAAGAAGCCACTGTCATATTTTCTTAATATGTAGATTTACAATGCTTCTCCAGAGTTTCCAATTCAGTAAGTATGAAGTAAGGCCCAAGGCTGGCTGTATTTAAATATCTCAGCAGAGGCTGCTACAAACATCACTGTGTGGGAGGAGCTCCCTGGCTCACACCTCACAAGCTGCCTCTGGTGAATGAATACAAAGAATGGTACAGTTGCATTGAGCAGTATATAAAGAGGAGAGCAGGAGATGTGAGACTCCTACTCTCCCAAGGTAGTCATGGAAACCTCAAGGTTTATAGTTAATCTTTTTGTTTTGTTTTGTTTTTGCTTTATTGTTTGTTTGTTTGTTTGTTTGTTTCAGACAGGGTTTCTCTGTGTAGCCTTTGCTGTCCCAGAACTTGCTAGTTAGACCAGGCTAGCCTCTAACTCAAGAGATCCCCCTGCCTCTGCCTCCCAAGCGCTGGGATTAAAGACATGCAGCACCATGACTGGCTCAGGGTTTATACTAGACCTTGAATCAACTCTCTGAGACTCAAAGAGGAAACGAGACAGCCAAGGACCCCAGAATCCAATCATGTGACCAACAGTTGAAGGAAATGACAGTCACTCCGAAATATCAGAGAAAGGAAGGCAAGATAGAAAAAGAATCATCCAAGTCAGGAAATTAAACTTGTTCTGGGTGGCCTCACGAGATGACCAAGAGAATCAATTTAGGCTCAAAAATAGCAACCATCCTTCTTGAATGGTCAGAGCTGTCAACCACACTGGAGGGGTTCAAGATGGCTGGAGAACCCGCTTAAAAGAGTCATTAGACTGGAGATGTAGCTCAGCTGGAGAGTGTGTAACTCAACATGTATAAGAATCTGACAGCACCAAAAATTAAACATAATAAAAAAAAAAATGCTTTCAGAGTTGCTTCATGAATAGGCAGGAGGATCAAAGCTTCTGTTATTTGTGCTGTTGAGGATCAAACTCGGGGCTTAGTGCATGCAGGGCAGGTGCTCTACCACTGAGCAACACCCTAGGTCTCTGGTTTAGTAAGAGAGACTATAGTGCTCTGGGCTGCCTAGTTTTATGTCAACTTCACACAAGCCATAGTCATCTGAGAGCAGGGTACCTTACTTGAAAAAAATGCCTTCAGAGCTCAGGTTTGAGCCTGCGGAACATTTTCTTAATGACTGATTGAAGTGGGAGGGCCCAGCCTAATGTGGGTGGTCCCGCCCTGGGCTAGTGGTCCTGGGTGGAAAGAAGGCTGAGCAAGCCATGGGAAGCAAGCCAGTAAGCAGCACTCCTCCATGACCTCTGCTCCTGACTTCAGGCTCCTGCCCTAACTACTTTCAGTGATGAACGTGCGAGTGAAATCAACCCTTTCCTCCTCACATTGCTTATGGTCACAGTTTTCAGCACAGCAATAGTAACCCTAAGTAAGAGACATTAGAACGCAGAGATAGTAAAGACAGATAGGAGAGGGGCTGGCTGTGGAGCTCAGCTGGTAGAATGTTTGCCTAGCATGCACAAAGCCCTGACACTGTAAACCAAGCATGGTGATGCAACTGAAATCCCAGCGCTAGGGAGGTGCAAAGCAGGGGGATCAGACATTTTAAGATGGGGTGTGAGGAGAGTCTCTCCCTGCCCAAGAGCTTGCCAAGAAGACAAGGCTAGGTAGAAATACGCATGGATAGACCTACCTGCACCCAAGCGTGCTGGGGTTACAAACACATGCAACCAAGCACACACTTTACAGATATATGTGTGGTGTGTGTGTGTGTGTGTGTGAGTGTGTGTGTGTATACAGACAATATGTGTGTATATGTGTACAGACAATATGTGTGTGTGTGTACAGACAATATGTGTGTGTGTGTGTGTGTACAGACAATATGTGTGTGTGTGTGTGTGTGTGTGTGTGTGTGTGTGTGTGTGTATGTATGTATTGGCTATCCTAAAACATACTCTGTACACCAGGCTGGCCTCAAAGATCCACCTGCCTCTGCCTCCTGAGTGCTGGGAGCTGGGATTATAGGCATGCACCATCACCCCCTGGCTTTCTTCTTTTCTTTTCTTTTCTTTTCTTTTCTTTTCTTTTCTTTTCTTTTCTTTTCTTTTCTTTTCTTTTTTTTTTTTTTTTTTTTTTTGGTTTTTCGAGACAGGGTTTCTCCGTGTAGCCCTGGCTGTCTTGAAACTCACTCTGTAGACCAGGCTGGCCTCGAACTCAGAAATCCACCTGCCTCTGCCTCCCAAGGGCTGGGATTAAAGGCGTGTGCCACCACTGCCCTGCTGGCTTTCTTCTTTTCTTAAAGACAGGGGTCCACCACATGAGCCAGCCTAGCTTGAAACTTACTATGAAATCCAGACTGGCTTCAAACTCTAGGTCGTTTTGTTCCAGGCTCCCTAGAAGGGAGATTACAGGCACATACTACTATGCTTGGTTGGTTCCAGAGCTCTGGAACAAGTATCTGTCTTCCTTAAAGTGAAAGTCCCCAAACCCTAAAGATAACCAGAAGCACCCAAGACACCAGAAAATTAATTTTGATGGTATCATCTTTGGGCTCCCATTGCAATCTTCACAGAGTTTTTGTGTTTGTTTGTTTGTGGGTTTTTTGTTTTGTTTTGTTTTTAATGATTCTGAAGTTGTGTCCATGCAGTGTGTATTCTGGAAATGTTGAATTTTTATTAAGCCCAGAGATTTTGGGAAGTTTGTAGCCCCTGGGGGCTAGATGCACTAATAAGTTCGTTCATATATTTTTCTCATTTGCTTCCTAGTAGGTTTGCGAAGTTTCTGAAAAATCCTGGCTTTGACCATGACATTTACAAAACAGATACAATCTGAAAATTCGCTCTACCTGTCTCTGGCCTTGAACCCATTCTTTTCCGAAAGCTCTTCAGAAATGCTAAGTGCTTGGACAATATCTGGAAATGGGCTTGCCGGGGTAGAGGTCTGGCACCTTGGCCATTTGCTTCCTCATAGATTTTTGCAGAATCAACTCAACAATAAAGGCCTACGCATACCTTTTAAAAGTAGGTTTTTGGGTTGTTTGGGGTTTGTTTGTTTGTTTGTTTGTTTGTTTTTGTTGTTATTTGCAAGGCAGCGTTGATTTTGAGAGAATCTGTTGAAATCAAAGGGAAAAATCACTTCATTCTAAAGAAATTTGGAAAGACAAAGAAAGCAGGCTTCCTGTCTCTATTTTTAAAAGGAAAGGGGAGGTTTGTAATGTCCTAAATCTGCAACATTACCTGGGGGTGGGGGGAGAAGATATCTCCAAACTATCATTTTTAAAATAATCTGTAGTAGAACCAGGATTGAGGACTTAGATTGCTTGACAGACAGAGCAAGTCCTGTCAAACTGATTCATTTCCTTCCATGAAAGAGTAACAAGATTTTAGTAGATCGAGGGCAATGATAAATGTATTCTGTATTTTATTTAGCAAGGTGCTCTAACCTGCTCCATCCATCCAACATCTTTGTCAATAAATTCTGAAAATTTGGAGACAGGCATTAGCTGTCCAGAGGGTATTTGCTCTCCAATGCAGAGATCTGGATTCAATAGCATGGCTCCCCCACCCCACCCCCACCCCCAGAGTCCTAGCAGCAGATAGACACTGACCTCTTGCTTTGAGGGAAAGAGATATTGGTTGCTTCCTTCAAAGGAGCCTATGGATCCTGACAAATGGATCTGGCTTGTTTGTCCTTTGTAGGTTTGATCATTCTCATTCAGATAAGCTTAGAGAGTCTGGTTCTGAGTGTAGTCTTCACTATGAAATCGGGTGAGGGTTGGCGGTTAGAGCCATCCATCCGTGCTTCTGCATCTAGTTGCAAACTCCCTGCTAGAACTTCCCAATAGAATTGGTTGCCAGGCTATCACCCAAAGACAGAAAAAAGAAAACTAAGAGGCAAGAAATAACACACGTGAGCTTCCTGGAAATAGATCTGCTGGCCTGCAGCATTCTAAAAGGGAAAGGCATTGCTAGAAATTCTATTCTGGCTTAGGATGGAGGGGCAGGGATCTGGCTCATTGAACAGACTGCTTGCTTAGTATGCATGAAGCCCTGGGTTCCATCCCCAGGGATAAACCAGGGGTGAGGGTACATACCGGTAATCTCCATGCTCCAGAGGCTGAGACAAGATCCAGAGTTCAAGGCTGTTATTGACTATATAACAAGTTTGAGTCTAGCCTAGGCTACATGAAAGCCTGTTTTAAAAGAACTTTTAAAAAAAGTTAAACAGTTCGTCTCGGGAGGGCATCTGTTGCTAGTATCCATGGCAATATTATTTTGTGATTATCCCTTGGATTTCCATGTCCTTTCTCCTTGCAAATCCAAATAGTTTAAGAAAGGTCACACCAGTTTAAGCTATTTCATCTCGCTATCTTTCCTAAGGATGTCTGCTAACAGACACTTGCGTGCTCCATGTTTCAAAAGCTCGACAGCTACAATGAGTCCTACCAGGTGCCTATATGGAGAGAAAGTTTGCCCTTGATAATTTATCTTTTTCTCATTGTCACATTCCCCCCAAGCCATCAGATTTAGTCCAGAGTCAAATAATGCCTACAAAGACCATCTGTTTGTGTCGGTCCCTTTATGTAGTTAGCTCTAGCAAACCATTTGATCTTCACACTCCAACCCTGTGGTGCCAACAGGTGAAGACTATCAGGATATATTAATCACCATCAAACACCTGCCATGTACCAGGCGTCGTGTGAGACGCTTCGTGTTTGCTATCTCATTTAATCCTAAAACAACCCAGTGGGGTATGGTGTACTCTTATCTACATTTTACAAGGAGAACACATTCACCAAAGATGAAGTCACTAAGTGCTGGAGGGCACCCGTGTCTCACTGGAGCCCTGGGTCTAAATGCCAAGTTCCACTGATCTTTCCACTCTGGGTTTTGTTTTCTTTTCTTTTCCATTCTACTTTTATTTCTTTTTAAAAAGATATTAAGGGCTCTGAGATGTCTCAGTGGGTGAAGATGCTTGCTACCAATCCTGATGAACAGAAAAAGAACTGTGGCTTGCGTATGTCCCCCTCCCTCCCAGCACACCCAGGAAAGAAGGAGGTGAAGAAAGGAGAGGGGAGGGGAGGGAAAGGAGGACTGATGGAAGATGCTCTTCAGGTAGTCCTTTCTCGCAGTGACCTATTTCTCTCTCTGTTTCGTGGATTGGTTTATCGGTCTGCATTTTGTATATCTCTGATGACATACCCATCTCTGGCTTGCAGACTTTTAAAAATGCTTTTAACTGGACTGTGCACTTGGCCCGAGTTACCAACATTGCCTCTCTACCCTGGCCATTTATCTTGAGAGAGGAGGGAGAGGAGAGTGGTAGAGAGGAGCAAGGGAGAGGAAGAGAAAGGACATGGAAAGTAGGTCAGCAAACCATAGCTTTGGATTTGTACTTCCGATGACAAGAGATTTCCCAGTCCACCTCGGTCACTGTCCAGGCCATATTCCTAAAAGTTGAGGTTATGTTTTGGTTTTGGTTTTAACATGAGAATTGTGTATGTTGTGAAGTGTGTGTGTGTGTGTGTGTGTGTGTGTATGTGTGTGTGTGCAGGTGTGTTTGTGCAGATATGCTCACTCATGCATATACATGTGGAGGCCAGAGGTCTCCCTCTCTTGAGCCCCACCTTTTTTTTTTTTTTTAAGAGTTATTTATTTATTATATGTAAGTACACTGTAGCTGTCTTCAGACACCCCAGAAGAGTGCATCAGATCTCATTATGGATGGTTGTGAGCCACCATGTGGTTGCTGGGATTTGAACTCAGGACCTTCCGAAGAGCAGTCAGTGCTCTTACCCGCTGAGCCATCTCTCCAGCCCCCCCACCTTATTTATTGAGACAGATGCTCTCACTGACCCTGGAGATGTCCATTTTGGCTAGACTGGTGATCTTGCTCTCTCTTCTGTCCCCAGTGATGGAGTTATAGGCATATCTACCTACCACGTAGGACTTTTTGTGTAGGTGTTGGGAATGCCCTCCCACCTGAACACCAAGCACTTTGCCCTCTGAGCTATCTGCTCACCTCCAAGAGCATGTGTTTTGTTTTAAGAAAGTCGTAATAGAAAGACTACACTCTTGAAATAACAGAGAACCAGATCTTAGTGAGGCGGTCGATGGAATTCCTAAGGCAGATTCATTCACCCCCTCTTCCATCTGTGCTAAAATCTCTTTATGCTCAGAGCTGGAATCATTATTCGCAATCAGTGTGGTCATCATCACTGTCATCATTAACACCATTATCGTTATCCCCTCCTCCACCATGGCCACATCCCCGAGTACCAATTAGCCGTGTGGGCCTTTGCAGAGACGTGTGCAATGTATACTCCATATGGTGTCTATCTGCAAGGAAGCAGGTGGAGGAGCCCGTCACATGAATGCCAACCTATTCATAAACACAGCGCATTTCCCATGTTACCACAGTGCTGAGTAGTGAAAGCATGGGCTGTGTCTGGCTGTACAAATGAATCCGTCCACTACGTTGTGAGCTGAATTTGAAAAGGGGGTGAAGCTGGGGACCAGGGCTTACATGAGGAGGTGAACCCGAGTACAGTGTTTCCCCAGACCACCTAATACCCCCACTTTCCTCCTCCTGCTCTTCATCCCCCCCCTCCACACACACCACCATGAGTAGCTATGACTGTTTTTTACCTTTAGTTTGAAAAGATGGATGAGGACTGGATATGGTGGGACTCATTTTCACAAGCATCTTAAATCCACCACTGAGGGTCCAGAGTAGGAAACTGAAAGACCGAGGAAGACACTGAGAAGACCCTCTCACGACATTTTTATTTGTGCTCAGAACCCCTAAAATCATTCAGTCAGCAGAGCTAGCTGGCTATTAGACAAAGACAAGCATGTAGCCTATAACATTTGGAGTTTAAAATCAGACATCGTAGCAAATATGTAAAGCCCATAGAAAGTTCCAGATCCCTGGCATGTGCAAAGAAGGCTTAGGTCCTGATGAGTCTGTAGGAGATCTAGCTATGCCTGTCAACCCCTCCCACCGGACTTCACTCCCAGCTTTGCCTCTGAGCAAACAGGTTTCTGAAAAGGCGACCTAACGAGGTCTGAACTCTCCCTGGCTGGCTATTTAGTACTGCAGGTATCTTTCAGGAATCAGAGACACAGCCAAATATGGAGGACCTTTATTCTACCATTCAAGGTCTCATCTGGGATGATCCTCCAGGAATGCTGTAAGACTTTCCCAGAATGCAGCAGTAAACACTCTAGGCTCTCCCAGCAGAGTCCCACCTTTACAAGTGTTAGCGGATGATGAGTTCACACCTAACTAATGATTTCTTAATAGTCTCTCTCTGGTGTGACCTTTCCATGCCGCCTTCTACCTCTCTCTTCCGCCCCCACAGTAAAAGGTGGACAAGCTCAGATGACCATCTGGGGCAGGGGGAGGGAGGGAGCAAAGGGGGAAGGTCTGCATTCTGCCTCTTTGGCCAGGGAGTTTCCTTTGAGTCCCTGGCTGGGCCTGGATACCTTGCTGTCTGCTTTCAAAGCTATTTCCAGGGACACCCTATGTCCACTTTTTGGTGAGAATAAATAAACAGACGGAGGCTCCCACGTCTTTATTAAACGTTTCCTCCACACTGCATGCTTTGGCGCTGCGCCCATGTGCACCCAGAAGCCTCTCCAGAGCAGCTGGACCCCACAGTCCTGCCACACAGTTCCACTTATAAATAGCCCCTTTGAACAGGCGGGAGGCACCTGCCTTGGCTACTGCAAGCCTCTGTGCCGTCAGTCCGTCAGGGTTTTCCAGCTTGTGGAGTTCCTGGCTGGAAGGCTGCTGAGAAGCCTCTCTGCACCCTCACTGATCAAGGACTAGAAAAAAAAAAAAAAAAAAAATCCAGGGTCCAATTGCCTTGCTGCTTCTGCTGGGGTACACAGCCTGGATGTAGGGGAAGGAATGGCACCCCTGGCCAGCAGCTATGATGAAAATGTAGGACTGCAGCCAGGAATAGACTGATCATAAATAAATAAAAAGGCCATGTCTGACCAAACCCCCAACCCCTAAATCTTGAAGGCCACTGGAGCAGGAAATTGAGTGTCTGAATGCAGCAGCTTTGCTCCCCGGATTCTGGCCCCGCACCCTGCCCTGGCCTGAAAGGTTCTCTGGGCTGTCTAAAAGGTTTGTTGTCTCCCCCCCCCCTTTAATTTAGAAATTGCAAAGATATAGCTAAAGAGGAAGTGCATTTTTAAAATGCACTGAACACTCAATGGCCACAGATCTGAGTGATATTGAAAGAGGAAGGTTGGATGGAGAAGGAAAAGGAAAGCGTGTGTGTGTGTGTGTGTGTGTGTGTGTGTGTGCGCGCGTGTGTGTGCGCGCAGGATATTCTCCGAGACAGCCCAGGAAAAGGGAAAACAAAGGCAAGCGTGGCGTGAGAAAGGCAGAAATAAGTGGGAGAGATAGATGAGTGTTGGGTGAGGGGCTGGGAGGAGGGATACAGGAATGCTGGCTGAGAGGCAGGCCGCACACGTGTGAGGGAGGGAGGGAGGGAGGGAGAGAGAGAGAGAGAGAGAGAGAGAGAGAGAGAGAGAGAGAGAGAGAATGAGAATGATGTCAGCATTTCCTTCTGGGCTGGTCACGTGGTCCTTGCCAGGTAAACAGACTGGAAATAGACTCCATAAAAGCAGCCTGCTGGGGGAGGCAGCCGCGATGGCTTCATCCTTTCGTCTCTGCTCTATCCTCAATGAGCAGGTTTTCCTCTCTGAGCCGAGGTAGATTGTGTTCGTAGAGCCCAAGAAACATGATCCAAGACTGAACATGATTTGCTTCTCTGTAATTAGCCCAAGGAGTTTAGAGACAGTTTGATTTTGAGGGGCGGGGTTGGGGGGGGGCATGGACGGCAAGCTAAGCTTGTCTTATTGCTTAGACAGGTCTGAGGGGTCTAGACTAGAGATGGATTTCGAGGGGCAATTTGGAATGAAACTCAGATGTTGTCGTTAGATACAAGAGGATTCAAAATGTTCAAGAATCTAATACAGCTCCGTGTGTGACTTCAGTGTCACAGTGAGGGACGGAAGCCACACAGATAGTCAAAAAGGCAGTTGCTACTGGGCTCAGTGGTACACATCTGTAACCCCAGCACACATAAGGCTGAGACAGGAAGACTGGGAATTCTAGGACAACTTAGTTTGCTTAGTGGGCTTTCTTGAAACAAAACATGACTTTGCGAGCACAGCTCGTTAATAAATATGAACGGGTTCCCAGTAAGGCATGGCACGAATTTAGGGCATGTCCGAATTCCAAGGGCACAGCTGAAAACTTGATCTGACAGTGGAGTGAACCTTTAACCTCAGTGTGCTGGATGCAGAAGCGGGTGGATCTCTGTGAGTTCCAGGCAAGCCTGGGGCAGGCCAAGGCTATGTAGCGAGACCTTGCCTCAAAAACAAACAAATAAACAAATAAAAAAGAAGAAAAAGAAATTTTTAAAAAGCTAAGGGAGGAAACTTGTTTTATTCTAGATAGCTATCACCTTGGCTGTAGGTTGTAGGCTCAAATTCCTGGAAGTAAGGCCTCTGTATGTCTGACGAGATGCTCTTTTATGTCGTCCGAATCTGTATAGTTTTGGATCAGAACAGTACACCTTGTTTTCTTTCACTGTGGGAGAAGTAGGACTATCAGCTGTGTCTGTCTTCTGGACTGGAGAGGGCTCCTGAGGTGCCAGTGTAGGCCTGAACAGTGCCAGACAAACAGGGAGACCCTAGTAGTCCTACAAGACCAGCAGGGCTTAACCAAATAGATACAAGAAGTGCTCGCTTCGGCAGCGCATTTACTAAAACTGGAACGATACAGAGAAGATTAGCATGGCTCCTGCGCAAGGATGACACGCAAATTCGTGAAGCGTTCCATATTTAAAAAAAAAAAAATAGATACAAGAAGAGACTGCATCCCCGCCCAAGTCATAAGACCTCCCATCTTGCCTTTTCTCTCCCTGTCTTCTCTCTCCATTTGTCTTCTCCAGTCATGTCTGGTGCATTTAGATCAGGAAGCGCTGTACCTCAAGATGAATTGGGGCATCCAGTGTGTCTGTAGTTAGACTTAGAAGGTGAATGGGAAGTGGGCTTTAGTTGCACCAAGGGAACGAGGTATAAGATGTTTGTGGGTGCCGTTTCTCTACCCCCCACCCCATTAGCTCCTCTCCTGAGTGAGGGCTGATGGACTAAAGCACAGGTATGGACTTTTAGCCCTGGGGTTAGAAGATAGCTATTTGATCCCTTCCTCTGGTAACAACATATGTCACTCTTGACACAACTCCTAGCCCTGAGTTATTTTTGCAGCATTATGTAATTGGATTGCCTAGTCAGAAGTGCTTCCTTAACAAGCCTTTCAGCAGCCCTCCATGTGGGCCAGGCCAGTCAGTCCTGCCCAGTGGCATACACCCACACTTGTGAAGCTTCAGTTAGAGTCAACCAGCTAATCACAGTGAAGGGAGACCAGTGTGGTCTAACTCTGGAGAACCATGGAGAAGGGTTAAGACCTGGTAGGAACCTATGAGGTAGGAGCTGGCAACACACACACACACACACACACACACACACATCCTTTTCTACCATAGAGTCTGCAAAGCCCCCGCTCTCTTGTGCCCAAGAAGCCTGCCTGCCATTTGGGTATTCCTGTCATCTAATTCTCAGCTTACTGGATTTCCTAATATTTTCTCATGAGTGGTTGGTCATCTGATTATCCTTTCTTGTTCGCCTTGATGACTCACAGGAGTAAGGGACTTGTCTCAGCTTCAGACAGACTAAGACAATTTGCAAAGGAAAACAAGAAGGCCCAGTAGAAACTTTTCCCCCCAGGTGGAAGCAGCTCAGGATAGCAAATCTGGGGTACACTGGGGCATTGCTTCATCCTGGCTAAGTTGCTGTTGATGCATTTTCTTATGGCTTCTGTCACAGAGAGCATCCTTCTTGCTGGTCGTGACTGTCTCCTATCCTTGAATGTCAGCCCTGAAACCCTTCGAAACTAAAGCTTGTTTTTCTGCCTCTCACCCTATTTACAGGGCATTTCTAGCTTTCCCCTTCCTGCGGGCACCTTGCTTGTCTTGCCTTGACAAGAGGCAGCTGGTGTAAAGTCCCACCGAATCTGGTTTCCAGTTCAAGCTGAGCAATCTTAAAGCTATGTGGCCTTTAAGTGAGTAACAGCCTCTCTGAATGTGATAATTCTCTTGTTTAGAAAATGGAACTCAGAGCATTTTCCCAGGGCCTCTAGGAGAAAGGAAGGCAATTTACAGGTACAGCAGATGGAAGGGAACTTCACATAGTAGGTGCTCAGCAAACACGGGAGAAGAGAAAATAGACACTTGCTTGGCTCCTGAGAACAAACCTCCACCCCTATTAATCTCTACACATAACGTCGTTTTGAATTTCAGCATCATTGGGTTGGGAGGGAGGAAGGGAGCCCCTGGTCCTAGGATCTCTGGGATAGATTCTCCATGGCTATTTAATGTTTCCCCGCCTAAAAACTGCCCCACCTGGCACTCACTTGCAGGCCCTGTCTTCCTGTAGACCCCTGTTTCTTTCACCTGTGCTAGGGTTCACCGACTGCCCGGAAACAAAAAGGAAAAGGGCTGGGCACGGTCTCTCCCAAAGGTGAGTCCTGCTGTGAATCTTGGCCTTCTGGTTGGAGCCCACAGGGCAGGGGACAGATATCAAGAGCAAAAGGAGGTAGGCACAGACAGCTACAGGCAAATAACTGCGGAGGCCGGGGGGAAAAGAGGTTCCCTGGAGCTGGGGGCAGGGAAGAGCCAGCACCTCCGGGTTCTGGTCGCTGAAGTAAACAAACACCCGGAGCCTATTGCATTGACCGCACCTGGAGGGGCCACGGATGGTGTGGTCCACGGCCTGTGGCAGCGTGCGCCGCTATCCTAGTTGGCAGGAAGCCCTTCCCTGAAGACTGTAAGTCTAACCTTTAGTATTCAAATGTCGGGGGGCTAAAGTGTCGTTGTGAACGGTTCTTCCTGCTGCAGCGTTCCCAGACTTCGGGAGGAGGGTCGGCGCAAATCCACCCGCTTTCTTTTCTTTCTCATTTTTTCCCCTCCCAGACAAAACGCGCGAGGGAGGGAGATGCTCAGAACCAGGCACGCAAGACACTGGCACCCCTGAAGTTGGCCTTCCGCTAAACCAAACACCCACTCCCACCTCCTTTGGTTAGGAGGGTCTGCGGTTCGCCCCAGTGGGTCCTCCACTTCCCGCTCGGCCCTGAGGCCGCGAAGGCTACCGAACCCGGCTTCTTCCCAAACACCTAGGCTGGGAGAGGAAGCCTGGGACTTGGGACTCTCCCGCCCAGTGTCTTCCAGCAGCTGGCGTTCAGGGACCTCTTCCTGGGCAGCCCCACCTCTGTTCACAGAGGGGCGGGGGTAGGACGTTGGTGGCCCAGCAGAGTCTGGGAAGCTCGACCGGCTGCAAAGGCGGCGGAAAAAAATCTACAGAACAGGCAGCCCCAGCTAGAGAGTCGCAGCGATGGGGAGGAAGGGCTGGGCCTGAAGGTTGCGGGTCCGGGCCAGGGGGTGTGCCTGCAGCCGCGCCCTCTGCTTTCCAGCTGGGTAGCTGGGGCCCGGGCTGAGCGGAATGGTTTCTCTAGGTTCCCGCAGAAGAACAGTGTCAGGGTTGCTCCGCCGGGGCTAGCCTATTTCCCCTCCCAGCCGAGGGGCCCCAGGGACGTGCCAGGCGCGCACCTGCAAGGGGCACTTGGGTTTCTGGGCTGCCGCTATTCACTGGCCTAAGCGTTTCAATTGGTGTCTTCAGGGGCCAGAGCCTCCTGGCTTCCTCCCGGCACCCCAAGCCAGAGGGAAGAAAGAGGTCCCGAAATACCAGGCTAGGCGTGCCAGATATTAGGATGCGCACACTGGCTCGGAGAACCGGGATCCGCATCTTGGGGAAATGTTGGGATTCTGTAGGTTATGGTTTGGGAGAGCAAGATGGAGGGATTTGGGGAGGTGATTGGTCTTTACAGTGTTCAGCCCCCAGGTCGGGGGATAGTAAGGCAGATACAAAAACCGGTGCATCCTATTCTGGCCACGAGAAACTGGCGTCGAATGTCACTACTATCCACTGAGCTCTAGACTGTAACTGGCAGGCGGCTGTGGTTTTAAGGGCGCGCCCGAAGCACATAGGGGGTCAGTGCCCTGCCCTATACAGAGCCTGAAGGCTGCCCAGAGGAGAATGTGGCTAGCTGGAGCCAAATCCCTGGTGCCCCAAGCCTGTTGCGTCCTGGACCTCTCGAGGGACCTCCCGGGGTGCCTTGGCTCTGCCCATTTTCCCCATCCAAAGGCGGGCCCCAGATTTCGTGCCTTACGCACGCTCCAAGATCAGATTCACCTTTCTCTCTAGTCTTAAGAACGAGAAACAAACGAATCGGATTTTTTTTTTCCTTTAGAAAAAATATCTGTTCAATGTCCTTTGTTGCTTAAATTGTCCTTAGAAATTTTTTCCAACTTCATTTGAAAAGAAAAAAGTTGATGTGTTCCCCAAACCTTGTCTTTCCTTTAATCCACCCCCTTAGACGTGCAGCCGGTTACCTCGGAGGTTTTCTGAGGCGAAAACAGTGAAATGGAATGGAAAGGAGGACGAAGACTGGGAATCTCTCATTTTAAATCCCATTACTGGCTTTGAAAAGCACACACACACACACACACACACACACACACACACACACACACACACATCAGGAAAAGCTAGTTCGTCCCCCACTGATTCCCTTCACTTCAAAGATTTCCCTCGCCCCTTAAAACAGAAATATGGCACTAGGTATTTCTCAAGGAAAAATGCATACTTTTTTTCCCTGAACATATATATGATATAGGTTCCTTTTTACATTTCTCAGCAAAAGAAAAAAAGGTGTGTGTGTGAGAGAGAGGCATTCAATTCCCTCGTCATTAAACAAGCCATGCCTGCAAGAAATGCAAGCATGGGGGGATTGCTCAGCCACCCATCCCTCCATTAGCGCATGCTGCCTGTCAACAATGCACGTGCCACCATGGGCATCCTCTCCCCAGGCCAACCCTGGTGGAGCACGCACAGTTCTGCTCTCCAGACCCCACCACCATACCCCCTGCCCGCTCTTCTCAGGGCTTCCTTTTCTTTAGGCTGGAGCCGGTAGGCAAGAAGCTTCCATCATTCTCCAAGTTATATGCTCTTAGGAATCCCTAAAGCGCACGTTGTCCAACCAAGGGTGTCTGTCCAGTAGTTGTTCACTTTGTTGAGTTGTGATGAGGTTAGTTCTGTCTCCTCCTCGTGCCCGCCTCCGACTTTTGATGTGGTGCAGACTTCTGGTACCGGGTCACGAAAAGAGAAGCCAGCTTGAGGTGGTGGTGCAGGACCCAGGAGAGCCACGGACTCCGTTCCTCCTGCCCCCCCCCACCCTCCCAGATTGGACTTCAGATTTCCGTTGCAAAGGAATGGAGGAAACTGGGAAATCCAGCACTATGCCTGGTGCCGACAAATTACCCTGTATTTTTCACAATATGCTAGGTACTGAAAATGAAGACAGCCTTTAACGATAGGAACTCTTTCAAGGACCCGGTACTCTTAAGGTTGGGACTAATTCTTTAAAGGTTTTTACTTCTGAGAGAGAGAGAGAGAGAGAGAGAGAGAGAGAGAGAGAGAGAGAGAGAGAGAGAGAGAGAGAGAGAGAGAGAGAGAGAAGAAAAGAAAGAAAAAGTTAGAAAGGAAGGAAGAAAAGAAAAGATAGAGAAAGAGAACAAAAGAGAAAGAAAGATACCCATAATCCATGGACTGGGGTTGACACTCAAGAACAGGTTGTGGTCTTTTGAATTGGGAGTTTGGAGGGGGGCTTGTCCCCTCCTCCTTGCTCCAGGGCTGAAACCTCTTTTAAATTCCAGCCGCCAATTTGGTTAGATTTCAGAAGTCTGGAGGCTCTGGCAAGGTTAGGGGCAGGCAGACTGGAAAAGACAGACCTCAGCTGCCTTTGGATCAGCTGTGCTGCCCTTGGCCCTGGAAGCACAGGTTGGATCAGGGTGATTTGCCTTCACCTCCGAGGAAGACCCAGGGGAGGGCATGGGAGATCTTCTTGTTTTAAACTTCCATCATCTCATCTCTGTATCTTCCACTTGACTTCTCTCCTCCAGGGATTGGGATCTTTCTGTCAGTCTGAGCCAGGTCTTTTACACACACACACACACACACACACACACACACACACACACACACGCACACACACACCAAAGTATTTTTTTCTTATTTTAACTTTCCAAAAGATCTCTGCTTCTTTCAGTTTCCTAACTGGCCAGCGTCCTGGGGGAGGTTTTGGGAAGCTCATTCTTGGCTAACAGCCGCCCTATGGACATCAGCTGCACACCCCGCCCCCCAAAACTCACAAGACCTGGGTGCTAAAACTCCACATCCTACCCTTAGGCCAACACAGAAGACTTTGACATTTTGCTCTTTTCTAGTGAAATGACTTAGGAACAAATCTGAATTTGGCTCATGGTCATCTCTCAGGCTTAAAAAACATTTTTGATGAGAAGTGTTCTGGGGGCTGCGTGAGATGGGAGGGGGAAAAATTGACCAAAACTGTAGACACAAAGCAAGATGCTGTGTGTGTAACAGACCCCCACGGTGTCCACCCACTCAAGACTGTAGGAGTGTATGTATGACTTGAGTCTGAGGCAGAGAGGGCCACATTCAAACTTCTTCCTGCTAGGGGCAGCCTGGTCTTCTGCAAAGGAGAAGGAAGTTTTGACCCACATTGACTTTTTATTCCCTGCCACACTGAGGAGACAGTTTCAGAATTGGTACTTAGAACTCCAGTGCACAGGGGTTTCATGATAGGGGCAGAGCTACTGAGAGAGAAACTTGGGATACTCAGAATATCCCACAGCCCTAGGAGTGAAAGGGATCTGTCCGGTTTGTCAGGGGCGGGGTGGGGTGGGGGGAGGGAGCAAGAGGTGGACTGGGACCAGGCGAGGGAATGGGTGGAACGCCACGTGCTTGCGTCTGGCTGCTGTTCTCTCCTGTGTTTCCAGCTCCCCCAACCCCCCACTTCCCCATCTTCTGCCATTTCCAGAGGCAGGAGAAAGGTGATCTCGGACTTGACCCCTAAATCACAGCTGCCAGTGGCTGCACCTCGCTCAGGGATGAGCACAGCCCCTTCCCTGGGCTCTGGCAGCTTAACCCTTTCTTCCCCGTTAGCTAAGAGGCCCCGTGTCCGTTGGCAGAGACTTGACTGCTGAATCGCTGCTAGCAGTCCGCCTCTACAGCTTTGCACCTTGAATCTGGTGCAGAAACTACAAAAGGTAGTCTCACAAAAGGGTGAGATTAAGGGATGCTGGGATCCCGGGCACAAGCATTACCAGGAAGCTCAAGAAGAGCGGAGTTAGCGGAATGAGGAGGGATGTTTGGATCGTGTTAACTACTCAGACAGATGCACTTCGGCATGTCTGTATTTATGGAATCCATATGTTGTCGTGGCAAATGAAAAGACGGCAACACATACATACAATAGACTTAGAATAACAGTACATATTTAAAAAGAGACCGAACATTCTTCACCCTTCAACCCTTCTCTTGCATCGTGAGCTAGAGTTCTTCAGAGACTCATCCTTTCGACCTCCCCTGACTCCACAGAGTTTCAACCCCCCTCTCCTTTTTACTGTGTCCCCAGTTACCCTGTTGGGGGATTCCTAGGGCCCAAAGCTAGGCTCTTTCTAAGAGAAATATACTATTACCCCGGTCTCTTTCCCCCTGACATTGGCCCATTGCATATTTAACCCTTGAACCAAATAATAGCTACAATCCCATATTCTGAAAACTGTAGGGGAACAGATTCATACTCAAATTCATCACCTACATCTTCATTACAACAACATTGCTATGTTATATTTTCAAAGAAATAGCTTCAAACAGACCTGGAAACATAAACTCCCCAGTGAAAGAAAGCCCCCTAATAGCTCTGTAGGGTACCTGCATTTGTGCACACCTTGTCTATTTGTGTGCACAGATATTCACACGCAGATGACAAGTCATGTGAAGTCATTCAAATGTATATTTATGTACTGCTTTATGCATATACCTTTGTTATCTATAGCCATTCATTTGAGAGAGGCAGAAAAATAGCAATGCAGGATTTAGGCTACATTCCACTTTCCCTCCCCATTGTAAAAATTCCTTAAAAAACAGGTTGGTCTAAAATTTTCAGCCTTCTTTCCTGCTAAATAAAGGATTTAGATTCTGGATTTTAGGCACCCCCCCCCATTTTATATATAAAATAATCCATATAGATGCTGGATCTAAGCATTATCAAATCACACAAGATTGGTACTTCTCCTTAGAATGAATTCTCTCAGTAAAATTAGCATAAGTATTTACAAGATTAAGCTGACATTTTCCTATAATTGCAACATGAAATAGATTTAGATCCAGAATTTTTTCCTAAATAGGGACTTCCTTCACACCTTTTTTTTAAAAAAACATAAAGAAGCTACAAGTTCAATTCTCATGCTATTTACATTTTAAGAGAAAACAAGCACATGGTATTTAGCTGAGTTTTCAACATCTACAAGGAGAAATTTAATTCTGCTGCATCTCTAAAATCCAAACAGATTTATGAAGATTCGTGAAGACAGAGAAATAGGAAGCAAAACACACTCCTGAAGGGCTGAACAGTTTTCCTTACCTGATGCATTATGGAAAAATTCAGAATTTACCAGTCTTCCTTCTGTCAGCTACATTTTACACTGACCTGTATTTTGAAGTGAAAGGGGGAAAAAAAAAGATTAACTGTTGCCAGTGAAATTTTTAAAATAATAATCAGAAACCAGACAAACTGAAGGTAAAAATATACAATGGGTACAATAAAGATAAATATTTATTTAATCAAAGCAGAGATTGTATTTGGACTGTAGGAATGTTTCATCCTTCCCCCTAAAAAAAAAAAAAAAAAAAAAGAAAGAAAAAAGCCAGAAAGAAAAAAGCCAGGGTCTTCACACGCTCCTGGAGAGTCCCCATTGTCCAGGGCTATCGAGAGCCCAGAATGGTATTAACCTCACAAAAGACGCATTGTGCAGGGGACAAAAAAAAAGCCCCTTCTTCTACAATAACTTTTAGCTTTTTTATTTTTAGAAAATGACAAAGGTTTTGCAAGCACTGACTGGTGAAACCTGTAGCCAGCCAGGCTGGACCTGGCTTTATTGATCAGCTGCCCCGCATGGAAAAGCAACCAGGAAAACTTTGAATGGCAACCCAGATTTGGCTCAGAGAGGAAACCCCTGATTTTTCTAAATGTATTTTCTTTATCCTCCCCATGCCCCGCCTAAATAAAACAGCATTATTCCCAGAGTGAATTCAGAAGGATTAGATGAGGTAACTGTAAAACCCTAAACCGGTTTTCTCCCCCTAGTCTTGTCTAAGAAGCCGCAATGGTCTTAAGAGCATTGGACAATCTCTCAAAATGAAGAATTACTTTCTAATCAAACAGATTTCCTGATTAATCCCCAAATTCCTTCTTAGATGAATAATCTTGGTAGGCTGGGACAAAAAAAAAAAAATTAACCCTCAAGAAAAATAAGTTTTAGCGAGCTCCCTCCCTACCTGGTATTATAGGGTTTACTTGTTGGCAAATCAGTTAAAGTGCATTTTATTTCATCACAGACAGTGTAATTTCAATGGCACTAGTCTTCGTGTGGATCTTCTATAAATACATACTTGTCATTAAAGAATATATTCAGTACTCAGTAGCAGGGGTGCGCTGAGAGAGAGAGAGAGAGAGAGAGAGAGAGAGAGAGAGAGAGAGAGAGAGAGGAGAGACCTGTTCTTCCTGCATTTATTTGCTTGCTTTTTGGAGGTACCATGCCCCAGCCTGAGTGATAGCTTTGATGTACTGGGAATCCGCAGAGTAGCAGATCCCTGGCTGCTGTCTTTGGTTCTAGGGAATCTCCTCTGGGCTCTGGTGGGATGCGCTGTGCCTAGTCTTTATCTGAAATCCATCCTCTCATTTCAAGCCCTTTGGCTTCAAGACTGCTCCAAATTCTTGGAGGTAGCTGTAAGAATTTTTTTTTTCCCATTAGGACTGGGGTATGTAATTTCCCCTTTTTCTACACTCTAGACCTTTCCTCGAGATTTAAACATATTGGCTTTCTTTCTTTCCTTTTTTTATGAATTTTGTCTGAAATTATTTTTCGATGCTTTTATTACAACCCTGCTTTTGATGGCAAAACAGCTTCCTGTGTTTTAAAAACATCTGCTTTCCAGGTTCTACACGAGAAAATTGATTTTACTTCTCTCTTAAGTCCAGAAAGGTGGAAAGTTGGACTTCCTTTCGAAGGCAACTTTTCCCTTTCTTGTCTTTCTTAAGGTCGACCCCCTTCCAGTTCTGACTCACTTTTCTCCGTTCATTTCTTCTGCTCATCCCCCATTCTCTGCCCCTCTGAGGATGCAGAGCACACTGACTCTATCTTATGTCAGAAAATAAAATGAACAGATTTTTGTCCAGTCTATGGTATGTGTTAAAGTTTTTTTTCCATATTTTCTTCCGTCATCCTCTGATTTAAGGAGAGTTAATTTTCCTCCGTTTAAAAAAAAAAAAAAATCCCTGATTTGCAATTTAAAGTGGCCTCCATTCTAAGCCAGAGTCTTTCCCTTAAAACCTCCGTTTTAAGCTGTCCCACGCCACTATTGCCCGCCCTCGCCCCCCAAAGATGTTCTTTTCTTACTTAATTTAAGCATTGTTACATTTCTTTTAGAAAAAGAAAAGAAAAAGAACGAGAAAAAGAAATTACAAGAAAGAAAAAAAAGAAAAAAATCTTAAAAAAATCTTAGTCAGGTCTCTATTGTTGCTTCACATTTCACTTCACGGTAGTGTGTGTGTGTGTGTGTGTGTGTGTGTGTGTGTGTGTGTGTGTGTGTGTGTGTGTGTGTGTGTGTATGTGTTTTTAATACATGCATAAACTTTTGGTGCCTCTCTTCCTCTGCCTAGCCTTTTCTCCCATCCCCTCTTCCTGCTCTCCTTGCCCTGCTCATCACTTTCCCCTGGTTTTTTTTTTTTTCCTCCCTTCCTCCCCTCTGCCTCCCTCCACCTCCCCCTTTTCTTTTTTGCTGAATCTTATTGATCCAGAAGGTGGCTAATTAGCCCTTCCCGTCGTGCCTGGGTAATGAAGCACATGCGCACTGAATTAATCACAGCCATTTTTTGCAGGAAACTAATTAGCAGAATAAAGATCCAAAGACTTTTTTTTCTTTTCACTCATCAGCTCCCACTTCCAGCGCGTCCCCTCCGACCGCTGCAGCCGCCGCCGCCGCCGCCGCCGCCGCCGCCTCCTCCTCCTCCTCCCGGCCGCAGCCGCCGCCGCCGCCGCCGCCGCCTGCTTTGCATCCCAATTACAGCCTAGAGCCGCTGCCGCCGCCGCCGCCGCTTCTCCTCCGTGGCCCCTGCCCGCTCCGGGGGCTGTAAACTCCCCGCCAACCATGCTGCTCGGCGGCAGCGGCGGCGGCGGCTCCGGCTTCCCGGCTGCGGCCGCCTCCCGCCCCGGGCTCCGCCGAGCGCGCTCCAGCTCCGCCGCCGCCGCCGCCAGCAGCGCGTCCTCCGCCGCCGCCCCCCGCCAGCCGCCGCTGCTGCCTTGATGGGCTCCGCGGCCCGAGCGCCTCTTTTCGGGATTAAAAGCGCCGCCAGCTCCCGCCGCCGCCGCCGCCGCCAGCAGCGCCGCTGCAGCCGCCGCCGCCGGAGGAGCAACCGCGTAAGTGGCAACTTTTCCCTCTTTTTTTTTTTTTTTTTTTTTTTTTTTCTCCTCTTCCCGCCGCCGCCGCCGCCGCCTGCTCCTCCTCCTCCCGCCGCCGCCCGGACGCGGGGCTCCTCGGGGCGCCCGGGCTGCTTTGCATGGGGCTCGTCCTGCCCCCTCCCGGCTCCCGCGCCCGGTCGCCGCCGCCGCCGCCGCCGCCGCCCGCGCTCCCCGCGCCCGCGCCCTGCTCGCTCGCCGCGTCCCGCTCGCCTGCCCCCTGCGCCAAACTTTCTCTTTCTCTTTTCTTCCTCCTCCTCCTCCTCCTCCTCCTCCCGCCGCCGCCGCCAAGCCTGGGCCGCCCCCTCCTCCGCGGCCCCCGCGCAGCCGCCGGCGACCCCCGGGAGGGTGGAGGCGCCCGGGGCGAGGCCCCGCGCGGGGATTTTGGAGGCGCCGCCGGGCAGGGCAGGGCAGGGCCGGCCGGGGTGCGGGCCCGGGAGGAGGAGGAGGAGGAGGAAGAGGAGGAGGAGGAGGAGGAGGCGCGCGGCCCCGGGTCCCCGCGGCCAGACAAAGGCGGTGGCTGGCGGGGGTGGGGGTCCCGGTACAGCGTGCCCCCCCCACGACTGCGCCCCACCCTGAGCGGTGCTGGGGCTCTGGGCGGAGCGCGCGCCCGGCCCGGAGCAGCCCCGCCGGCCGGGCGCCTGCCTTCCTCGCAGGGCCGCTCCGGGGGCCGCGGAGCTCGGTGGCAATCTGGGGTCCGGGAGGGGGCGAGGCGGCCGCGCAGCGCTCTACCTGGGCGCTCTCTGCCTGGCGGGGTGAGCAGCGCCAGGAACGCGCAATGGGGGCTGCGCCCTGGACACTAGGGGCTCCCGGGGGTCGGGGCCGCGCCGCTGGCCAGGGCCGGAGCCAGCCCTGCTGGCCTCCTCGGCCAGCTGAGTTGAGAGGCAGACATCGGATCAGAGGACTTTTTTTTTTTTTTTTTCCCTCTTCTCTCTTCTCGCCTCTCTTCTCTCTCTCTCTCTCTCTCTCTCTCTCTCTCTCTCTCTCTCTCTCTCTCTCTCTGTCTTCTCTCTCTCTGTCTTCTCTCTCTCTCTCTCTCTCTCTCTCTCTCTCTCTCTCTCAACTGGGATTGTTTACATTCGGTTCCCCACTCTCACCCTCGCCCTACTCCACTAGATGCAAAAAAGGCACGTTCTTAATTTTACGATATACATTTTAATGTATAGAATCTTTTGCATGTCAGTTGGAGGTGAGGTCTAAGAGTGTTCTATGCTGTGCACTTGAATTGTGTATTGAGCTACTAAAACAATATATATATATATATATATATATGTATATATATATATTTTTACTTTGTGAATGAATCTGTTGCTCAGAACCTGACTTTGTGGAATTCCTTCGACTGTGGCAGATTCTTTGATTAGGAGTGCTTCAAAAATCACACACTCTTAACTTTTCCCCCTCATCACTTTGAAGTAGGGGAAATATGACAATTTTTATTGGTTTCAATTATTGAAACTTGATCTAAGAACTATATAGATGAAGGAAACTGATTGCCATTTTCTGGCCTTCTGTTTGGTGACTTTTAAAAGGGGGGCTTGTTAAATGCCGTTGAAGAATAGGACATGGTGATCGGTTGGCTCTGATGCAAATGACAGAACATAAATTCACTTTGGAATTTTAAGAAAGTCTCAAGCCCTGGGGGGGGGGCATTGAGGATTTATTATGACTTTATATATATATGTGTATTTTTTCTACCTACTTTAGGTGGATGGCTAGTTCCTGGCCAACTTTTTCAGAGGTGCTGGGGAAGAAGCTTGGAAAATGGTTGAGGAAAAATGGATCAATCTGAATAATCAATAGGACACTGTGCTGTAATCTTGTGCCTACATTTACTGTAAATTTCTTTCAGTACCTGCAGTATGGGTGCCCCAGTGCCTTGGTTGGTCTCTTCCAATGGATTTAGAGGCGGAATAAGCAGAATTTACTGCTCAGCTTTTCAGAACAATGTAGGGGAAACCCACTCAGTTCGTAGTGGTTCATGTTATAACCCCGTGATTTTACTGAAGAGTGTGTGTGTGTTGTTGTTGTTGTTGTTTATTTACATGTGAGGATTTTAGAGTCAAACCCCAAAGTGTATATGTGCTGAGTTGGTGGGAACTGGGAGCTGCCCCTGTCCTTCCTTCGCTGGTGGCTTATTGAATTTTCAGCCCTTCCCCTTCTCATGATTTTTTAAAACGAGTACAAGCAGAGGTAGAAATATAAAAGAGTAACGTCCTAGAGATTGAGGCAATATCAAAAGTCAGAATGGTGTGTGTGTGTGTGTGTGTGTGTGTGTGTGTGTGTGTGTGTGAGAGAGAGAGAGAGAGAGAGAGAGAGAGAGAGAGAGAGAGAGAATACATCAGTTATCTTACAGTCAGTCCTGAATGCTTGGTGGTAGGTGAATCCGTATTTGGAGATTATTTTGAAATAGTCTTGAAAATGGTTCAGAACAGGATTTCGCAAAAAGTGTCCATGAAGTCATTTTTGAAAGGATTGTGGTCTGGGGAGATGAGGTGTAGGCAGGAAAGCAGTGTAGACCAGCAGCCTTCCTCTTGTCTGTGTGTCTCCTCCCTTCCCCCTCCCTAGGTTTTAGTTTTTAATTACTTAATGCTGAAACGCACTGGGCTTATATAAATATTTGCAAATGCTCTTTCCTATTGATTTCTCTGAATAAACTGCTCTGCTCTGGTCCAGAGAGGAGGCGATTCAGATCTGTGGACTTTTTAAACATAAAGTCTCTGGAGGACTGTTTGTGTATGTGTATGCTGGTGGGTAGAGCTGTAGGCATGAAGATTTGGTGGTGGTGGTAACACAAGGAGAGTTTAGGCTCTTAATGGTGTGGGCTGAGAAGGCTGGGCAGGAGCTGGCCTTCTGGCCTGGTAAACCTGATAGATGTGTGTGTGTGTGTGTGTGTGTGTGTGTGTGTGTGTGTGTGTGTGTGTGTGTGTATGTACACATGTGGGGCTTCTGAATGTATTTTCACTCACAGCCCCTGCCCCATTAAATATGGCACAGTTTTCCAGGGCTTGGTGACTGCCTCCCTCCTCAGGGTCACATTGAGTACTAATCTGACCCAAGGTGCAGGAATCCTGCAATGGGGAAATAAAAGAATATACAGAATAGCGTCAGGTCAGCTGCTCAGAGGCCCAAACCCCTACAGCTGCTTTGATTTTAGTGTGTGTGTGTGTGTGTGTGTGTGTGTGTGTGTGTGTGTGTGTGTGTGTGTCTGCCTGTCTGTCTGTCTGCCTGCTTGCCTGCCTGCCTGCCTGCCTTAGGCTCCTCCTGCCACATTACAAATTGTGCTTCCCTTTCAGGTGTTAGCTCAGTAGCTTAAAGGCGTCAGAGCCCTCCCGACTGCATAGACAGGGGCTCCCAGTGACACCAGAAAACCCACAATACTGAATCTAGAACAAAACCAGAGAGGAGGGGGAGGGAAAAAACCCACCATTGAGTTCAGGCAAATAAGGTTGGGTCTCCCAGATGCTATTACAAAGCAGCTTTGAATATGCAAGACAGTGCACAAGACCAGTCATTCCAGTTACAACAAACTATTAAAGAAGGAGGGAGAGAAAGGAAAAGGCTTGTTTAGGTTGTAATTTGTTAGTGCAAGGAAAATCCTACAGAAAGCTAGCTGCCCTCCCTCCCCCCTTTGCCCTCCTCCCCTTTCTGGCTGCACACGGAATCCACTCACCCTTTGAGATTGTCTACTGTATAGGTCCTTTCATTAAAATCTTTTTGGGTTTAGGAAGATCGCTGCAAGCAACACATTTTCTGTATTCCCCCCCCCCTTTTATCTCGGAGGAGAGTTGGCAAGGGTTCTGTGGTTTGCAGTTACACAATATGTTATCATGTTTTTAATCACTAAATCATTGCAGTGGTTATAGATTTACAGTCTTGGGGTATTACAGAGAGAAGCAAACGCGGCCGTATGGATGCTTTTAAATTACACCAGTGTAAGCTGAGCACAGCAGCTATGAAT
>CM052707.1:37548732-37573023 GCA_028551405.1 Uromys caudimaculatus
CCCCCACCTTCCAGAAGAAATCATTTTCACTTTAGATCTCTAGCCCCCCCCCCCCCATCAGCTAAGCATTCAAAGTCTTAGAACTTTGGAGAAGACACTACAGAAATAATGAAAAAAAAAAAAAGTGTGGATTTCCTAAGGAACCCTCTTGTCTTCCATGTGGACCTCCTGCGTAGGGATCACAAGGTGGTCATGGGCAGAGGGACAGGACAGCAAGCCAGTGGGCCAAGGTCCTGCCATTGGGACCCCTCCTTCAGCTTCTGTTTTTTCGTATTATGTAACAGAATCCTTGGCAGCATTAAAAATTCAGCATTACAAGCTGATTGTGATGCTCCCTCATTAGACAGCGCTGTCTGGCCTTGTATTAAGTGAAACATAGAGCGTAGCTTTCCGATTATAAACACCAATAAATACTAAGGCTCCGCAGAGGGGCAGCCAGCAACTGGCTTTTGGCCCTCGATGGGATTGATCTTTCTACCCACCCCCCCCCCCCCGCCCTTCTTCTTTCCGTCATCCCCCCCTCCTCACTGCTCCCCCTCATGTGTTTTCTTATTCGGATGCTGATGTGTAGACAGACCCTAGTGACTTTTAGCCAGGCTTTTTATAGAGTTCTCTTGTGTACACAAAAGGTTTGGAAGTTTGTTTTGTTTTGATCTGCAGTAAACAGGTCCTTCACTTTGCTGATGTCATTTCCGGTCATATTTGAGTGTTTATTGTGTTTCTTTGCAGGCCCCCTCATCCCTCCCTGTGACCTTGCTGTTTGGTCAGAGCTCTGTGCCTGCTTTGGAAAGGGTGTGTGTGTGTGTGTGTGTGTGTCTTTTCTCTGAGAGACCAGGTCTGGCTTGCGGGTTGAATGTCCTTGCTCTGGCCTAGGGTTTTGCCGGCCTGGGAAGACACTTCCCAGCCTGTTAATCTGGTTAAACACTCCCACATCCATGCCCCCAGTATTCCCCATGGCATGCAGTGATTCACCCAGGCTTCCTTTCTTGATGGCACCACCTCTCCTGGCCCCTGCCACACCTTGCCTGTCCACTTCTGGAGGACATCCCTCTCAAAACAAAATAAAACAAACAAAACTCCTAAACCCCAAATAAACAAACACCCCCAACCCCCAGTCCCACAACCACTGTTCAGTGATGATTTTGAGATTGACCGTCAGTTGTGAATGTGAAATTGGCCTTAGCTTATTTCATGCTGTGATCCTAGACCCTCTCCCCACACCCCATCCCCATCCAGCCCCTGCTGCTCTCACCACATAATGCCTGTACCTTCCTGGAACTATAAAGGCCAGTCTGATGTTACTAAACATGCCATAGTCTCTCTTTTCTTCTGATCTACAACTGGATTCCCCTTCCCCAAAAAAGGGGGGGGGGGAGAGGAGAAGTGGGCTTATTTATGTAGGCCCCAAAGAGCTTCCTCAACTAGGATGATAGGTTTTAGGGTTTTTTTTTTGTTGTTTTTAAGTATGTGTTTGTGTGTGCTCATGCACACACACCCACACACGCGCACACACAGACACACGCGCACATGCACACATATAAATATATTGTTTTGTCCTTTTAGGTTAAGCAGTAATAGGAGAGAGGGAAAAGCAGTCATTAGGAAGTTCCCTGAGCCGCTTTCTAACTAAGAGGGATGAAAAATGAAGCCGAGCTGACACTTGGCTCCCTGTGAAAGCCCGGTCACCTCTCCCCCCTTCCATGGCCCCGGCCTTTTGTTCCTGGAGAACGGAGCTAAGGTACTTTTTCTCCCAGACCAAAGGGAGCAGGCAAGGAGTCCCCTTGTGAGCCTATCGCCTTTAGATGGCCTGCTCATGGTTATTGTCAGTGCAGACTTCCCCAAACAATTGCTGCAAGGGAGACACAAAAGCAAAAACATTTGTCCTATTTTTTTAACCTCTTTGTTTTAGATTTTTTTTTTTTTATCCATTCTTTAAATTTCACAGTTTCTATTTGTCCGCAGAGAGACAAACGGAACAGCATGAAGCACATTTCACCGTAGGCCTCATTGGCAATTGGAACAGCCTCAATAGAAACCCACATTCTAAAACACCGGCTGACTTGGAGAATATGTGAAATTTCAGCTGGGGGTGGAGTGGTGGGAGGGGTGGTAGAAAGACTGTGAAGTCAGATTAGCACAGGATCTCCAACAAAAATGAACGGTAGTGAAAAGATGAACGGGGGGGGGGGGGGGGACCGGGATGGTAGAATTAACTTGGGGTAAAGCGTGGAAGGGTCATCTTTTGTTTATCTTCTGGTATCCTGTCCACTACTTAAAAGTGATCACTGGGAGAACTGAACCCCACGTGAAATGACTCATTAAAAAAGAAAAAGAAAAATCTGATTAGGTGGCCATGGGTCTGACAGAACGCACTGTTTAAGCTGGTTGGTGTACACAGTGGAATTGGTGTGAGTTGAGATTTTTTTTTAAAAAAAAAAAAACCTAGGATTTATATAAACAGACAATGTCCCCTGTCCCTTTTCTTTTCCTCCCGTTTCCTGTTTCCTTTATTCAGCCCGACCTCTGTCCCCTTCAAGACTTCAGTCGGTTTGCTGGCCACTGTGAAGGGATGTGTCAGACAGTTGGGGGACGGCCCAGGGACAAGATGGGAAGTTCACCCCCCTCTTGGCCCAAACAAAGCACCGCTCTCTCCTGCAGCATGCAGACCCTGACTGTGACACTGTCTTTAAGAGTCTGTCCGCCTTGTCATTAATTAAAATCCTCAATTTCAAGGTTTAGAAACACAAATGTAAAATCCCCCTAGGTATAAAAGTCTTGCATGGCAAAAATCTCTTTGCCCTTTCAGGAAAAAAAAAAAAAAATTTGTTTCCAAAAAAGAAAGAGGGAGAAGGAGAGTGCTTGGTGACCTATTTGCCTAACATTTAAGATACTTAAGGCAACTTCTGTGTTTTTGCTTCCTTGAGACTTGGGCTTTGCCACTCAGAAATATTTTGGGCAAACTCTTTTGAATCGCAGATTTAAAAGAAGACTCATCTGTGCCTATGTTGTGTGTCTGATTGACAGGGTTAGGAGCTTAGTTAGGAAGGGCAGATAAATAAACTAGATGCCTTCCACCTAGGATGGGGTAAAAATTCATCTATGGAATCAGTCCCACAGTGATCCGTGAAGGCCTTGAGGTTCTTGTCAGAGAGATGCCAAACAAAACATCTGTGCATAGGTCCCCCAGTCCTCCAGCCATCCGTCAATGGCTTTGCTGCCTGGAGGCTGGTCTGTATTCTACACCATACCCAGGAGGCCTGGGCCCCCAGCAGATACCTAGCCCCTAAATAAAACTATCTTGTATTGGTGGGGTGAGCTCAGACCACAGAGCAAAATTCAGCTCCGAATGTATTTGTATTTATTTGGAGGGGGATGTCTGTGTATATCTGTGCCCCCCCATCAGGTTTTAGCCTCCAGAGGATTTAAGCACAAGTTTTAAAACCAATATAATAAAACCAGAATGATCTGGAAGAATCACACACATCTACCTAAACCCAGATGTGCTCGGAAGAGGGGCTGGAATGCTGACATCCACCGGATCTTCACTCAGGGATCATTCTTAGCTTTGCCGACGTGAGAGGATACAGCACTAGGGGAGTGAATGTGGGGGTTGGGGAAGCAGGTTTGGCTGGGTTGGAGAAGTGTCATTTATCAGCCAGCTAAGCGTTTAGTGGGCAGACCTCTGGCTCAGAGAATGGGTAAGGGGAGGAGAAGAGAAGAGAAGGGGCTAGCCTACCCTGGTTTATTTTTAAATATTTATCCTGTTGGCTGTTGGCAATGAGGTTTTCTAGATGAGCTGAGCCTGGGGATGGAGAGCCGTGAGAACCGGTGAAGGCCTGCCTTTTCTGGCGTTGGCTTTATTTGACATTGTGTTCTGGGTGCAGCCCCAGAATATCAGGCTGTCAGTGCTGGGCAGGCATGGGTTTAATTTAACATCAAGCAGCTGCCCTGTCCTGAGCTTGGGGACAGAGTTGGCAACATGGATTTCGGAGAAAATGACGGTTCCATGTGTCAGCGTGGGCTTTGTAAATTCCCCCGATAGAGGTCTTGTTTTGGTTAAGGATGAACATGAGTTACCCTTGAGGTGGGAGCACCCCAGCTTTTATGCAGTCCATCCTGATCGTTATGGTCTGTAGGCTGTAGGTTACCTGTCTGTGGCTCTCCAGTGAGATATTTGTCTAAACAAAGACAGGCTTGAGTAGGCCTCACCGTGCACGTAGCTGATGCAGGGTTAAGATAAGAAAAGGGATCAGAGTCATTCTTTTCTCTGCTTGTCAGGCTTCTGAGGTGTAGATGGCCTGACCCAGCGCCAGGGACAGAGGCAGGATTCCCCTCCTCAGGATCCCTCCGATTACTTTAGATCCTGTGCTTTTCCTAGCTTTCATTTTGCCGAAGGTATCTATGTGTACCCTACGTCCCTACCCATACTCACCTAGTTACAAGATTCCGAGGTTGTCCCGTGAATAAAACTCCGTGAATAAAACTCGAGAGAAAGCTGCAAAATTCAATTTTCCAGGAGTGGAAACATCTTCCTGTTGGCTTTACTTCTTCAGCTAGGCCTGTGGGGTAGCTTCCAGGTGAGGACTGAGGGTCTGGAATCTCTGTTTTCCCTAAGAGATTTCAGGGGGGCGGGGATCTTCTGAGTGGAGGGCCCGTTGCCTGGGCCCTCTTCTTACTTCTTCCGCATCATCATCTTAAATGTATTATTCATTGTCACTATTTCAATTAAATTATTAATTGGTTTTCTTTAAGGTGTTCCTGACTCATGTGGCTAACATAAATAACAGTGTGTTTTGAAAACACCACCTGTTCTTGAGCCCGAGGTCAGGCAGTCTGAAGCAGGTCTGCAGAGGCCATACTCTGGTTTACAAACCCCTCCCCCCCCCCAATGTGGCCCCCCCCCCCGTTGGACTAAATTTGGCCTCTACCCTCCTTTGTCCCTAATCGGACATGATTCCCCAGAGGTAGTTCTTTTCTTCCAAGGCCCTAGCGTGGGGGGGGGGGGGGGAACACTGCAATCTTTTTTTCTTTTGGTGTTAAAACATAGGGGGTTAGTGTGCACCCAACAGGTTAGGTATGTATATTGATTTGAAACCGAATTCTATTGTACCAAAAATGCTTTCTACACAGGGACACTGTAGTTTTCACCAAGCAAGCATCCCCCCTTCCTCCCTGTTAGTGTGTGTTTAATGCAAATACGATTCCATACATTCTGCTCTTCGCCTGGTGAGCTTATTATATTTCTAACACGTGCATGGTTCATTATTGTGCAGTAGGAAAAGACTCGCGGCCGCCGGGGCAGCCTGGGTGGCTGGTTTTCAGAAAGAGAAAAAGCAGGTGTCTTTCTATGCGGGGAGTGAAGACTAGATTTAGGAGGAGGGTGGAATTTTGTCTGAGAGGACTGGAGACTTCCGGTGAGATTTCAAGGGGGCCTGCCTTTACATAACACAACGCAAAAGGTGAACTTAGGGGGGCCTAGAAGTGCCCAGCAGTCGCTTTGACCAGCCGAGGTAGCCCTGTTTGGTTTGAGCCTGGTGGTAGAATCATCTGGAGCCGGGGGCACCTTTCTTGTCCTGTCTGAAATGCTCTGTGGCTCCTAAGGACAGTTTCCTTCCTGACAGCGGGTGGTTGCAAACTGCTTGGCCTTTTCTAGTCGTTTCTTCCTCTCCTCTTCTCCTTTCCTCCTCTTTCCTCAGAAACTGTCCTTAAACTCTCAATGGAGAGTAAGGGCTGTTTTCATAAGTTTCTGCAGCTGAAAAACAGAAGTGCTCTGTGAAGCAGTTAATAGGATGGGTGTGTGTTTCAAATAAATTCCTGTCCACATTGGCTAAAGTCCCCATGTTAGAGTGGCCTGGCTCTGACGTGGACAGGGCCCAGAGACTGATGGATCAGGGTTCGGAGGCCCCGACTGCTTCTTGTTCTTCTTTTTTAGGGGTGGGGGTTGGGGTGGCCGAGGGCGCGTCCGTTTCTTCCAGGCCGGCCTTTGACTTTTGATGAGCGGTGCGGTCAGTGCCTCGCGGGGACGCGGCTTTGTTCCTGCCGGGCCGGTTCCTGGGTTGGTGCAGGCCAGGGCAGCCAAGGCTCCTGTCCCCAGGCGAGTGCGGCCCAGACCGCGTCCAAGGCCGGTGTTGGGAGCCCGGGCCCGGCAGCTCCGGCTCTGCTCCTGTGTGTTTGTGCGTCTATGCCCCTAGGTCCCCGCAGGCGCGCGGGCGCGGCCAACGCGAGCAGCCCGGCCTGCGCCCAGCGCGACTGTAGATGTCAGGCTTTGCCCGGGGAGCCGAGAGGCTGCGGGGCTGTGAGTTTCAAATTAACCTTCCGCTTTGTTGCTGTGTAATGTGGATCCCCGAAGGCCCCCCGCCCCGCCCGCCCCCCTTCCTCGGGCGGTGCGCACTGCAAACTGCGAGTTGAGCTTCATTTACATAAAGCGATTCCGGGCGGGCGGGCGAGCGGGCGGCGCAGGAGGAGGAGAGAGGCGGGCAGGCCGGGACGGGGACCGGGACGCAGCGCCGCGCCCCGTGGGTGAATCCCCGCCGCGCCTGGGGGACCTCCCTCCCCGGGCAGCCCGCAGATCGCTAGCCCCGGGCCGCCACCATGCGCGCCCCGCCCCTGCCGCCAGGCCCCTCGCTCCTAGCCTGCGCCACCGCCGAGCCCGGGGGGCAGCGGGAGGTGGGGAGAATGCCGCCTGGGGTGGGTAAGTTCGGGGCTCCGCTGCCACTGGAATCTCCCGTTGTCGCGCTGGCCGGCGTGGTGGCCCCCGGACCTCCGAGTGCCTCCTTCCTCCCGAGGTGTACGGAGGCTTTGTGTGCCAGGTGAGTGCAGCCTCCCTCCCTCCCTCCCCCGCCGCGCGGCTCGCAGCCGGCCTAGCGCTGGAGGCAGGTGCTGCGAGTGAGTCTTGGCTGAACTTCCCATTCTCTTGGGGCATGTGGGGGAAGGGCAGGCTGGATGCACTTGAACTCCTAGACTCCAGGAGGAACCTACCTGGGCAGAGAGTGGCTAGTCTGCTGGGCACCAGAGTACGTTCTTCCTCTTATACCCTCTTGCTTTTCCTTCCCGACCTCCTCCTCCTCCTCTTCCTCCTCATTCTGCTTTTGGGTTAGTTCCTACCTTGTTAATACTTGGGGCTACTGGTGCCATCGAGAACTTTGAGTTCTGTCGTCAAAAACACACCTTTTTCAGCGGGGGTGGGGGAGAGAGAGAGAGAGAGAGAGAGAGAGAGAGAGAGAGAGAGAGAGAGAGAGAGACTGTTAGAGTTAGAAGGTTAGAAGTCGCTGGTCAGTTTGCAGCAATGTGAAGAATGTGTCTGTTTGGGGAGTAATTAGAGAATCAGTGTAGAGCTGGAGGGACCTATGGAGATCATCTTGGCCTCGCTGCTCTCTAATTTCGGTTTGTTCTTCTGCCACAACCGGTACAGCATTTTTTTTTTGGGGGGGGGGGGAGTACGAAGGAAAGGTAAGATTTTTTTTTTTTTTTTAATCCAGTTAAAGAGGAGAGATATCCAAGTTAGGGTAGCAACAAGAAAAATAACAACAAAAAACAACAAACAAAAAACCAGCCAACCCAAAGTCATTTTGTAGGCTTTGAGAGAAACAAGCTTTCTGGAGAACAGCCCTCTCTGTCCTGTACATACCTATGTGATGATGATGATGATGGGGAATCTTGCCCTCAGGGGAAAGCCCACAACCCACACGGCACACTCAAAGGGAGTTTCAACAGCCAGACTTAGTGGTCCACAGTGTGCCAAACTGGTTTAAAGGTGACCCGTGGAGAGCAGGTGGGTCTAGGAGGGCACCCCTCACACCCCACCCTTTGCATTTGTTTATTTATCAGCCTTTGAAGACTCTTGGAGCCACTGACATACAACCACCGAGAGTGTAGGCTTTCCATCTGGAAGGCAGGGAAGGCCAGGGCCTGCTTGGTGGAAGGCATCAAGACACAGCAAGGAATCCAGACTTGAGCCTAAAAGAGAGATAGTGAGGAAGTTAACACGTCGTCTTCATCTCACTTCATTTCGTGCTTTGAGATCCTTAGACGAGTCACTAAATAGAATATAACTTGAGGCTCCCGGTAGCTGGGGGTAACTGTTTCTTTGCCATCAGGCAGCAGGTGCCAGTTTGTAGAGTTGGCCCCTGGAGTCCCCTCATTCCTAAATTCAGGAGGTGTCAAACCTTCATGTTCTTTTAATGGCTGTGGTTTCTGGATAGGTTTCAAGGGAAACCCTAAAAATCACGAGTTCCAGTGGGCTGAGAGGGAGTGCTGTGGCCCAGGCTGCATTAAATAGGAAGGCATAGACCTTCCAAGGTAACGAGAGAGAGAGAGAGAGAGAGAGAGAGAGAGAGAGAGAGAGAGAGAGAGAGAGAGAGAGGGGCAGGCTGCAGTAGGGAGCTGGGAGCCTGTTTCTTGTTATCACAACATCACTGGCAGCCTGAGATTCTAAATCCAGACGTGGAAAACAGGGAACAGAGCTGGGCTCAGAGGAGTCTGGAGACAGATTCTCAATCATATAGGGATTTTGAAAATGGGGGTCGTTGGAGAGACGTGAATACCTGGATGTTTGCACACCTGTATTTGTGTTTGCTAGTTTTGAGGGGTTCCTGAAGGCTCCCTTACAGACAGTGTGCATGCCATGAGAGCCAAGAGCAACTTTTTCTCTCTGAGCTGCCCAGCCCCCCCCCCCCCCCTTTCTAAATCGCAGGACCAAAGAGACTGCCTGCATTTGTTTCTAGTATGGTCTTCAGAAGACATGTTAAAGTGGCTCTCAAAACGGGCTGGGGGTCACACTGGGTCTTTTATTTAATTATACACAAGTGTTATTTAACAACATGGGGTCGGTGGCAGAAGCAAGCATTTGCACACTTTGAAAGCAGGCCTTTTGGAATGGCCAGGAATCAAGTGCCTTGAAGATCTTCTGTCCCTATGACATGGGTCGGGTACCTCCCTCCTCCTTCACCTCCATCCAATCGGGACACTTTCTATGGGATGGTACTCTGGTTCTCCTGTTGGGGGGGGGGGGGACTGTTTTGATTGACAAGGCACTGGCTAACTCTCTGAGAACAACAAAATTAGCTGCAGCCGCCAACCACCTGAAACCTTAATTTTGGTTTCTTTGCCCAGTGAATGCTGAGGGAGGGTGGAAAGGGCCCAAATAGAATGGTGCTTCCGGGCGGCCTCTTGTTTGGCTTGTCCTGGCTGGACAGCAAAGTGCTATCCTGCTGTTTTGGGACTGGATTTAACTGCTGTGTAAACTCAGTGCCAATTGGACTTTCCAGTGTCAAGGAACTAAAATAAGCGATATTTCAGCCTTCACCATTAGGACTTAAAGTGATGGCCCCCTACATTTCTGGGTGACCCAAAGGTGGTTGGTTCATTTGAATAAATCTGTGAACTTTAGTTTTGGTCACATGTGATATTCAGGGAATATGTCCTTATTGTTGGTGTGTGTGTGTGTGTGTGTGTGTGTGTGTGTGTGTGTGTGTGTGTGTATCTTCTGGAGACTGGAATGAGAGTGTGAGTATTTAGGAATACTTGAGGGCCCAAAGCAAACTCTTACCTAGGAAACTAGTTTTATTGGGGAGTTGCAAAAGTTTCATTTTAAAAAGCAAATATTTAAGTGACTAAGCAGTCTTTCTCAAAATGTGTGCAACTGCTGTCCCCATTTATCTGCATAGCTCCCCTTGGGAGAGTTCCTAGCTTGCTGCCTCACCTAGGGCCCTGACTCTATCCTGCAAGAAGCCAGTGGGGTGTCTGGTCTGAGGAACCTCATACTGGCTGGCCAGCACAGCAAGAATAATGCACCTGATGCTCGCTGTAGCAACCTCAAGGAGTACAGTATGTGCTGTGGTTTATGCTTTCATTTGTGATTAAAATGGTTGCTTGCTGTTAGGCTGGCCTATTTCTGTAATGTTTGGGCCTGTTGGCCTACTCTGGTTCCCAGCACTGTTGTAATTAACCAGTACGGGGGCGGTGCCATCCAAACACAACAGGAGGGCAGATTCCATTAACGGGAACTTCTTAGGGTTGTCTGCTCCGGTGGAGAGTCTGGTTGTATTGGTTATTGTTAGAAGTCGTAGCCTAGCCTAGCCATGGCTCTCCAGTCCTTTCTCCCTGACTTAAAGAACTGTGGTCAAGGAGCTGGGCAGTTTTAATGGAATCCAAGCTAGGGGATTCCCTTGTGGGAGCGTGGCACAGTACGGTCTAAAGGTACTGGCCCTGTCCTGAGCACAGTGTCCTGTGTCGTGAAGACACTGAAGCGGAACCAGACACACAGAAGCTAAGGTTACTTCATACTGTCCCCTGAGGGAGAGACTCGGGCAGAAATCTTGGGTCATTGGCAAGCTGCTTTCAAAATCCAGATGAAGGAGCAAAACTATCCAATCAACAACTCTCAGATTTGTTTTCTGTATGACTTAAAGTTGGCTGCCAAGCTGTTCTCTTTGAACACGTGGGAACTGATGATCAGATGGTAGAGGACTGTTTATTTTTATTCTTATTTTTTTTGACGTGGCAAATCACTATTACAGGGACAGGAACTAGGGGCCCAAGGAAAGCAAGGCTCAGCCCCAGTTGACAGGCAGCAGCATTGTGTTAATGCTTTCAGAGGCAGTGACACAGACGGATGTGTTCGTCTATCTGTCCATCTGTCCATCTTTTTTTTTCTTTCTTTTTCTTCCTGTTTTTCATCCTTTGGGTCAGGGGACAGGGTAGTGAGAACTGAGGACCGGCCACAAATGAAGCGGTGAATGGAGTATTTCTAGAAAGTTCTTTGCCTTTGAAAGTTGCCCTGACTGCTGATTTGTTAAAGGTTGTTTTCTTTTCTAGTTTTTAAAAAAATTTTCCTCCTTTGGATGTTTTCTGCCTTTCTATTACTCTTAATTCTTTCAGTTTTAATTCCTAGAGTTGTTTGCTTTTTGTAAGGCTAAAGATGCAAATAAAAAAAGACAAGAGATTTCTGACAAATTGGCTCTGTTGCACCTCAAGAATTGTATTGTGTTGTTTTAACCCAACTTGGGACCTCATAGTGAAATCCCTGGTGCCTGGCTTTTGGGTGAGCCCTTCTTCCTTTCCGCCGCCCTACAGACTTGTCAACAAGAGAATTGATTGAGTGTGTGTGTGTGTGTGTGTGTGTGTGTGTGTGTGTGTGTATACACATGTGTGCATTCGGGGAAGGGCTTAGGTAGTTTAACTGCAAAGTTTCAACTACCTCTCTAGAGTCAGGTCTGATGCCTCCAGAGAAGGGAGACTCAAGGTCTAGGCCAGATATTTGATCCCCTTGCTACTGCATGTCTCTTCTGGTTCCCTAGTTAGGACTGAATCTGTTGCAAGCCCACTCCTTATAGAGATGGTGAAGGGCTATGTCTCCTTTTCTGGAAGGAGGGGAGTCATACCAGGGTCTGGAAGTGACTTTCTGGACTCTAATCTGAATGGGCCTTTTGGGGGCAAGAGTCGAGCATTTATTGGGAATCTGAAGTTATCACTAGGAAATCCTTGAGTTGAAGGGAGGACACTGGCTCAGTTGGCCTATGTGCTATTATCCATTGACCTGTAAGGGACTTCAGCCACAAACCTTTGATGTGGAGAGAGACCCCTGTCTGCATGCTTCTGGAAGCAGGGGCTACTGTGTATGTGTGTGGGGAGGGGGGAGGCTTTTGAGACTAGGTTTGAGTACATGGGGATGACTTTGATTGGGAGTGGACACTGTCAGTGACTCTTCATCTGTGAGGAGCCTTAACTGTGGTGAGCGCTGCCACTTGCAGGAGCGAGCAAAGGGCAATTTGGCTGGCCTCTTGGTTGTTCCTGACTCCAGCCAGCGGGATTGGAGACAGATTGGAGAGTAGTGGCCAAGCTACTGGATAAGCTGGTGCTTGCATGCACTTCAGTCACAGGCTTGCTCTGCATTCAGTGTTAACATTGCAGCTCAGAGGGGACTGTCTGGCCCTCATTACAGCCTCTGATCAGAGGGGCTGAAGTCAAATTCACCCAGTACATTGAAGACTGGGGGGAGGATTGTCTTCACTTGATGTCTGGTTTCAGCCCCAGCCCCCTCCCCAGTCCTAAACGTGTCCTTTCAAATGTGCAAGTCTCCCTTTTAGTGTCTAAAACGCCCCTTTTCAGAAGCCCATCCTATGTCTCTTAAAAGCATGTCCATGTAGACATGACCTCCCTTGTTCTCCCATACCTTCAGTATCTGAGTGGTCTACTTTAGACAACTTTCCCTGACAGTTTGTCCAGGGGAAGTAGGCTAAAGGACACATGGACTTTTCTTTCTTTCTTTCTTTCTTTCTTTCTTTCTTTCTTTCTTTCTTTCTTTCTTTCTTTCTTTCTTTCTTTCATGCTCCTCAGCAACTTTTTTTTTTTTTTTTAAACAATTTTTCTTAACTGCTCAAGAAACAGTGCAAGCTTCTTATGCTGTTTCAAGACCTGCTTCCTAAAACGCTCTTTGGCTCGGGGCCTTGGTTCTTAATGTGCCTTTGGCTGGTTTGGGGAAGTGGATTCTGCTTTCCTCCTAACAGATCTACCGTCTCTCTGTGGAATATTTGCAGCCTCGCGAAAGTGTCAAGTCAACTTCTGGACACACAAGGAAGAGGCCCTTGTGCGTTGGGGGTGGGTGTCACTTGCACGGCAGTGGCTTTTCAAAGCCACCACTGTTCGACCAGGTTCTTGAATGCTGTCGCTTTATTAAATCTGATCACAGCCTTGCATATCTGACTGCAGGAACATGTGCAATCTCAGCCGGGTTGCTTGCTTTCCCATAAGATAGCATTTTACCTGCTTTGAAGGTAGAGTCCAGATAAGCTGGACGAGGCACATGCCTATTTGGGAGGGCTGAGGCAGGAAGGACCGAGAGTTCAAGACTAGTCTGAGTTATGTTATGTAGTCAGACCCTAACTCCAAAAATATAAGCCAAATAAACAGTATACCAGAGATGGCAGCAGTGGGTTGTACCCCACCTACCCCGGTCCTTGCCTGTTTCAAAGAGCAAGTGGAAACTGGTTTTCGTTCAACAGTTATTAAACCTACAGGCACCTTTGGGGAAATGCAGAGAACTTGTAGGTCTTTCAGAGAAAGAGCTGTATTGATCAGGGTTCTCTAAAGGAACAGGACGGGTAGAATGGAGATATGTAGTAAAAGGGGTTTATTAGACTGACTTAAAGGATGTGGTCTGGATGGTCCAACAGTGGCCGTCTCCTGCCAGAGAGACTGAGAATCTGGGAGCTGTCTCAAGGCACCGAAGGTTGGCAGGGTTCCTGGAGAGGTCTTTGGTCTGTATCCCAAAGGAGTTTTTTTTTTTTTTTTTTTTTTTTAAATATTGGTGAAGGACTGCCAAAGCAGCAGGATCCACAGGCTTGCCCTGTGAGAGTGACCACAAGCAAACGAATAGTGAAGCTTCCTTCTTCTGGAAAGTGCCACCCAGGTTTAGGGTAGGTCTTCCTGCTCCCAATAATATGATTAAGAAAATGCCTTACAGGAGTGCCCATCAGCTTTGGTTTTCCTTCATTCCAGATATAGTAGTCAGATTGATGGCCATGATCAGCTGTCACAGGCGCCAGTGTATCTTGTCCTTGCTGGGAGCAACTATAAGAGTTGTCCAGATGTTGGAGAACTAGGTAACAGGAAGGCCTGGTACCAACCCGCCTATGGCGGACGGGAAGTCTTTTTCACTGGTGAAAGGTACAAAATGATGGCTCAGGAAAACAGACCCAGAATCAGTGTCCCTCACCTGCAGACTCTGTTGATCCTGATTTCTGGGAAGCTGACTTATTCACAGCACCATAGGCCTCACCCCACAGTGGAGACCTGTGGATGCTTGGCTCCACTCTGTGGCCTTTCCTGTGGTTTTGAACCAATCCCTTATGTTCCTTGAGCATCTCTTATTTCATTGGTCAGAGAGTGTGGTCTCACACCTGCGGTGAGAATTCAGTAACAGAAGACTGGCACCTGAGGTACCCAGCATATGGAGGAGACACTACATAGATGTCAGCTCCCACCCATTTATTTCATTCCTGCAGATAGCCTCTGCTGCTTTCTCTTTTTACCACACCCTGTTAGAGAGTGACTAAGAGTTCCCAAGTTTCTTTCACTCTTTCCTTATTGGCTGAGAGTAAGCCACCTCTTTCTGACATCCTAAAAGTGTTCTGGAGTCTGAGGGTCTGCATTAGAACCAGTGTCTCCCTCCCCAGCCTCCCCACGTGCCCCCCCCCCCAAGCCTGGCAGGAGGCCCCCTAAGTGAGCAGCCTACTCCACGACACACCTAGAGAGGCCTTCCTGTGCTGGCTTATATATGCTAATAGGCCTGACTTGTCCTGGCTTGTTTGTAGTGATTTGTAGAGGCATTTATATGCAAATACTATCAACTTGCTGAGTTAATTATCATGTGCCCTCCCCCCAGCCCCCTCTCTTGCAAGGCCTCCCAGCCTGACTGGCCTGATCTCTTTCAGCCTTCAACTCTTCCTGTCTCTGCTTCCTAGTCAGTCCCCTTCCTGTACCAGCTGGCCTGGTCACAGCGTCTTCGCTGCAGTGTTGCCTGTCACAGGAACCATGTGGTCAAATGTGGCAAACTGGGCGTGCCAGTAATGGCCCAACTCCAGCCTTCTCTGAGAGACGGCCTGTTGCTGCAGAGGAGCCCAGCTCACACAGGGCTGAGCTTTCAACTGTTTTCCAGCTACCTCAAAAACCAGGTGCTTGGCATTTGATACTCAGTCTTTTACGACTGTTCTCATTTCTCCATTATTTAAACAACTACAATGTATTCAAGGTCCTGGCTAGAGGCTATTCCAAAAGGATACTCCTGACTGGCTCCCCCAGCCTTGGGAAATAGGAGTGGGCCTCAGACTACATTTCCTATTGACCTTTAGGGGTGGATCATTTCTGGTTGGGGGCACTTATGGTGAGCATTTGTCTCCGCTATATTTGCATATAAATACCTAAGCATGTGGCAGCCTTCACTCAAGTGGCTTCTTTCTAGCCACTTGATGTCAGTAGCTCTCTCTCCTGTTGACACGATGGTCCACCTTGTCTCAAGGCATGACTTGTGGAGGTAGAGCTGCCCCTGGTTGAGGACTACAAAGTGGAGGCTGTTTCCCCAGGATGAAGTGGCAGGTCCCTGACCTCTCATTCTGCTTCACCACTGCTTTGTTTAAATGGCAGCATGCTAGCTGAGAGCGGCCTCTGATCCTGCAATTCCGCCCGTCTGATAATCAGACGGTTCCGTGGGCTTAATTTCACAGTAGTCCTTTTTAGCATCTGGAAACTAGTAGCCTTTCCTTTCAGGGCATAGTGGTGAACTCATTCTTGCCTGTGGCTGGCCACTTAGTGGGTAGAGAGTATAAGTCCCATGTGTGCAGACACATTCACCAGTGGCCTCTGGAGAAATGTATCCACAGGTGGGACTAAGTTAAAAAACACCTTTTGTATGTACAGCCTGTGGTATCAGTGGGATATCCTCCTCTCTGTACTTCATGAGACTGGCTGCATTTCCAGCCTAAGCCGACAGCATGCTGGACATCTGGGTTGACTCTGGTCCTTTCCATCATTAAGTCTGGTCACTTCTAACAGTTAGGAAGTTAGAGCCCCCCCCCTCCTCCCTCCCTTCTTTCCTTCTCTTCTTCCTTTTCTTTACCTCTCCCCACTTTTTCTCTGTGTGGCTGGACCAGGACTGCACAGATGCATGGAGCAGTAGCCAATGAAGCTGAGATTCTAATCTTTGTGGACCCCCACTCGGGCAGGTCCCAGGCAAGCAGCCCCCTGGCTAGGCCTGGAAGAAGGGTCAGTACACTGAGGGCTAAGCAGCTCTCTTTTGACACCACACAGACTAATGCTTTGGGCTCATTTTGTGTACAAGGTCCCTTTTGTTAGTTAAGGGGGTGAAAGTCCACAGCTGTGCCTGAAAATTGGGGAAGGTCCCTACTGGGATGGCCTTGTTTTGGAAAGGCTAAATGCAATACCAGTGGCTGAGATCTGAGCCGGTGATGTCCGGTGCGTTGGATGGGGGCCTCCAGATAAGGTGAAGGGAATTTTAAAAGTTACTTTAGTGCAACCTCTCAGATAACTGTATGCCGGGGAGGCCAGTCACGATTTATGGCCAGCTGGTAGTCATGGCTGTGTGCTGGTCTCACCTTATCTTTTGGACTCAGGCTCTCTGTAGCTTAACTGGTAATGTTCTGTTTATCTTTTTTGTGGGGAGGGGGGTACTGATGGGGACTTTGATCAGGTTTTGTTTCTGGAGCTGTTCCTGATTCTGTTGCCAGGGACCCTGATGACAAGCTGCACTAGGGTACTGTATTAGGAGCTTTCCAGGGGCCTGGGGTGCAGGCCTGTCGTGGGAGCCTGGGGGAGGGGGGAGGCGGCCTTCTGTAGTCCCAGCCTAGGTTCCTTTCATCTCCCAGGTCAGCCGCCTGCCACCGCTAGACCCTCTTCCATCCTGGCAGGCCTGGCCAGCACACCCAGCAAAGCTTCCTCAGGCTTCTGAGCGTTTCTGGATAAGAGTTGAGCTGAGGAATCTGATGGTGCCCAGAGAGATCTTCATCCTCCACCTAGCTGTTCTGGGAAAAAGTTATCTTTCTGATACAACTGGGAGAGTCAGCATACGTTCTCGCAGCTTTCTCACCCCAACCCCTGCACTCTCCAGGAGAAATACACTTAGACTTACTTAGGAAAAAGTAAGGCTTTATTCAGTTTATGTAGATGATTTTGCCTTTATTTATTTTGATGATGATTGGCTTGTTTGCTTTTGAGACATTTATGTAGATGTTGTTGTTATTATTATTATTATTATTATTGGTTTGTTTGCTTTTGAGACAGGGTAACTCCTGCTGACATGGGACTCGCTATGTAGACCTGGCTGGTCTTGAACTCACAGACATTTGCCTACCTCTGCTTGACCCCTGCTGAGTCCTGAGATTAAAACTGTGCGCTGCCATGCCCAGCCTACTCTGCCGTGTCATGTAAATCTTGTCTTTAAAAAAAAAAAAAAAAAAAGATTTAATTAAACTCTGAAAAGTCCATGTGTGAGTGTGTGTATGTGCGGGCAGGTGTCCTCAGAGGTCAGAAGAATGTATTGGATCTCCCCTGAGGCAGGCATTGTAGCTGGAACAGTTGTGAGCCACCCAGACATGGGTGTTGGGGACCAAGCTTGGGTCTTCTGCAGGAGCAGCGTGTACTCTGAAGCTTGGGACTGGCTCCCCAGCCTCTTTGCATTGTTTCTTATTTGTATTTAAGAAGTTACAATGTTAGGACTTTTAGTTTGCAGTAAGGATAAAATGAAAATTTCCTCTGATCTTTGGAATTAATCTACAGAAATGTCACTGCAGGAAGAACCAACTTAAGCAGGAAGTTTGTGGGTGCCTTTCTAAGGACAGAAGATGGAGGGGACCCCTTCCTCACTCCTGCCCCCTCCCACCCCCGACTTTCCCTATTCAGTAGACCACTGCCATCTGCTTTAAAAAAAAAAAAAAAAAATTTTTTTTTTTTTTTTTTTCATTTCAAATCCTCAAAGACAAAGGGACCTGGAAGCTCAGACCTGTCCTTCCACATTCCTGAGTAATTTGGTTTTGATTAACCCAAGGAGAGAAGTTGGTTTCTCCTAGCGACCAACTCTGGGACTGAGGGGATCAAAGCGTCAGGAGGGCCACTGCCCCTCATGCAAGGTTCCCCTCCTCCCTCCTGCCCTCTGCTGGCCCCTATTCTCTCCCCCCTCCTTCCCCCACCCCTTTAGAGTCCTGAGCCTTAGCAACTTGGAATTTCTGACTCTCCTAGACATGGAAGTGTCTCAGAGCTTTGGGTGGACCAACCCGGGAGAACCCCATCTTCCTAGCACCCCCCCCTCCCCAAAGCTGCAGAGCACATTCCTGTGCTAATCCTGCTGCCGGATTGCAAATGGCTGTTATTGTGTGTGCCCCAGGATGGGCCTGCGTGCAGCTTTTCTTCTTTGAGGAGGTGGCTAAAAAGTTCATTTACATAGAGAAATGAGACTGGCCTTGTGATCCCTTGTGGTAGAATAGGCTCTGCCTAATAGGAAAGAGGCCTTCTCTGTGCAGTCTATGCCTCCCCGACACCAGTCGAGGGAGGGAGGGAGAGAGGGAGAAAGGGAGAAAGGGAGAAAGGGAGGGTGTGTGTGTGTGTGTGTGTGTGTGTGTGTGTGTGTGTGTGTGTGTGTGAGAGAGAGAGAGAGAGAGAGAGAGAGAGAGAGAGAGAGAGAGAGAGAGAGAACAGGAGAACACACTTCTGTGTGTCCTACAGGGCATTTTAGATTTTAGGGAGGGCAGTTCAGACAGAACGTTCTGCTTCTGATAGTAAGAAATCAGGGTAGAGTCCAAGACTGGCCTCATGGTGGGCAGTCTTCCCATCACCCACCCGCAACAGGTTTTCAGAGTCTTGCCACGGGGCTCAAAACCAATGGATAACTTCTTGGAGGAATGACGGGCCACTGTCTTGAGCTGGTCTGGCCCCACCAACACTTGAAATTTGGTGATGGGAATTTTGGAGCACTGAGATGACCCAGGGCAGTTAGAAGTGGGTGCTTGGGAGTCTACATTGTAGCTTCAGACAAACAAGAAGAATTGAGTCCTACTAGAGAATACTCTCCGACACCCCAATCTCAAGAGGAAAGGCAGGCAGAGGTTCTGAGTCAAGATAGTCCAATAGACACAGCATACTTTTATAAGGCTTTAAATGAGCTTTTATAAAGTTTCCTACTGGCCATGTTAAAAAACACAACAGAATTAGCTTTACTGTGATATTTTACTTACTACAGTATATTAAACATGGAACTAGTATTTAAGTATTATGATTGAGCCGGGCAGTGGTGGCGCACGCTTTTAATCTCAGCACTTGGGAGGCAGAGACAGGTGGATTTCTGAGTTCGAGGCCAGCCTGGTCTACAGAGTGAGTTCCAGGATAGCCAGGACTATACAGAGAAACTCTGTCTCGAAAAACAAAACAAAACAAAACCAACCCAAACAAACAAAAGTATTATGATTGAGATATCCCTGTTTTGGTTTCAAGTCCTTGAAGCCTTGTATTTTCGACTTAGGGCATGTCTCAGTTCAAATCAGGCACATGGCATGGACTCAGTGGCTGCCTGCTGTGGACAGGGCAGGTCTGCAAAGACCAGCCCAGACTCTTTGGAGGTTTTAGTTAGTGGAACTCAGTAACCCTTGGCTCCTTCAGGGGTTCAGGGGTGTGGACTGAGTCTGCACACAGCTCCTCAGGCACCCTTTAGGATCTCACTAGAAGGGGCAAATATGGTGCTGGTGTTTGCTTCATAAATTACTCTCTGATGTGGGAATTGGAGGTGTTCACAAGGCTTAAACGGTCTGTCCCCAGGTGTACCACCACAGTGGCTGTAAGCGGGACAGGTTCCTGCATGCCTTCTGGAGAAGGGAGGGACAGGAATGATAAGGACACATCAGAACCCAAAGGACACCTCACTTCTGGATCCTACAGCTTGGAAGATTGAGCCAGGAGGGTTGCCACGAAACTCAAGGGCATCTCGTGGGGCTGTGTGCCTGAGTTTCAGGCCAATCCGGGCTACAGTGAGACCTTACTTTAGAAAGCAAGGGATAGAAGCATGCATGCAGCGTAGAGAGTGGGGTAGCAGAAGCAGTTCTTGATACATGTGTGTGTACTGGAGATTTAACATGAGCCCTTAGGCATGCTAAACAGTTGAAGTCCTTAGAGCAGCACAGCTTTTTTGACAGGGTCTCAATATGTGGCCTTGGTCTGGGACTCACTATAGAGCTACAAGGCTGGCCATGAACTCCCAGAGAACTATCATGCTCTGCCTCGGGAATGCTGGCACACATCAGGCAGCACCCCAGTAGCGGCCTCTTCCTCATCCTTCTGGGACATTTTAATTTTATGTGTTTGGGTGTTTTGCTCGCATGTATGTGTGCACCATTCGTGTGCCTAGTGCTTGCAGAGACTACAAAAGGGAGTTCGAGCCCGTGGAGCTGGCGTAACAGACCATTGTGAGCTCCCGTGTTGGTACTAGGAATTGAATGAACCCAGGTCTTCTGCAAGAGAAGCAAGTGCTCTTAACCACTGAGCTGTATCTCCAGCCCCACATTGCAGTTCTTTGTAGGGTAACACAGTGAGAATTGTCTGTCAGAACTGCTGTGGGGAGCATGTGTCCTGAGGAGAGTGCTTTGTCCAGAGGGGAGTTAGGTGTTCACACTGCTGACACCCCCACCCTAGTCCTTAGTCAGTGACCCTGATAAGGACGATTGTACTCAGGTGTTACCAGTTTCAGCTCGTTCATCCAGTTTCATCCCCTTAGCCTATCCCGGGCCCCCTCTGGGAGGTTAGTGGAATTTGTGCCCTTGGTAAAGCAAGAAGTGGATGTAGGTTGGGGTTTCAAGAGCAGAGAGGTATCTAATTCCTTTAACAGGCCGGCCTCCTGGGCAGGCGGGGGGGGGGGGGGAGAAAGGAAAGAAAAGAAAGAAGAAGAAACTGAAAGTCTGAGGTAGAAGAGCCTGGAGCTGGCCTCTGCTGGGGACCGAGCATCGCAGCTGTCTGACCCCGGGTGAAAAGTTCAAATCTGCATTTAAAAGGAGTGTCGTGACCCCCAACCCCTTCCCCTAGTCAAGTTGAAACTCCTCGTTCCCTAGGGTGTGATCCAGCTTTGCGTTAGGACATCAAATAGATTCAGCTCCCTTGGCCAAGATCTGGTGATGCTCTGGGGTGGGGCTTTTGGGAAGAGGGGGTCTCTGAGATGTAGTTTTGAACCGCACTTGTCTTCGAGGACCAGAAAGGAGGGGAAATTTCTTCCTAGGTCAGACCCTAAAGTCCTTAGCAAGTTTTATCAAGACCATTCTGGGCTTTGTGGGATCCTGGGAGGTGGGGAGGTTCCGTGGAGGTGTCGGACATCGTAGATGCAGGACTTGCTTTCCTGCATCCTTTAATGTAGAATACACAATTTCGGGAGGGGCATCTGGGCTTTTTCAGGAAGCACCCATGACCTGTTGGGGAGAATGAAGATGGGAAACTGGAATGGGGTAGGGCGAGAGCCTTTCTTGGTGGCACTGTATTGGGGGCCTGCAAAGCTGACTGGCCACTTCTGCGAGAGGGGGCCTGCACGTGGCAGATTTGTATACTTGGACCTTAGGTAAATGTAAACAGTTCGACCTCTCCGATTTTACATCCCTAAAGGGGCTGAGCGTGAACACAAATGGGTATTAGGCCCCTGTGGTTTCAATGGCTTCCCTCCACCCCCTTCCTGGTGCTAACTAGCAGGTCTTTAACCTGCCCTAGGAGGAGGAAGAGAGAGGCATTTGCAAGCTTGGAGACTCTGGCTAGCCTTCCTTCTCCTTTGCTCTGCTGAGGCCCTGCCCATAAGGGGAAGGTGGCTGATTTGCTTTCTTGTTTGGTGGAGGAAGAGAAGTTTGCTAGATCCCAGGACTAGGTCAGGTGCACTCGGAAAGCTGGGAACTGGGTTAAGGTGACCCTGTAGCTCTGCCAAATGGTAGTTCACGCCCTTGTTTCCTTCTTTCCCAGTCTGTTAGTTTTTTATTTGTTTGTGTTTTTTTTTTTTTTTGGGGGGGGGGGGACTTGATCTTTGGAGCCTTCAAAGCACATTATGTTGTCTGCAAGACTCATGCTTTCCAGGGGTATCTGGTTGGTTGGTTAACAACTCATTTGCCTCCTCTTTAGGAGAGCTAAGCTAATGCAATGAGATGTGTGTCAGACCACACATTTCCCCAGAAACTTCTGGAATATGTTTCTTCTGTCTGGCATTCTTCTAGAACCTGCACGCCTGCTGAACTCCACAGCCTACCCTCAGATCCGAGAAGGGTCACCTTCCTTTCCACCCCAGGGCCATTCTGACCTATAGAGGAAAGAAACAGGTCAGTCCCCCCCCCCCCCCCCCCCGTATGATGGTTGGGTTCTGGTTCATGTGTTCGAGGCCTGGGCACTTGTATTCCTTGTGGTGGCTCTGAGTCCAGTCACGCCATCACAGGGGCATTTTAATTAGCAGTGCCTTAGTCATTAGTGAGTTATTGTTTTTGTCTGGAAATACTTAAGTACTGTTTATTCGATGTCTCAACGAGATGCAAAACAGCAATTAAGCAGAAATTTGTTGTATAAGGCAGGGACCAAAATGGCTCGTCACATGTCAGTTGTGGTTCCTTCAGACCAAGGAAAATCGCTTTCCCCTTTGGCCTCCTGATCATTGGAATGCTCCAGATTCTGTGTTTCTTCCCTGACCTGCACCCCAGAGTTATTAGGCAGAAATACTTGGGAACCTCCAGATTTCTCTGGTATGGACAAAGTTTAGGTTTGAAGTGTTAATGTTCACATTTCTTCCTTGACTTTTTTCTTAGTGACCTAGGGTATTTGGAAACTCTTTCAGATGAAGATTAACTGTGATAACTTTTACATACCCTTGTGTGATGATTTATAGAGCCCGAGTCTCTTCTCCTCGTGCTTCCTGAGACCATATGTCCTTGTTAGTCTCAGGGAGCCTTTGTGTCCATTTAGTAACATGGGACAGCAGGATACATATCTCTTTCACATTTAAAAAAATGTTTTTAAATAGACTATTGAAGAGGTTAAGAGGCTGAAGAAGAGCTAGAGAGGCAGTTGAAAGCAAGACAAACAAAATAAAACTAACCCCAAATTGAGCAGGAGGGGCACTCTTGTGACTGCCTGCAACTTTGGCTGGTGGCACTAAACCCAGGGGGAAGCAATCTGCCTCTAAGCATGTCCCCCTCCCCCCAGTGTGTGACCAGAGGTTTATGGGAAATGGAACCCCATGACCAAGCTGGGGGACCCTTCAATGGTGGCTAGTTAACTCTGAATATATTGTATCGCCATCCTTGGGCAAGAGTACATTTCTTCCTACTCAGTTCTGCACTGGGGACCCTGGTTCCGCACTCTTCTGTGGCTCTTCCTGCTTCCTCCTCTTTTTCCCACCCCCTTTTTCTTTTCCTTTCAAACAATATCTTCTGACTTCCAGATTTCTGATAAATTGATAAGAGGCATCTCGTGAGTCAATAGAGCTGTAGACACTTTGCCAATATAACCCCGGCTCTATTGATCTGCCAGTAAATTAAAGTCTTACTTAGAGGCTGCCAATATTTCTAATCTCCTGCCTCACCAATTACATCCTCCCAGCTACCTGGAAGGAGGGTGTGAGCCTTTGAACCTTTACGGTGATGTTTTACGGGGGCTGTGCCCCTTGTGTGGGTCCTAGGAGGTGCTTGCCTCATGTATCTGTAGAAGAGGGGTGCGCACAGGAAGAAGACGTCTGTGTCTATCCTTATGGGATCTGTTAGCATGCCGTAAGGTTTGTTAGTCAGAATTGAAGAACAGACTCCATCATGGTGGTCAGGAGCATTATATGTGCTGAGTCTGTGGTAGCTTTTCCTCTTGGATGGGCCAGAGAAGGTTAAGAGGAGCTGGTATTAAGAGTTACCGTGGGCAACTCTTAAGGTGGTTGTCTTCACTTTAAAAACTGTGTAAAATTCTTACATTCAATTTTTTTTATCCTTAACAGGGAAAGCAAAGAAGTTTGTATTTAAAAGCCAGGTTGTTAACAAAACAAAACAACTGAAACCTCCAATAAGCCCTAGGGTAGGTGGAAGAGGACAGGAAAGTCGAGCTGAGAATGTCAGTGCAGTACAATGAGCACATGTGGGCTCTTGGTCCTCCTACTACTCCCCACCTGCCCCCGCCTCCGAATGCCTTTAGTGGCTCGAATGGTTGCTTTGCATTCCCCTCATTGGAGCAGAAGAATGAAGGCGAGAGAATTACTATTTGTGTGTGTGTGTGTGTGTGTGTGTGTGTGTGTGTGTCTGTGTGTGCGCGCACACGCCCATTGTGGCTTTTGCAGTGGTCCTCCCTCTGCCAGTCCTGTCTCTGGCCTCCCCCTCACTTGTCTCAAGTGGGGTAACAAGTGCCGTGTAAGATTGTCCACTCAGGGATAGTGGGGCTCGCAGAGTTCCCTGCTGGGATTCCCACTTCCGGCAGTGGCTGTGTGAGCAAATCGTTTGTCCGATAAGCCCTTTTCAAGTCCTGTTTATGTGGTTGGCTTTGGGAAGAAATCTCCAGATAAATGCCATGTTCTTTCTAATACACCAGAGCAAAAGAAAACGGTGGGGTTGGGGGAGAAAGAAAGAAAGAAAAGAAAAATAAATTTCTTCTCTCTTGTCCGACATGTGTGTGTGTGTTTCTGCTTCTGGGGTAACAGAATATTTTTATAATGGAAAATCCAATCTCCGGAGGTCTGTCTCTTCTCAGTTACTCTGAGGAAGTGTCAGGAGGTGTCTGTGGATCTTTTTAGACCAGCTTGGATTCTGA
>CM052707.1:37573123-37628222 GCA_028551405.1 Uromys caudimaculatus
CAGCACATTGGGAAAGAAGGGCAAATGTCAGGAAGCTGGGGGGGGGGGGGGCATCCAAGATGGCGACATGCTGAGACCAGGAAGGAAGCCTGTTCCCTGCATTGCTGAGGTCCCCATTGCTGGGCCTGATGAGCTACTCTACAGGTTGCTTTGGCTTCCACAGGCTGAGAGAGTGAAGCCGATGTTGGACAAGGAGAAACCCCAGGAGGTTGAGGCTGACTTTCCCCTTTGTTTGGACGGCATTGTATTGGAGGAGGAGTTTAAATCTTGTTCACACCTGTCGAGGCTGAAGGCTGGCTTTGAGAGCGCTTTGTAACAAGACTTCTGTTGTTGTTGACCAAAACGTTTCCAGCTCACAACCGGGGCACTTTATTGTAGCAACTTGTTAATGTTCAATTAGGCAAATTCTGAGTGCCCCGGGGCAGTGGAAGGGTGTGTGAGCTTTCTCTGGGAGGCCTACTGCCCTTGTTCCCAGGGATAGGATGGGACAGGCAAAGCCTTCTCTCTCATGGCTCCTGGTGTGGGGGGATAGGGGGCAGTAGCTGGGATTTTGGCTCAGCCTGAGAGGCCAGTTGAGGTTGTTAAAGATGAAGGGAGCCATCTGAGGCTTGAAGTGGGTCTTGTGTTCTAACACTTACCCCTGTTTGTTGGCAGTTGTTGGTGTTCCTCACCCTTGAGTGTGGCATAGGTTGTGCTTGATGCACTGTTTGCCTGTGGGTTGGGAAGCTGTAGGGACCGCTAACCTGGTGTGTGGCAGCCATGTGGCCCCAGGCTGTAGAACCCTGGTGTCTTAAGGAATCTGAGTGTGCTCTCTGCTTTCTTCTTAGTTGGTTCTTGAATGACTGATGGGTAATGTTTGCCACCCCCCCCCCCCCACCCCCGGGTCTTGAGCCCACTGGAAGGCAAAGCCAGGGAGCGCTTTCCTCTGAAAAGCAGTCCTGACTGGAAGGTGCCTGTGTGAATGTCCACATGTATGAGGTTGACTGACTCTTGCCTTTTCATGCCAGGAGAGAATAAAGGTGGGGGAGGGGGGGCGTGGTCGCAGGGGACCAACTGCAGCTTTGCTAGGGGAATCTCAGATTCCCTGTCCCTTCCTGTCTTTCCCAGGCCCACGGTCAGCCTACCTTCACAGAAGGAAGTGAGCAGAGATGTTTCCTTGTCCTGTCTCAGGGAAGCCTTGGTGCTGGCAAGTCCTGGCAGTAAAATACTGCCCCCATGGCAGCCATGCTCCGCAGTGTTGAGCGATGAAGAGGGCGAGGCACCAGTAGTGTATTAAACACTAGTTGAGCGCAGGAGGGGTACTATATCACAGGAGAGAGATAAGCAAAGTTCTCTGATAGTGGATCAATAAAGGTTAGTGACTTCATATCTCAAAGTGAGGGAACCTGCTTTCTGCACAGCCATTTATCAGATCCCAGCCTGGAAGGCCATTAACCCCTTTCTAACCAGGTTTCTGCTTGCTGGACACAGACTCAAGTTCCCTGTTTAGGGGTGGGGGGTGGGGTGGGGGTAAGGAGGGCATCACTTCCTGTGTTTGAAGGGTCTTTGTTTGTTGGCTATACAAATACCTTCTGCAGTTAGCATATTAAACCAGCTGCCACTGGCTGGGGCCTGCATGGAGTGTTTATGGAAAATTTCTTTACTTTGAAATTCATGTAGAAATTCCCATAAAAAGTATTTCTCCTGGAGTCTTAGCACGATGCCTGCCTGTTAAGGGGCGTGCAGCCATATGGCTGTTGGGTATGTGAGGTCTGCATTCTTATGTTTGATGCTTGATAATCAAGGACCTTTAAACCTTTTTTCCCGAATTTTAGCTAAAAAAAATTTTTTTTTGATATGGGTTGATATAGAGCAACATCACCCCCATTTTCTTGTAATCAAGTAGCTTTGATTGGAGCAGAATATTGAAATTGCATAAACTCGAGATAGAGAGATCACTGTTTACCCTTATAGTTTATCCTTAGAGACTCGGTGATTGCAACATGTCCAAGTCTCTCAGTGACCTAGAATTGACAAACTGTAGCCAGCCATTAGGACAGATCTGCCTCACTTCCTATTTTCTTATTGCCTTTGGATTAAGAGTGATTTTGAAACGATGTTGATGTTGATGATGATGTTGATGATGATGATGATGGTGCATGTGTTCATTAAAAAGAATACTGTCTCCTGATGCATGAACTTCTGTAGGGAAACTGTTTGTGTCTATCAGTGTTTCTTGGCACACGGCCTTGCTTGGCCATTTCAGTGTCTAGGGTGGCCTTCATGCTGCAGCATGGCAAAACTGAGACTCAGGAGAAGATTCGTCCCACAAGGCCTAAAATAGGTCCCTGGCTCTTTATAGAAATGCCCTGCTGATCTGTCTGGCTCTATCAGATCTACTGATGGTTTGCTATGTGACCTTGAGCAGATCACTTCTTGTTTATCCATTGGTTCACTAATATACATATTTACTTATGTATTTTTGTGTGTATTTATTTGAGGCAGAGTCTCTCATGTAGTCCTGGCTGGCCTGGAACTATCTATGTAGACTAGGCTAGCCTCAAGCTCACAGGACTCAGAGATCCACCTGCCTCTGATTCCCTAATGTATTGTTTGCGTGTGTGTGTATACATATATATATTATATGTGTGTGTACATATACATATATATGTGTATATATATATAATATGTGTGTGTGTATGTATGTAAGTATGTATGTGTGCATGCATGTGTTTGAGGCAGTGTCTCTATGTATTCCAGGTTGATCCTCCTGCCTCAGCTTCCTAAGTGCTGGGATTTCTGGCTTGTGCCTTCACACCCAGCGTTAATTTTTTTTTTTTTTATTTACCTTCAGTTTTATTAATCTCTTTAATCAAATTTTGCCTCCTGCCTCTTTGAGGATGTTTTGAGAGTCATGAAAAAATGACCTTGAAAACCAGCTTGCATTTGTCAAGTACCTCACGTTACCTTAGAGTACCTGGCTTTGTCCACCGGAGCGCTGGGACACAAAGCGTCCCCTGCGGAAATGCCTTCTCTGGTGTGTGAGCGTGCGGCTTGTGGGGGTCTCATCACTGATCTGAGTTGGGTGAAGTTTGTGTTTCTTTGTCTCTCTGAAAACTTGAAGGCCTGTGTCTCCCCAGAGCAGTCGTCCCTCGCCTTGCAGGAGGACATCAATTTCCATCCGCGACTGCTTGAGAGTTTTATCCTTAAAGAGTTGAGTCACTTTTCTTCCCTTCCCACTGGTGATTTATAGACGGGCCTTTTCCTGTAGGTCTCTGACTGTTTATCTTTTTTGGTTGGGCCCTGACAATCCGTTGGCTGGGACGTTCCCTTTGGCTGGGGTGTTTGGGGGCCAGCTGCCAGTTTCACAGGCTGGGGGTAGTTGGGGGGAGGGGGGAGGCCAGAGATTTCCAGCCCCAAGCTAATGGGAGGATGTCCAAGTGGGAAGTGTATTTTCATTGAGGAAGTGTAGGTATTAGAAGAGGCTGGATTACTGTGTGATTGTGCTGTCAATACCGCTGTATTGAGTCTGTGAGAGCCCACACAATACAGGGAAACACTTAACTCACTACTGCTGCTTATTGAGAAGCCAATAGCAATTTACTTGCTGACACTTGACATCAAATCCATTCCCCAGAGGTGGAGCTCCTGCAAACCACCATGGTGTTCCCTCCCTTGTCTGGGCCCCTCTCCTACCTTGGGGCCCCATCTGTTCACATGCATGCCCCCCCTTCTCTCTCTCTCTCTCTCTCTCTCTCTCTCTCTCTCTCTCTCTCTCTCTCTTGCGTTTGTGGGGGTATGTGTGGCTCTGCTGGTCAGGGAGGACTGGGAGTGGGACGGCATGGGGAAGATGTTCTGGCTTCATGCGCACAGCGGACACGATCTTCTAATTGTTCTCTTGCTTTCGTTCTTTCAACAAGTGCTGAGTGCCCTCTTGGGTCCTCCCTGGGGAGCATGTTTCCTGCATGTGGAAACTTTCTCCTTCTCTTTCCATAAAACAGCTGGTTCCTTCAAACAGATACATGAGGAAGTCATATGTGGGAGAGGCTGAGGAACACTGTCTCTTCAGGAGATGGGGGGCGGGGGGAGGTAAGAGAAGAAGAGTCAAGGCCATGAGGGTGGTGTGTGTGTGTGGTGTGTGTGTGTGTGTGTGTGTTGGGAGGGTTAGTGAGCATCCCATAGGCCCTGTGTTTCAGACCCAGGGACTATGTGGCTCTAGACAGCTGGGATCAGGCAGAGCTGAACTCTTGTGCTTTTGGAAATGCTCATGGTATGTCTCTGCAAGGGGCTGTTTGAAGAACAGTGGCTTTTGCCCTCAGACCCTGGATTCTTTGAATCATCAGCTCAGAAGCCCATTTCTGGAAGGGAAAACCCGATGAAAGCACCATGGTTTAGGGGTGAACTGTTGGAAGCTGCCACGGGCTCCTCTAGTATTAAGTTTTGGCTTTGTGTTCTTTATGCCCGGGGACTCTCCCAGATCTTTCAGTGTTTCTTCTTCGCCTGGGTGGGTTTGTAGTCCTTGCGGAAGGATGAAGGAAGAGTTAAGCTTTAGTTATCAGAATTGGGTGGCCTCTAACCCAGACGCCAGGGATGGTGCCTGGAGGGGTAAGGAAGACTTGGTGTAACGAGGCCCTAGAGAAGCCACCATTAATTCAGTAGGCTCTGCTTCAGTCTGGATGCTTCTCCTCAGTTGAGAGATTGGTTGTCCTCTTTCCTTCATGGACTCTTCTTTCCCCAGCTACACTGATCCACATCACTTCCTCTGCCTAAACCCTCTTCGTTCATTTTCTTTCTAAGCAAGAAAGGCAAAGCTTTGTGGAAGTGAGACATGAAGCAATGTGGGTCTTACATTCTCTTCTGAGATCCAGGGTGTAGGCCAAGCCTGCTTAGTGTCATGCCAGGGCCAGAGGCGCCTTGTGGGACTATATACATTTGCTTATGGGATGTCTTTCTCGGAGGAAATGGGGTGTTGTTTGACTCGGTTTACAGATGGGCAGGAACACGTGACTCAGTGCCATGGTGTGTCGTAGATGGGGCCACAAAAGCCTTTGACCAGCACTGTGGTATGTGGTGTCTCCATATCCTCTTTCTTGGTTACTCGTGTGTCTCTAAGGTTGGCACGTGTAGTGACAAGATGACATGACCTGTAGGTCCCTGTCCTGAGTTCTGACCTGGTCAGGTTTCACTGTATTCACTGACGCTTTCTTAAGACCCAAGATTTCTGTAAAACCAAGGGGCCGATTTGAAGGATGCCTTCAGCCACTTCCTTTCTCCCTTCTTTTCTAAGATGTATTTATTTTTTATTTTAGATGTATGTGTGTTTTGTCAGTATGTATGTCTGTGTACTGCATGATGGCTTGGTGCTTGCCCAATGAGAAGAAGGTATCCGAGCCCCTGGAACTAGAGTTAAGAGTGGTCGTGAGCCACCATGTGGGTGATGGGAACTGAACCCAGGTTCTCTGCAGGACTAGCTAGGACTCTTAAACTCTGAGCTGTCTCTCCAGTCCCTGACTCCCATTTTTATGATCAGTATAGCCGATACCCTCCAGGCCCCTGGGAAGAAGTTCAGGAATCGGCTAATACTGCCTGTTTGGGTCAGCAGAGACTCATGTGCTCAGAGCAGTGGAGCTGTCCCAGTTCCTGAGGGAGGTCGATAATGACCATAGTCATTCTAGGCTGGTGGTATGGATGGCTGGGGAGGTCCTTGTGTGCAGGTTGGCTCCTCACAAGTCTAAAGATGTGACAGCCTTCACATCGTATAGGACCAGCTTATAGGTGTCAGCTCCCATAGACACAGCCTCGTGCACTTTGCAGAACTGAATATGGGCTGTCTCACATTTGTTTTGTCTAAAAGGTATGCTCTGGGGCCTGGAGTGTTGCCTTGGCACTGTGGCTTGCAGCCTTCTGTGTTAGCAAAATTCGAGGAGGCGTGCTTATTATATTACTTTCTCGTCATCAGGAATGTCTGCACCCAGCCCTTATCCCTCCTCATCCTGGTTCTTGCAGGCCTCCCACAGGCCCAGGTGCCTTGTATTGAAACCTGCACACCCTGGACCTACTGGGTCTGCCTCCCCCCATCTTTTCCTATCTAGACAGGCAGACACTGTGAAGACATGGCTTGCGGGCAGAATCTGGCCTGCACATATGTTTTGTTCTGCATGTACCACATTTTTAAGATTAGTTTACTTACTGTCAAAATCTATATTAAATCCTTCTTTCGAAAAACAAAAAGCAAAAACGAAATGAAACCAGATTTGCCCTTTTTTTTTTTTTTTTTTTTTTAAGTATTCAAGGCAAAAGTTGACTAGGTCAGAGCAGCGATTACCTCTCTTGCCAGAGACACGTGTGGCAATCACAATTGAGAAAGGGTTCTTGTAGACACTGAATCTGTCATCCTCCTGCCTCACCTTCCTGAGTACTAGGAGTATAGGCACATACCACCATCCCTTGCTGGTGCATTTACTTTTAAGGGTGCTTCCTTCTCTTACCCACCTGACCCTGTGACCTTTGTTATAAGTTCCAGGGACTGCAGTGGGGTCAGAACCAGAATTCCTGTTTATTCAATGCATACAATTTCGTCCCTCCTCAATATACAGCCAGTTAAGTGAGATACATGGTTCTGGTGGGTTTTAAGCATTGTGCAGGAGTAGGGTCACGAAGTCAGCGGTTTGCAGGTTGTTTGTATGGGTGGTGTTGAGGGAGAGGCCTTCTGGGAAGGCGGCATTTGAGAGACTGGTAGGTGGATGTGATGTAGGGAGTTGTAGACAGAAGAGAGACTCTTCCTGAGACCCGAGTCAGAGCCTGCCTGGTGAGGGGTGCAGAGGAACAGTGACGAAGAGATCAGAGTGATCTTTGAGGATTGAAGTCTCCTTCATCCCCACCGTCTCCTGTGGTGACTATGCACGCGCCCTGAGCTAAGTGGCTGGCGTTGGGGACCAGGAAGGACTGGCTTGTGGTAAAGCAGGTTCTCTAGCAGATACACTGGGTGTGGGGTGGAAGTTTGGAGACTCCAGGTTTGCAGGCAGCCAGGGGATAGATGGCTCTGCCGGCCTGGTTGTGGCACGTGGGTGAGATGTGTTTGGGAAGACTCATACAACCAAGTGTAGCTTAAAGCAACAGAAATCTGTCCTAACCACGACTCTGGAAGTGAGATGCCTGAGTTAGGGAGGGTACCAGCAGGGCACGCACTGTTTGTACATCTTGAGTGAGGGTCTTTCCTTGTCCCTTCCTAGTTTCTGGTGGCTCTTGGGAATACTTAGCATTTATTACCCTGGAGTCCAGCCTATCTCCGGCCTCTCTCTCCATCTTCTAGAAGTGTATGCCTCTCTGTGTGTCTCCTTTACATCCACCTCCTCCTCTTCCTCCTCCCTCTTCTGCCTTTTCTTCTGACTTTACATTCTCTGTCTTTAAGATTTCATTTATTTTATATATATGATGAGTACATTGTAGCTATCTTCAGACAAACCAGAAGAGGGCATCGGATCCCATTACAGATGGTTGTGAGCCACCATGTGGTTGCTGGGAATTGAACTCAGGACCTCTGGAAGAGCAGTCAGTGCTCTTAGCCGCTGAGCCATCTCCCCAGCCCACATTCTCTGTCTTGTCTTTCTCTTCTCTCTTCTCCCTTTTCTCCTTTCCTCTTGCTCCCTTCTCTCTCTCTCCTCCTTTAAGACAGGACCTTTGTCGTACATGATGGTTTTTTTTTTTTTTTAAATAAAGGGTTTTTAATTTATGTGTATGAATGTCTGCCTGTGTGTACGTGTGTGTACTCCTTGTATACTTGGTGCCCACAGAGGCAGGACGAGGGCTTTGGATTCTCTTGGAGATGGATCTGAGCTTCCATGTAGGTGCTGGAAACCAAACCCAGCTCCCCTGCAAGAGCTGAGTGGTTTTAATCTCAGAGCCATTTCTCTAGACCCTGCAGACTGGTTTTGGACTTGAGATCCTTCTACCTCAGCCTCCTGAATAGCTGGGATTTACAGGTATGTGCCCCAATCGTTGCTGACTTCTTCCCTCATAAGGGTACCACCAGCCGGTGATTTAAGACCCACCCTAATCCTGTGTGAATATGGTTAGTTTATCCGTTCAAAAACCAACTCCAAATACAAGCACTTCTGAGACATGGGTGAACAAATCTGGGAGGTTCTGTTCAACCTGCCCCAAGTTCTCCTCCTCTGGGTATCTTTTGAAAGGGGTGTGGGATGAGGGTATGAAACGTCAAGACTGGCTTTTGCCGGTAGAAGGGCCAGATTCCTGTGACCCGGCTGAGCTGGCCTCGGTTCTTGACCCTTATGCCCCATACTGTTGAATGTAACCTTTCTCACTGTACCAAGCCCCATCTCGGTCTTCCTATACCTAGGAACTGCATGTTCCTCAGCACGGCTGTCTAGACCTCTGAGCTAGCTACTTAAACATTGAATTGTTTAGTTGGAAGTAGCAGGGAAAGCTGCCAGTGTGAGGACAAGGGGAGAGTGATCTAGGAGGCTTCCCTTTCAAAGCCCTTGAGCCTGGTCCCTTTCTGTAAATCCTTGCAGTTGTTCTGAGGGGTGTGCAGGGGTGGGAACCTGGCTCTACAAGAAACTCAAGGAGCCTAGCATCTTAGGGGATCACCCGGCTTTGGGTTGGCCTCTGGCTTTAAATTCAAATGGACAGAGGTGGCACGGAAATATAAAGGGAGTTAGGGCTGGGATGGAGGTGGATCATGGGGAGACATTCTGTTCTGTTACATTCCACTTTAGAGTTCAGTGGGTGAGATGGAAAAGGGCCAGTAGTCATACCTGTAGCTCTCTGACCTTACCCTTGAAGCAGCAGATCCTTAAGTGGGAATTATGAGGAAGACATGGAACCCTGAGGAGTTGTTAGAGAGGACTCTCCACTGGCGGTCTGATTAGTCCTTCCTGATTGTAGTTTTGATCATTTCATTGCTGAGTTAAGGTTGACGAGCACGGCCAGTATCAATACTGGCAGGACGGCCAGGTGACATAGTGATTTGCCCCATGGGCCCTGCATTTCCCATTTCTGTTTTTTTTTTTTTTTCCTGGAAGTTGAGCTGAGGCCATTCTTGACTCTTGCCTATTATAATTCTCTGCTTTCTGTGGGGGATAGCTTTCCTTCCCAATTCAAGGTGAAGTCCTTCTGTTTTGAAGTTGCTGTAAGTACTCAGGGTCATCCCTTCTAGGGGAGGATGAAAGCCACGTTAGCCTATTTATGGTGTCCTTGGGCAATCCTGTTTGAGGTGGTTTCAAATTTGGTTATGATGGCTTGGGGAAGTGCTTGTTGGTTTGGTGGAACATTTCCATATGTGGTCCTTACATGGATGAAACAAAAACTTTAAATCTAGTGTCCTGGCGACTGACTCTGCAAAGTACTTGGTGTAGGGTCGCTTAGTACCTGTAATTGTCCTGACAGTGACCTTCCCACAGCCTTCTTCCTCTAAGAATGTGAGTGAGCTATGTGAGAATTCACAGGGCCAAGTGGATTTTGTCTCTCAGCGATGATGAGTAACAGTAGCTCCCATGGAATGGCTCCTTAGTCTCCATGAGAGGCTGAAGGGCTCAGTGTTCGGCTCAGAGTTGGAGTACACTTTTTTTCTTTTTAAGGTGTTTATGTTCTTCCAGGAATGTTACAGAGCTCCCTGTTCTTCCAACCAATGGGCTAAACAGATAAACTATCCTAGGTGTGGGTACAGGAGGAGGAGGATATCTTGGAAAGAGTGGGTGGGGTCAGGCGAGCCTGGGTGCTTTATAGAAGGGCCAGGGAGGGAAAGCAGAGAAGTCTCTCTAGGAACTGTCCAGGGTTTGGATGGAGAAGTTGCTTTCTCTGTGCTGTGATGACTCAGTGTTCATGCCCTTTGCAACAGGAAGGCCTGTGGAGCAAGGAGGCTCGTGTGAGGGTGCACAGGGTGCACAGGGTGCACAGGCAGGCAGTCTGTGTGAGCTGGGGCCTCCAGATGTCTGGACAGTGTGGGCAGGCACAGTGTTGTTCCTGAGAGGTGACAGGGAACGGAGAGTCCAAGTGATGACATCTCCAGTGATGTCATCATGCACTGATGGGGGGAGAGTGTGTTTGTTCGAAGGTAGGTGTGTGTGTGTGTGTGTGTGTGTGTGTGTGTGTGTGTGTGTGTGTGTGTGTGTAAAATGAATGGCTTGTAAACTTTAATCTGTGCCCACAGAAGCACAGATACATATGTGCGTGTGTACGTTCATGAAGACAGGTATTGCTCTTTGGAAGGTTCATAGGCCCCACTGGGGCTTAGTGGCTTCGAGGACCATTTTTTTTCTGAGTATATGATATGAGAGCAAGACACATGTCACTGACAGCAACTTCAGCAGCATGGGGCCAGGTTTTTTTGGGGTGGGGTGATGGGGGGTTGTTTGTTTGAGACTGGGTCTCACTTTGTGGCCCTGACTGGCTTAGATCTTGCTTTGTAGACCAGGGTGACCTCATGCAGAGATGGCCCTGCCTCTGTCTCTCGAGTGCTGGTGTGTGTCACCACCTGTTTTTGCCTTACAGAGATAGTGCTTTTTCTTTTTTGTAAAAAGATTGTTAAATGGATGTTTGTGTGTGTGTGTGTGTGTGTGTGTGTGTGTGTGTGTGTGTGTGTGTGTGTGTATCTCCAATGGTACCACTTGTGTACACTTGTACCTGGTGCCCTTCTGACGTCAGAAGACAAATCACAGTCTCTGGGGGCTATGAAGTACCATATGGGTGCTGGGCACTGACTCTATAGGCTCAGTAAGTGCTCTAAACCACTTCTCTAATCCTGTTTTCTCGCCACCGATCTTCCTCTGCCCTCCTGCCCCTCTTTTCTTGAGACAGTGTTTTATTTACCCCAGGCTGGCCTTGAACTTACTATTTAGCTAAGGATGGTCTTGAACTCCCACTCCTCCTCCTGCCTCTGCCTCTGGGATTGCAGGTGTGCACCAGCATGCACATGTTATTCAGGCCTGGGGAAGGAACCGGGGCTTCCTGCTTGCTAGACAAGTGCTCTACCAGCTGGGTTATATACATGTCAGACCTCTGAGGCACGTGTTCTCAGAGCTAGGTCAAAATGTCAGTGGAGCTGACCATGTTTGTACTATTACTGGGCTAGAGGGTAAGTCCCTTTAGGGCAAGACAAAAATGATGCTAGCCTTGGTAGGGAACTATGGAATACAGCCACAGCAGCTGAACACTTAGGGTAGTTTGAACAGCACACTCCAGTAACTGGAAGTGATGGAGACTCACTTGAGGCTCTACAGGAGAGAGTTGGGTTTCCCAGGTAGGAGACTTCCAACTCAGCACGGCTGGGCTGAGGGTTGAACTCTTCCCACAGGTCAGCTGAAGAAAGTTGTTCTTAGCTGTAGCTCCATCATTACGATGCTTGCCTAGTATGCATGAAGCCCTGGGTTTCATTCCCATGATTCAGATAAGCTGGGTGTGGTGGTCCCCTCTTGCAATCCCAGCGTTTAGGAGGTAGAGGCAGAAGGGTCCAAACTTCAAGATCATCTTCTGCAACTTAGAGAGTTTGAGACCAGTCTGTACTATGTAAGACTCTAGCTTAAGAAATAGAAAAACAACCAGAAAAAGCCAAAATAAACAAACCTCAGATTTTCAGTTAGAATGGTTAACTCTTTCACAGAAAAGAGGAGATGATGGCACTGGAGAATAGGGGGCCGGCGATAGGCGTGGTTTATGAACTCTGTGCAGGCAAACCAGACTCTTCTAGCCTTTGCTTCTCGGCTTGTCTTTCCCAATGTCCCCAAAGGCAGAGTGGCCTTTTTTTTTTTTTTTTTCTTATTAGAATGCATGGAGATCTGTGCCTGGACAGGTGCTGACTGTAGGTGCTGACTGCAGGTGCTGACTGCAGGGGCAAAGGTTTAGCAGAGTGTGTCCTCAGGAGAGTGCTGACTAGCTTGCTGGTGTTGGAGCTGCCAGTGTAGGTTGGGCTAGGGTCCCTAAAAGGACAGGTTGGGGGGGTAAGAGAAGGCATCGATTAGCTGCATGGCCAGCCGAGGCCTTGATGGGGAAAGCATAGTAAAGAACTTCACCGGCAAGATCTCAAGGGTGGCTGGGGCCACCACTGGGATGGGGGACAGGAGTGAACTTGGAATGTTTTCCGATGGTCCTTTAAGCCTTTGTTCTCCTTTGGTCAGGAAAGGCTACTCTCTGGGGCATCTTTCCATACCTGCCCCTTGGAGCCCAAATAAAGACAAGACTCCCCCCATTCCACCCGTGCCCTTGTTGCCCGAGTGTACAGGAAGCCCCAAATCTGGCTCAAGGCACCATGCTAGTCACTATCCTCTAGTGTCCCTATGTCATATAAAAACTGCATTTAGGGACGAGGAGTGACCAGCCAACGTTGTGGATATGTACCTGAACCTGGATGGCAGGTACCAAGTACATTATTGACACAGGAGTGGGGGCATTCTGCCTGAGTGACACTCTTCTCACCAGGGCGTGAGAGGACAGTCCCACTGAGTTCCTGCCGAGGTTAAAGACTGACTTTTGATGGACGTTCATATGGGAGGAGTTGGTGCTGGTGTTTTGGGTTTTAAAAGAAGGTCATGAGTTAGTCATCTGGTGTGATCTAAGGAAGATGAGAGTCGGGGCAGGCTTTTAGGGAGGGCACATCAGAAGAAGCAAGGGTGTGTGTGGGTGTGTGTGTGTGTGTGTGTGTATGTGTGTGTGTGTGAGAGAAAGGAAACTGGTCAAGTAGCATAGTCTTTGCACCTCGACCAATCAGAAGCCATGTTCGCCAAAACCCACCTTCTCTTTTCAGGATACATGGTTATGCTTTTACAAGCCAGGAGACTGAGCAAGAACCTTTGATGGAACATGGTTTTATTTTTAAAAAACTGTATCGCCCTGCCTCAGGTGGTGCCTCATACAAGTCACCAAACACGGATGTCTAAATCCTATTAAGTAATCTCACTTATCTCAGACCTGGAAACCATACTGCCATAGATCATGTATTTTTGATATTGATATATAATATATCTATATATATATAGATAGATAGATATTGGTTTTTCGAGACAGGGTTTCTCTGTGTATCCCTGGCTGTCCTGGAACTCACTCTGTAGATCAGGCTGGCCTCAAACTCAGAAATCCACCTGCCTCTGCCTCCCAAGTGCTGGGATTAAAGGTGTGCGCTACCACTGCCCAGCTAACATATATGTTTTTGGGGGGTCAGTTGTTAACATGAAGACTGGGGGAATGGGGAGCATGGGTTTGGGGGTGTCTCAAGTGGATAGATGTCTGGCTTGTGATGGAAAGAGCTGAGTAGGTTTGGAATTAGGCCGTAGTAGGATTCGCTGTGCGGTGTGAGAACAGTCTATGCATGGGAGCCATTGGGTCGTTGCTCTACACCAATACATTTTCTGTCTGCCTGGCCTTTGGCCGTCCTGTATAGTGTTGTGCCTCCATTTGGCCCTAAGTGGCCTGTACCTGTGTGCTGTGTAAAATCCAGTCCTGGAAAGCTGGCTCCTCTGGAGGTGTTGGGCAATTGGGGCCGGCGGGCAGCCAGCTTCTGATGTGGTTGGGCTGCCTGGCTCACACCTCTCAGGTGCTGGAGAGATGGCGAGATCCAATGGCCCCAGGCTACCACCGAGGCGGGCAGGGTGCCACCACCTTCCTGAGCCGCCTCCTCTCTTTGTCTTCTGGAGCCCAATGGGCACGGGCCTGGCTTTCCAGTTCTTCAGACAGGCTGCCGGGCTGGCATCCTGGGCAGGCTGTAGGCCAGCCCACCTGTGGGATATATTTATTGGGCAAGGTTGGTTGGCCTAGTATCTGCCCACTTGGGAAGAAAACTGTCTGGATTATTTTATTTTGTTTTAGCTCAGGGTCTTATATTGGGTCAAGTAAAAAGGTTTTGTGATTGTTTCTTTGGCTTGCTTTGGATATTTGTCAATCTCATATTCAGTAGGCTACCCTGGGAGTTTTTTTTGTTTTTTTGTTTTTACAAAGTACTTGAATTTCACTTAGGGTTTCTGTGACTATATTTTTTGGTGATAGGAAAAGAAGGTTCATTTGGCTCCCAGGAGCTAAAGACAGGTGTGGATTCTTCCTGAGGTTGTCAGGGATGTCCTTGTTTCTTATAGCAAGGAGGATTGTGTCCGATTTTTTTTTTTTTATTGGTGGTGTAATGAATTACTACAGGTTTGGTGTTCTAAACTAGTACAAATTGTCTTACAGCCAGAGCCTCAGAAATCCACAAAATGGGCTTGACTGGGTTGGAGCTAGGGTGGATCGTTCTGGAGTTGTGTGAATCGCCTTCTTGCCTTTCTATGTTCCTGGGGAACCCTCGTTCCTTGGCTACTGACCTTTCCCCCACATGCCTCTCTGCTTCATTCTGTTTTCACCTGTGCACTCGGCCTTCTCCTTTGTCCCCGATTTAAGGACCCTTGTGATTACAGCAGGCCCGTCTTGATAATCCAAGATAATGTGTCCTATCTCGAGATCCTTAACTCTATCCCATCTTCAAAGTCTCTTCTGCCTTATAAGGCAATACACTCCCGGATTCAGATAAGTCAGATGCGGGCATGTTGGGAGGCTGGGTTTAACCCGCAGGAGGGGTGCTGTGGAGGGGCTGCTGTGGTTGGTGGATCTGGCATTGGGTGGTTGGAAGGGTAAAGGTAAGGTCAGCACCACTGACATCTATCACCTATTTACCTGTCCACTAAAGACCATCTCTTAGAAATAGGGAGAGAGGCGAACTTTAGAAGCCTTCCTCCTTCCCAAGCAGTGTGGCTAATAATATCATGGAGCAGTGTATCAAGTTCTAGGTAAGCGTCTCCCTCCACCACCAGGTGCTGGGACTTGAACCCAGGGCCTTACATGTGGCAGATGGCAGTCCCCCCACTGAGTTAAACACCCACCCTCTAGGTAAGAATCTCAAAGGCAGGATTTTGGGTAATAAAGTTCCCAGATTATAACATTCTTTCAAAACTGGGAGATAACAAGATTTTCTTTTTAGACTCAGTCTTTGCAGGTGGGGCTGGAGGAATGGTTGCCCTCCCAAAGGTTTGGTCGCCAGCACCTACACGGTTGTTTACGTTCCTCCGTAACTCCACTTCCAATACTGTCTTCTGACCTCTGGGACACAAGGCTTGCACACAGCGCACTTAAAACCAGGCAAAACACTCCTATATAAAACAAGCCCCCGCCCCCCCAAAGGGAAAAAACCTTAAAAGAGTAGAACTTAACCCTAAACCTTAAAAGAAGAACTTAGGGGAATTCAGTCATAGCCACCAGTGGGCATTAGGCCCAAGTCACAGGCTGAGTTGAGACACAGCACAGACAAGTTCTGGAGATGATGGGGTGTGTGGTTTCTGCCTACTGCTGGATGCTCCTGTTCACACTTTGGAGTTGGAGAACTGAGACAAAGTCCTGTCAGGGGGGAATGGCCTCTGACTATGGCAGAGTAGACTTGGTTCAAGCTGCCTCTGCTTTTCAGTGTTTCTGACATTTGCTTGCAGCATTTAGCATGATTTCATCTTTTTGTTTGGTGAGCTAATAGTGTCCCTTCCGGTACAGATACTTGTTTTGGTAGCTGTGGAAACTGCTTCCTCTTTGGGCTTCAGAAGCAACAGTCGGTTTTCTAGACCTAGTCAGGAACTTATCCTGTAGCCCCAGAATAGCCATGAACTTCTCTTAGTACCAAAACTAGGGCGTTCCCACCAAAATGTATCCACAAAGGACATCTTAATTGTACATGTGCCTTTAAAAATTATTTTTATTTATTTATATAAATCGTAGCAGTTTCTCCTTGGAAAGATTTACCTTAAATCTTAAAAAAAAAAAAAAAAAAAAAAAAATCTACCCCTAAATTTACTATATTAACATATGTAGTGCCAGCCCATATGGGACTTGATTAAGAAGATTCTGGGGTGAACGGATCCAGTAGGCCAGACCTTATGGACACTGCAACTCCGGGGGTGCAGCTTCCAAAGACAGACCCAACATATTGGGCAGACTGGAGATTCCTGGCTGCCAGCTCAGTTCTTTTATGAGGTGTCTAGAGTCAGCTCCCCAGAGAGGAGGAGGCTAAGATGAGGTCACCTGGTCCTGCAGGTCAGCAGGGGAGGTTCTGCCCTGGGGCTGTGTGCCCAGTGCTTGGATAATGTGGTATTTTCGCTTTAATGCATCTGAAATGTGGATTATACTATTAATTACTGCAGGACAAAACAGGATTAGTGCAGCTGCTCAGCTCTCCCCTCTGCACTTTTACACTTCCCCTTTGCTAGGGACCAGCCAAAAGGGCAGTTGATTTTCCTGTGGTCTGTCTTTTGTCTTAGCCGCAGGGGGTGCTGAACCTCTGGGGCTCAGAAGGCACAGAATGTGAACGCGGCTGCTGGGCTTGCAGGGGCCGGGGGTGGGGTGGTTTCCTTCCCCATAGCTGGGGCTTTTTTTTTTTTTTTTCCTATGTTCTGAGGGTGTCTGGAGGGTGGCCTGGCCTCAGTAGGGAGAGTTGTTATAGTCTCTGAGCTGTCCGTGTTGGGACCTGCAGGTTCCGCAGCTGAGGTCATGATACCTTGGAGTGTCTCCTGTGCATGGAAGCCCACAGGCATCTGGGGGGTTAGAGACTTTCTTATGTAGTGAAGAATTGCAGAAGAGGACTGGCTCGGGCTAAAAGAGCTTGGTGCACAGGTCTGATGATCTGATTTGACTTCCCAGAAGCCTTGTAAAGGTAGAAGAGAATCACAACACAGAATTGTTCTCTGACCTCCACATGCACACCCTGGTGAGTGTGCCCTCCCCATTTCGATCCACACACACAGAGAGACACAGACACACACAGAGACACAGACATACACAGACACACACACAGAGACACATTCCCACAGTCACACACAGAGACACAGACATACACAGATAGGCTCACACAGATACACAGACACACACACACAAAGACACAGACATACATACACACAGAGACACACACAGACACAACACACAGAGACACAGAGACACACAGATAGACAGACACACACAGACACAACACACAGAGAAACAGAGACACACAGATAGACACACACAGACACAACACACAGAGAAACAGAGACACACAGACACAGACACGCACACAGACACAGATAGACACACACACAGATACACAGAAACACAGACATACACAGAAAGACACACAGACACATACATAGACACACACAGAGACACACACACAGACACACAGGCACACACACAGACACAGACATACACATATAGACACACACAGACAGACACACAGAGACACAGATACAGACACACAGACACACAGACAGACACACAGACACTCTCTTTTTAAAAAGTGCAAAGGGCAGGCCTTGGCTTGGGCTGCCTGCCTGTAGCCAATGTGAGGGTGGAGACTAGTGGCCTGCAGTGACGTAATGTCCTTTGTATTTTGAGAAGCTCTAAATCCCCAAGCTTGGCTACTGCGCCCTTATCTTTGCATAAAACGTTATAGATTTTAAGTAATATATGATTACATTTTCTATTTTTCCCATATTCAAGCGAGTGCTCTCATTTTTCATCCATATGGAATGAATTTTTTTTTAAGTGGATGAGGCGTTAAATAACCACACCTCACTAACAATGCTCCCAAGAGTGCATAACTTGGTAGTGTTTGCAATTCCGTACAGTGTACTAATCTGTCGTGTGCAGGCGTGTGGATTTCTGTATACTGGCACCCTTCATTAGAGGGTAACATAATATACAGAATTTCCCAGTTGCAGAAATTAGAAAGTAGGAAGCGGATTCCTTCAACATAAATTGAAAAACTGATTTATGGAGTTCATTTTTCTTCTCTCTCTCTCCCTCTCTCCTCTCTCCTTTCTCCTCCTCTCTCTCTCTCTCTCTCTCTCTCTCTCTCTCTCTCTCTCTCTCTCTCTCTCTCCCCTCTCTCTTTTCTCTCTCTCAGCTTGAAAAAGTGACACAGCCCTTGGAAGGGAAGGAGTTGATGTGGCAGAAGACTTTTTATCACAGGTTAATTCAATTAATTTGGGATTGCCATTCACTTGAAGCAATAATGGGGTTTGTAGCCGCAGAGATACACAGCAACATTTGGGAAGGTGGGAGAAGGTAGCTGGGGGGAGGGGGGGAAGCTGAGACTATTTGTCTTCTCTGCTTCTTCCTATGAATTGGGAGGTTTCAAAATAGCAGCCCGGTTGATGAGCTCATAACGTTTATTTTTTCCCCCCAGTTTCCCCCAAGATCTTTTTTCCAAACTTGGAAACTGTACAAATTACAGAATCAGAGTTTTTTTTTTTTTTAATCTGCTTTTTCTCTTCTCAAACCGTAGCTATAGCATCATCGGGCTGAGCCTGGCTCAGGGAAACCGATCTCTGACTTTCACTTAACAAAGTGTAGGCACTGATTGGGTGATATATTTGGGATTTCTGTGGTTTTATTTCCATTGAGGGACAGAATGCTTATTAATTAACTAAAAGGGGCTGGGGGTGAGTTCAGTGGAGAAGAGCACTTGCCTAGTGTGCATAGAGCCCTGGGCTTGATCCCTAGCATTACATAAACTGGGAATGGTGGTCCATGCCTGTGACCTCAGCACTTGGGGGGTGGCCAGGGACTCAGAAGTTCAAGGTCATCGTCGGCCATGAAAAGCTTTCAAGGTCAGCCTAGCCTACAGGAGACTCTTAAACAGAACTGACATGTTCCCTGTTCATATTTGGGTGGAAGCGGGAAGAGTAAAGCATGCTATACTGCAGTCATGAGGAAGACATCAGAGTTCAGAGATCTGAGGTGTAGCGGTCACTGCCAGGTTCGCATGTAGGGGCACATTTGTAGTTTGAAGCCCTTTGGTTATTAAGTGAGAGGAGGCGAGAACAAATGGATTTAGCGCTCAGTTTAGAGATGGGAAGAATAAATAAGAAAGATATCTTGAGAAAGAATAATAGGAAACAAGTGAAATTAATGAGCCAGGCAAATCGAAACACTTGAATTGATAAATCTAAGAGCTACTTATTTGGAGGGAGGAAGAAAAGAAATGGGCCAAGTCCTTATAGCATCCTACGTAAGAGCTAGAACCAAGTTGGCATCATGGAAAAGAGTAGCATTCTAAATTGTACTTGAAATGAAATCTTTGTTTTGTGAGATAAAATACAGTCATTTAAAATACAAATGTGAAAAATCTCAGGGAGGAAACTATTTTAGGGAAATGACTCAGACATTTAAAAATTTAAACCAGGGACTAGGGGAGAAGTTGAACATGGGGGGGGGGGGAGAATATGAATGAGCATAAGAAAACATCCCAAAGCCTTCCCAGCTTGAAGGGCCTGGGATACAGTGAGTTTAGTGGGTGAGGTAAGTTCTTTAAACTTTAGTAGACAAAATAATTGCCTGCACAGTAAATTTTTCCAGAGCTTACAGAATTATCACAGTTCTGGGAACCGGCACTGTCACAGAGTGTCCAAAGACGATGAGAACACAGAACACAGGGTAGTGACATGATCCTGGAGGACAAGGCAGGACACTAGTGAGCTTGATACTCAGATCCTGACTCGAGACAAAGAGGAGAAGAAGAGAGAAGATTACTCAGTCTTGAGCGTGGGTGCAAAAATGCCACATAGATTTTAGCAGTCTTTAAAAAAGAGCCATGATCAGAGGGTCCGACCCAGGAAAGCAAGAAGGGATTAGTGTTCGAATGTCTTCTCTTGAAGTGGCCTTATAAGTAGAGCAAAGAGAAGTGTTTGCATTCAAAAGGACATTTGTTGTTGTTGTTCTTTTTTCTAGTTTGCTACAAGAGATTATGTTCACACAACAGCTTCAGACTCAGTCTCCGAGCAGGAGAGCCAGCATTTTGGGCTGGGGAAGGAAACAAAGACGGCTCATTTCTTTTTCCTGCCTTATTGAATTGGCCAGCAAACTAGAGTCAAATAATAGTTTAAAAGCAGTAATGGAATTCATTTTTATATGTTATTGTCTTTCTAGGACACTCAAATACGTTGAAATTTGATTAAGGAGTTGAGTTACAAAGTAAAAACTTTAAAACACTTCACACATGCATGCAGGCGCGCGCGCGCGCGCGCGCGCACGCACGCACACACACACACACACACACACACACACACACACAGAGAGTAGGGAAATACCATGACCACACAGTGGAGTGGAGTCATTTGGAAATATACCTGACAAAGGCAGCATTTCTAGCTAGTGGGAGGAATTAGATGGATGGCCTGAGCTCCTCATACTCTTAAGTACCAAGTGCTGTGTTAACACCTCCATGGTTATAGCTCATTCCTCTTCCTTTATAGACGAGGAGGAGACTGAAGTTCAGAGAGTCTAAGAAGCTTTCCCAGTCCCGTAGACAAGATCTAGTGGGCGCTTAAAGCCCGCTCTCTGGCATGCTGTATGTGTCTGTCTCAGGAACTCTGCTCTATGGCATGTTCTGAGGTTCTCTAACTGCAGGCTTAGACACTTTAGGCTGTAGCTATTCCGCCTCTCACACATCTCCAGCCCCGCTTGAGCTGTTGTGGTAAATCATGAAAGAGCAGAAAATAAAAGTCCATGTTCATTTGACTGTGCACAAGAGCAGGGCTCTCCGGTCTAGAACTTCAGTGAAGAGTTTGAATAGGTGATACTGATATACTTTAAAAAAAAAAAAAAATGCCAGGAGGTTGAGGATTGTGAGTTTAAGGCAGCTTGGGCTATACGGTAAAACCCTGTATTGAGAAACAAAATTGACTCTAGGAGGATGGCTGGGTTGGTAAAGCATTGGTCTTGCAAACATTTGACTGAGTTCCCAGAACCTGGGTAAAGTTGCTAGGCATAGGTGGTGCATGCTCATTAGTGCCGCCCTGGGGAGATGGAGCCAGGAGGATCCCAGTGCCCCTGGTTACCCAGTCTAGCCGCCTAGATGAACTCCAGGTTCAGTGAGAGACAGTCTCTCAAAGGAGGTATATGTTATTTCTGAGGTGATGCCCCAGTGTGCTCATGCACATATACACAAAGCAAACATTCTACATGGTGGGTCTCAATAACAGAATGTAAAGGTATCTGCCAAACTGGGAAACGATGTTGATGGCACATGGAATTGACAAGCTGTTGTCAGTATGCAAAGAGCTCTTAATATTGGGGATGGCCAAAGACAGTAGAAAATGGGCCAAACGATAAAACGGTGACATAGAATCCATTCAGTTCCTTCAAAACGCAGATGACCAGCATTTCATTACTTTAAGTTGTTTGAGTCTAGGTCAGGTGGGCCTTTTTGTGGTTTTCAACCAAGTTTATTTAATTTTATAAAGCAAATGCCCTGTGCTGGTTAGTAGGTAGAAAAGTCAGTATAAGCTTCACAGGTAATAGCTTGGCCCTGAATGTCAGAAGCCTTGGCTATAATGTTTATTTAAGTGTGTAGCTTGTCTTACTCCCGACTCCTGTTTCTCCTTACTCGGCTCTACTTTTTTTCTTTTGACCTTACTTCCATATGTCATTTAGGGAAGGTGTGTGGTGTGTGTGTGTGTGTGTGTGTGTGTGTGTGTGTGTGTGTGTGTGTGATTGAGTTTGTAACTGGCAGATAATTACAGATACAGGAAAATGGAGACATCAGTTAAACTTTAGGCTGTGTGTGTCCTAGAACTTCAGTTTAATTAAAACTACATATAAAGAAGAAGCTAAAGGTTATAATGCATGTAAGAATAATCAATGAGCAGTTATTTCCAGGTACTGGAATATTAGCCACTTTTTTGTTTATTTGTATGAGTATTTTGCCTGCATGTCTGTCTGTGGGCCACATGGGTTGCCTGTGACCTCAGAGGCCAAAAGAAGGCATCAGATTCCCTAGCACTGGAGTTATAAATGACTGAGCTGCTGTGTAGGTGCTGAGAATTGAACCCAATCCTCTGGAAGCGCAGCCAGTTATGTAACTGTTTGATTTTTTTGAGACAGGGTCTCGCTATGTCACTGTGGCTGGCCTGGAACTCACTTGGCTTTCTCCAGCTTCCCATTAGGCATCTTTAATATTTTTTTCTGAACTTCAAACAAGTTAAGATCTAATTTTAATATCTCTCTCTCTCTCTCTCTCTCTCTCTCTCTCTCTCTCTCTCTCTGTATGTGTGTTCCACTGCGCACTTGAGAAGGTCAGAGGACAACTCTGTTGAGCCTCTTTCCACCTTTGGATTCAAAGGATCAAATTCAGGTTGTCAGACCTTTGCAACAAGTGCTTTTAGCCTAGGAGCTATCCTGCCTGCTCTGCTTTGGGTGATTTGTGAGGTGGTCTCGGTCTATAGCCCAGGCTGACCTACAACTCAGTAGTCCAGGCTGGCTATCTACAACAGCCTTCCCGGGGCTGGATGATGGGCATGAGGTGTCTTGCCCAGCTTCTTCCTTGCACAGCATAGAAATAAACATGTTTGGAAGTTAGTGAGAAAGTAGAACCATTTCAGTAGCGCTGGCTGTGGTTGTATCTAGAAGCCTGGTGGCGGTGGCGGTGGTTCAGTTTTGTGAATTAGTGAGGACCTAAACAGCAAGGACACCGCACAGAATGTCCTTAGACTACTTAGCTTTAATTATTTATGATGTTTACTGTAAGCACCTACGGTTTACGTGTGTAAAAATAATGGAAGTCTTAATGATGTACAGGCCTGGAGAGCCCTCCTAGAGATCTCTGTTTAGGTTCTCTAAGGTGAAATGATTTACCTTGTCTCCTGGATGTTAAGTTAAAGTTAAGTCTCAGCATAAGCTGGATGAGCAGGGGAATGTGCCTCTCTGCAGACAGGATCTTCCCCACTCTTCTGTTAACCAGTCTGTGTGAACAGCTGGAGATCAGGTATTGGGTGCAGGTGGCTAATGGAATTTTCGTGGTTGTGGTTGGCATGTTTTGCCCGGAGCCTCTTAGATTCCTGTGTGGCCACAGGACACACCGAGGATCAAATTGTGTCTCTGACTTTGGGTGTCAGTTTTTTGATGAAGGAACTGAAAGTTACCCTAGGCCATTATTGCTTCTTTTAGTCTTCACGTTTTGAAGCAATCTAGTATCTTTTCATTTTCAGGCATGAGTCCGAGTTGTTTCTCTGTGAGGAGGAGAGGCCCAGGAAGTTTTGTAACTTAGTAACTTCGTGGAATAAAATGTGAATAGAAAAAGTGTGGCGCTATCAAGTGTGGTCCCAGTGACAGCCCCGTGCTGCTACTTAATTGTCTCAAAGTTTATCTTTTCTTTTGTAAACTGGAGGAGTGGTCTAGGCACCATGATACAGGCTCATAATCCCAGGACATGGGAGGCTGAAGCAGGAGGATTGCAGTCACACGGGCTACAGAGCAAGATCATGTGCCTGTAAAGCCGAAGGGGTAGATCAGTTATTCATTGCTACTCGGCCAATCAGTCCGATTCTTCACTTTAAACAATCACCTATTGTGTGCACCATCTGCTCAGGAATTAGGCTGTGACTTGGCTAGATCTATCAGGTTAAACTTTGTCTTGAGGGTGAGTCAGAGTGTTGTAAAGAGCTGTGGTCCTATCTGAAGGCTTTACTGGGGAAGGACCCACTGAGCACACTCAGTGTTGAATGGCTACCATTCCCCAAGGGCTTGCCGGCAAAGAAGGCCCCTGTTGCTTGTTCACTGGAGAGCACCCTGCTTTCTCTAGAGTGGCTTCCGACATGGCACTTGGCTTCTGTAACCTCATTTCACAAGTGGCAGCCTGTGCCCTGTGGCTTCCGTTCCATTCCATTCCATTTGCATTCTGCTGGTGAGAAGCTGGTCACTGTACCTATAGCTCATGCCCAAGGGGAAAAGGAGTACCTAGGAGATGAATACCAGGAGGTAGGGTGTTGGGTAGAGGCTGTGTGCCTGGGGGTTAAGTGAGGTCATGGTTTGTTAAACTGTGAGGAACACCTTAGATATCCAGTGTTGATTCCTTCTTCTCTGCCCACCCTGAATTTCACTGGAGCAGTCTGTGGTGTTTAGTTGAGACTCTGGGAATAGTTCAGAATGTAAAAGAGGGAGTCGTCCCAGTATCTGACATCTCTCTGTTGTCCTTTCCTAGTTAGGCTTTGAAGTGTCTATTGGCTGGACAGTTAGACCCACGATTCTGTGCCCTGTGTCTACTGGGTGTGGTACATGCCGTGTAATTTGAGAAGGACATGGGTGTTGGGCCTCTGCAGATGCCCAGTGTGTTTCTATGGGTTAGGCAGCTCTGTAGGGAAACACCCAGGAGCCTTGGAAGCTATGGGCTGGAGTAGCCGAGCTTCCTGCAGTTGTCCCTTTTGGTGTCTGCATGTGGCCATTAGGCAGTCAAGGAGGAGGCTGACCTGGCACGTCTTCTGGTTAAAGGATACTCCAGTGGGTTGAGCAGGGTGCCAGACATTGCCACAAACCCTAGGAAGTGAGTAAGGAAGAAAAAAAGCAAAGGAGAGTCCTCCCTTAGAACAAGCTGAGCTTTGTGCAGAGCCGGCTCTAAGTATGAAAAGCCCATTGTTCCCAGATGGCTTTTAATTAGCACTCTGCACTCACACCCCTCTGCTGCCAGCAAGAGCCGCCTTCTTCCTCCCTTCTCCACATGCTCTTTGTCCCTCACTTGGGTGCCCTGGGGACAGGTCTAGGGACCCTTGTGGATGGGAGAGTGGGAGAGGTCGTTGAGTTGAGGAGAGCATGGACACACAGGAGTCTCCACTCTTTGTCCTGTTCCGGATTCTTAGCTGGGCACGTCCTCCACCTGCTCTAAAACATCCCTTTGAGTCTGTAGGTTGGGAGCCAGCTCTGTCCCCTGTGGGGTTCTGGGAAGAAGGCCCAGCCTTGGCCCGCTCCAGAGTTCTGCACACACCTTTTCTTGCCTACAGCCAGAGCAGGGAGCCAGAAGTGAATGATGGTCTGGTTTCCGTTTCTCCCCAACTGCCCTGCTCTTAGAGATGAATCTGGACCGAGGAAGCTTTAGCTTGCCAGTGATGCTTTCTAGATCAAATTGTGAGCTCCATGGGTGGGGTGAGTCCAAATTCAGGAAAGAGAACTGCAGTTCACTGGATGGTGTAAAGAAAATGGGCCCCCTCCAGAGTGGCTCCCACTGTGTGTTTACAGGGACCCTCCTGCCTGGCCCTGCAAGGCTGCTCCGTATCTGCTTTGTGTGGTTCTCAGTAGCCTGGGGTTCCGTCTGTGCAGCGATAGATAGAATGTCAGGTTTGAGTCGGTCTTGTCCAGCCCTGGACTAAGCTTGCAACTGTGGAGTTTTCCTGTGGCTTTCTGTATGTGAATGATTACCTAAGGAAGGCATCAATCACCTCAGCCAATCACAGTGTGAGTTTCATCATTTTGCATGTACCCTGGCAAGCTGGGTTTGACCAGAAGCAGTTTGGTGTGAGCGTGAGTTAGGTTGGAAGGAAGGTGTCTCTGATTATGAACAACACACCAGGGGGCTATGTGGCCAGCACAGAGTTAGTTCCATGGGGCTAAAGACACAGGATTACTTAAGAGGGTTTTAAGTCATGAAACCCCAGACAGGGTTCAGTTTAATGATGGGTAAGGCCTTGAGAGAAGGTCTGATGGGCCATCTGGTCTCAAATGTAATCAATAAGCTGCACAGGATTCCTTGAAAATCTGGTCACTCTAGCACTAGCAAGCTTAACTTTGTGACATGTCATCTAAACGTAGTTGTGAGTGCTGTGACAAAGAGTCTCTAGGAGTTCCGTCGTGTCCTCGGATAAGAGGAGCAAATGGGAACTATTACAGAGACCCAAAATAGAGTTGGGGTCTAAGATTTCATCAGCAAAGGGGCCTGAGCCTTCAGCCATGGTCAGATGTGGCCACTGAGCACAAGCGAGGTGGTTCTGGGAGCATAAGGTACATTGCATATTTTATCCACAAAATCTGGCTTGATGACATGTGACATCAGGTGCTAAATAGGGGGGTAAATAAAATGCCTTACCATCCAGCTTACCTTACCTCTTCATCTTTTTAAATTTAAAATCACAATGCTGGCTCCCATATTGGTTAGCTTTTGAGACAGGATCTTGATATGTGTGGTTCAGGCTGGTATGTGAACTCATAGCAATCCTCCTGCCTCAGCCTCCTGAGTATTGGACTTAACGGGCATCAGCCATCATGCCTGCCACTGTGGCTTCTATTTTAGGTGGAGGGTTTAGAGCAGTGGTTCTCAACGTTCCTAATGCTGTGACCCTTTAATACAGTTCCTCATATTGTAGTGACACCCAACTATTAAATTATTTTCGTTGCTACTTCATAACTGTAGTTTTGCTACTCTCATGTAAATATCTTTTTCCGATGGTCTTAGGTGATCCATGTGAATAGGTCATTCGACTCCCAAAGGGATTGTGACCCATGGTCAGTGGTGGGAAGTCAGTTTTTATTTTGTTTTTTTTCTGTAGTGGAGAGTGCTATAAGTAATATCATGATGAACAGTCTGCATTTGCTTCTTGGATTAAGCTACTGTACATAGACTGTCCTTAGAAGCATCCTTTCTAGCTATGGCCACACTATGGCCAGGAGAATAGCTTCCCCCATGCTTGTGAGATGCGTGTCGTTTGGTGGGTAGGGACTCTGGGGCTGGACCGTGGGAAGTCCTGGAGGGGGATGATGATTGCTCAAGAGTTTCAGCAGCCCTCCAGGGTAAAGGGCAGCTGTTGCTCAATCTGTGAGACCTTTAAGGAAAGGCAGCAATTGCTCAAACAGGCCCCTGGACCCTCTGAACGCAATCATGCAGGTTACGCAGGCTCCAAGTGAGATAGCACCTTGAATTCTTCAGTGGTCTTAAGAAAGCCATGATATGGTGCTTAGCATATATGAGACCCTTGGTCTGATCCCCAGCGTTAAAACAAAATCAGAAATGGTTGGAGTATTAGAGCAGCTTCAGGTGGAGTCTGTCTGTGAAGGTCAAGAGCTTCCTGTGGGGCCCTGGGTTCAGTTCCCAGCAGTACGAAGAACAAAACAGTAAGACAGGATCCACCATGCCATGCCAGGGTCTTTCTAGAGAGCAGCACTGAGCTTCTATTGGTGATTTTCCGTCTTAAAGGGGGCTTAGATGGATCTCTCTCTGAGCAAGAACAATGGTTCTCTTTTAAGAATATCAGTGTCTCTCCTCCCTGCATAGACGGTGGCAACTTTTGTTATTGGTGGTGGTGAAAGTCCTGCCTCATTCTTGGCCTTTCCTGTGGAGGAGTTGAAGATTCACAGACTGGCTGTCAGTAACAATAGCTATGGGACCAGAGAAACGAAAGGGATCTTTGTAGTGATCCTGTGTCCACAGTACTGGTCAGACTAGTTCATACCTGGTTGATTGTTATCAGTAAAGTAAACTTAACTCTATGGCCAGAAACAGCCTGTAGCATCTGGCAGCTTAGATTCACCAGGTGAAGCTGCTGTGGCCACAGCAGTCTGCACATTTCAAGGGCTGCAGGTGGGAAACCCGGGGAAACCCTTAGCTCCTGGTCAGGCTCCCTCCCTGTAGACTTACAGTGGGTCACGAGTCTCACCTTGTTATGAGATTTGCCTCGTCTTGTGGAAAGTTGAGGGCTCATTGGTAGCTTATTGGTATTCGGTGAATGTCTGGGTAGCAACAGGGTGGTGGAGTCCGGCCCTTCATCCGGGTCTGCCTGGTGTTCTGGTCATATTAGCTTATAGAAGATGAAAGGCCACTGTCTCTGCCTGTAGGAAGATGATGTCCAGTAGGACCAGCCATTATCCGGGCAAATAATTACCTGCATTTATGGGCTCAGAAGAAACAGAGAATCAACATTCTTAGTAGGGAGGAAAGTCACAGTAGGAGGGGGCTTCTTGAGCAGAATGTTGTGAAATCCCGGGGCCTGAGGGCCCTGGGTGGCTCAAATGATACCAGCATTTATTTGCCTTTGAGTTGCTCTGTTCTCATCTGACCCTCTCACAATCGCAGCCGTCCTTTGGCCAGATCCAAGCCTTCTCTGTGTCATGCTGCTCTTGCCGAGGCCCCTCAGAGCTCCACGATCTGCCCGAGGTCCTACAGTTGGAGAACCAGACCTCCCCTCATGGGGTTCGCGGGCCGATTCCTGTGCACTTGCTGCCTGCCACACCACATCCTTGGCTCAGGATCTCTGCCGAGGCTGTGAGAACTGTGAGGACTGACAGCCTTTGTGTGTTTCATAGGAGAGGAATTTGGGGGCTGGCCTTGGGAAGAGGCCTATGACAGCTGTAACTGTGGATGTGATCGGAGGGACAAAGAAGTTGTCCATCAGACAGGTTTGTGCCAGCAGTTTAATTTCCTTTATTTCAGGACTGGAAGTTATTTAAATTACTTTATAGACTTCCTGCTTCCTTACAAGAGCTCATTAAGTGCAGGCTGAACTGCTTCATTGCTATAATGGAGTGCCTGGACTTGCAGTTCTCATTCTGCCCTCTAGGGGGTCAGGAGCCGAGAGGAGCATGGCGAAAGCACGGGCAGCTCAATTAGATGACCTTTTAAAAAAAGTTCACATCTTTCTTGTTTATTTGTTTGTTTATTTATTTAATGTGCGTGGGCCCATGTGTGGCATGCCCAGTGTATGGAGGTCAGAGGACAGTTTGTGGGAGCTGGTTCTCTCCTTCCACCATATGGGTCCGTGGCCTCAGGTGGTCAGGCCTGGCAAGCAGGTACCTTTACTTGCTTATCTGCCTCACTGGCTATGGTGACTCTTCATAGGTGCCCCATGATGGATTGACCTAGGGGATCTAACTCAAGTGTAAACAACTACCCAGTGTTCTAAAGTCTGTAGTCTATTTCCTGCATCTTGTTAATTTCACTACAGTCCGTGTTCTGGAGAAGTGGCAGGTAGCTCATCTGGCCTTACAGTCTGGGACCCTAACTACTGTTTCAGTGACTGGAGCAAAAGCCTAGGGCTAAGTAGAGTTTTATAAGCAGGAACATGAACCAAGAAGGTTGTGAAGTCTCCTGAAGCTGAGGACAACGTGTTGGCATGACATTATTTAACCCTCTGGTTTACTTGATAAGAAAGCTTTCAAATAAATTCCAAAATTGGATTGCAACTCCAGGTCTTGAAAAGATGTATAGTTGACTAAATGGTTTACCTTTAGACATTCCAAGAAAATCATATTTAGATGACCAAGAAACATCCATTGTACGTCTTTAATTGTCGGGTGGAGAAACCTGCCCCAGAAAGCAGAACTGAACAAGTTTCAGAATTCTGACTAGGGACCGTAGCCATGACAAACAAGTGTTTTAAGGACAGAGATGATGCCAGTGTCAAGCTGTGGCTGGCTCCCTGCAGATGTGCAGGCCAGCTGTTTACCTACCACCCTCCTGGGAAAAGCTGGACAAGGTTGAAGTCGGACAGGCTGCTATATCCAAGTGGACCTTCCTGGACCCAGTGACTTTTGACCTATTACTGTTCAAAGTCACCTGGTATGTGCCATCGGAATTCAGTGTGTGCTAAGTTTTTTGCTGACCCGGAAGGTTCTGAGCACTCCCAGGAATCCTTTAAGGTCAGGGTGGGGGAGTCACTCTTCGCTTGCAGGCAGACAAGGATATATCTAAAGCTGGAGATAATATGGCAACTTAAATATAACTTGCGTGTCTAAGCGAAGGCCGAGTTTTAAATATTCATTTACAACATTAAGCTCTGTAATTTCTTCATAAAGAATTCTAAAATAATAAAGATGACCTGGTAGGCAGAATTCCCTTGTATTTTCTAAAAGCTTTTCATAAGGTCTCTCATAAAAGATTAAGAGAGAAGAAAACCACAGTGTGGCGCAGAGTCCTTGTTGTGGATTAAAAAGTGATTAAGTGATAGGGGACATAGAGCAGGGAGACCCACTGCTCATAGTGGGGAGAGGTTAATTGAGGGGCGTCTGAGGACTCTGTCGCGGGGGCCAGAGTTATTAAGTGTATTAATTGTTTGGAGAAGCAAATGGAGGGTGAACTCATGCAACCCATGGCTGCCACCCTGGATTTCGTAACTGGGTGCGATGCAGAGGTGTCCTGAACACATCGGGAAACCAGACGGCACTCTGGTGGGGAAGGGACACTTGAAGTCTATGGCGTGCTTAGATGGGAGGCTGCAGTCACTTCGGAACCTGTTGCCTCTTCCAGGGAAAGACTTCCAGGAGGTCCAGGGTACAAGCAGCTCCAGGAGCCTCCAAAGCAACAAGCAGGAGGACACAGGAGGTGGGCGCTTTAGAGGGATGACGCTGGCGCTGTTGGACAGGGAGGCAGTGACTCTCAGCGTCCTGTTCGAGGGAGAGGACGCCTAAGTCGGAGTCCCAGCGAGGCTTCCTGCTGTGTGTGAAGGTGCTCGCCTCTGTTTCTCAGAGGGGGCTTCGTCGTTGCCCTGTGCATCTCACATGAGGGTGGACAGAGGGGAGCCGGAAGGTGGCCTGGTGAAGTCTGGCAAGATACTCAAAGCATAAACAGGGCTCCAGGTCCTTGGAGGCTGACCCTGAAGCGCCTTCGAAGGTGAACAGTGCTGCATGTTTGAATTGAAATGGCGATAGATTCCTGACCGGAGTGAAGGGTGTCAGTGGGCGGAGCAGCCCTGTGCTGGGTGCCCCGCCCCTTGCTTCTCTTCCTGATGCTTCTTCCCTAAGGCTGAATTTCCACATTCCTTCTGAGGCTTCGATGAAACTTCACTGTGCACGTCTGTTTAGCTCGGGAGCGTGCATTTCCTGAGTAGGCTCCTCCAGGCAAGCCTCAGATGTCTCTTTGGCCACTTGCCTTTGTTTACCGATTTTCTCTTGTAGCTCCCCAACTCTCTTACCCACGTCCCAGTTTAATTAATCCTTGAAGAGCGCTGGCCTCCCTCAGCCACGTTGCTGAGTCCTTCCTTTTTTGCCTGTGAGCGGATAGATGCATCTGTGTGGGTGTGGGGAGGTCTCTGACAGGGCCCCTCCAGGGGATTTGTGCATCCTTGGTTCAGCACAGTTAGAAGCTGCAATTACTGTGTGGTGGCTAATTACCCTGCCTGACATCAGATCAGTGGACAGAGGGGGCTCTGAGCCTGTCAACAGAGGTCAACCAGAGGTCCCCTCACTCAACAACCCTCCCGTGATAGCTGGACACAGAGAAGGCTTTAATGGGAAGAGGCTGAGCAGGCTCTGCTGTAGGTCTTCGCTGGGGGATGGGAAAGGCAGAAGGCCCTTGATGACTGAAGAGGTCACAGAGACTGATAACCCTTTACAGGACCCTTCTCAGGAAGCCTGAAGGAAGGAGGAGAAGGCGTCCCATTAGAGATGATGCTTAGCCCAGAGCCAGATAGATACAGAGAGGAGACCGGGACATGGTGCTTGGATGGTTGTTGATGACTCTGTCTGTGGCTATTATGAAAGTCAGTTTTGCCCAGCCTGAGAGAATGGGACACCTTGGGGCATTGTTTTTGTTGTGTCTTGGAGTCTGTTCCTTCTCTGCTATTTGATTTACGTTTTTGAGTGGACTCTCTCTGTGAAACTGTCCATACCTGCCTTTGCCTTGCCCCAACCAGTGATATCTAAGGAAGTAAAAGTGAGTGTTCGTTCCGTTGCTCAAGCAAGCACCGGGCATGCTATACTCACCGGAGTGTCATGGAGCCCATGCTAGCTCATGGCCATGGGTGTGTACTTGGCACTCCAGAGAATAAATATGAAAAAGGTGGAATCTGAGAACCCGCTTATCTTCCACTCTACCCTCTACAGTTTGGTTACCCTAGCTCACCCATGGCCTAAAAATACTAAATGGAAAATTCCAGAAAGGAAGAATTCCTAAGTTTTAAGTAACGTTTATTGTAGCGTATTGTTAAGGTTATTCTTCTGGCCATTAGTTATTGTTAACCTGCTTATAAACCCACAAACTTACAAACTGAGTGTTTATGAAAAGAGGAATAGCATATTTAGAATTCAGTCAGTACCTACAGTTTCAGTCATCCAGCGAACATCTAAGGATGGATTCCCGGTAGATTGTGGGGGGACGGACATCTCAGGATGTGTTCCAGGTAGATTGTGGGGGGGACTACTACACTTGTTTTCAAGCCCAGCACTCTGTCACCTGAGATGGCAGACTGCAGGCAGGACTCTACTTCTCTAAGAATGAGAATAGAGTCTTTGATGGGTTGTGCGCGGAATGAAAATGTTCTTTCTCTGTGCATTTTGTATGCATGAATATTAACCATAAGCATGGAGCATCTAACTGCTAAGTCCTTTTGGTCACAGAAAGCCTCTCAAGCAGGTGAGGCAGCTGTGACCCCCTGCTTATATCTGATGAACTCTGATGAACTCAAGGCCAAAAGTAGGCTAAAGATCATAGCATTTATTTAGGTGTTATTTATTTCTTTACTTACTGTGCCAGGGATGGAAACCAGGCTTCATGCTTGTTGCCTGGCAAGCGGTCCCCCACTGAGTTGTAACCCACAGTCACTTGTGGGTTCTAGGTGATCCGTCTGCTAGGCCGTCAGCCCAGAGCAGATGTGATTTAGCCCTGTACTTCTGCTGTATTCCACTAGAGTAATACCACCCGCTGTGCCTTACTGTTCCAACGTTATACTAATACTGTATCAGACTACTATTCTGTACTGCGTCGCGCTAGGCTCTGTACCAGTACTACGAAGCCTATACTAGACTATATTAATATCTACTAAATGACTGCTATACAAACTTTGCTGTGTACAGGATTTCTTTGTTATTGGTGCACATCAAGGTGTTGAGTGTCTTTCTCATATCTGCCTGAGCGCATTATTAGCGGGGTGGGGGTGGGGTGTTAAAAAGAGAAAGGCCAGAGGGAAAGAGGGTGCATTTACTCTTGGTGGGTCGCTTCTGAGGTTCCTGCATATCTGGGACAAGGCCCTGTGTGTGTGTGTCTCCTCTCTGGCTGGGACAGGCCCGGACTCCCCAGTGTTCCTCACTCACATCAGGGAGCGAGCGGTGCTCTGGCTGAACTACTACTCATGTTCCTGTCCGTCGTTGCTGTGTAGCTTGGGAACAGTTCCTAAACTCCCTGCTGTGTGTCTCTTCAGGTACGATGTGTTTGGCTTCTGAGATCAGGATGAAATGCTGTTCTGGACCTTAGGCTTCGCCAGAGCTGGGAGGGGCAACCTATTCTCCTTGATCACTTCAAGGGGAAACCCACCTTGCTTAACTTTTGACTGGCTGAGTCTGAGCTGAGTTGGGGTATAGCACTGTTTGTCCCGTGTGCCAGATGCACAGACAGGAAGAGAACCTGGGTCCTAAGGGGAGTTCAGCTAGAGAGGCTTAGGGACGTGGCTGTGGAGCCCCAGGAGGGGAAGAGGTAGGGAGATAACTTGAGGATCTGCTGTACTGAGTTTCTTGTCTGGAGCCAGGGACGCCCCAGGCCTGTGCATGAAACATACTTCACAAAACTCAAGATTTCCCGAACATCCGCCCCTGGGTGCTGACTACCGCCACTTCCCCCATATAACTTCACGCTGGTGTAATTAACATATAATTTGATACCTGGAACTTCATGTTGGGTGGAGCTGGAAAGGATTACTCAGCTTTTAGCAATTCCAGACTCGGGTTATAGAACTCTGTGTGCTACGCCCCGGTTCTCTGGTTACTGACTTGTTTTCCCTTCACCCTTGCTGGTTATTTCTTCTCTCCTGAAATGATTCTACAGTGTGTTTTTTATCACTTAAACACACAGTGGGTTGTTGACTTACACACGCCGACTGTCTGTCTGTCTGTATGCTTGACCTTAGATCTCTTCTCTCATCTATTGATGAGAATCGATGGCCCCGTAGTTCGTCATTTCATTTCCTGTTTCTTAATCCAGGAAGTGCCACTGGCATTAAAAAAATACAGTAATTATTAGAGGAGAATTCGGATGGAGAACACCGATGGTTTTATGCTGTTAATTTATAGAGTATGCTGTTGGTTATGTTTTGTTGGAGAAATTATTTATGTTGATACATGTACTGACTCTCTTACCTGTGCATGCAAAGATACAAAGGCCGGCGGTATGAGCGCTGACCCATTTCTGAGGATGAGTTAGCACCTTTGGGAGCCCACAGAATACCTGGAAAATAAACCCAGATAGTCACATGTTTTGTGTGTAGGTGTTCAGAGCTGTTTGGGTAACAAATAGCCATGGGGTCAATGCAGAAAGGAGTGGAGTGACTTCTGTAAATACCCGTGCTTCCTCCCAGCTTGCTTTGTCTTCTGGTGAGTGCGCCCACTTCTGTTGGCTACGGGGAAGGTGGGAGCCGAGGTAACTCCGGGTCTGGCTACTTGCTCCTGCCCTGCATTGAGCTTGTAAGCCAATTCGGGGTTTTAGAACTTGACTTTGGAAAGCTTCTAAATTTGTTCTTAGCAGGTTGATTTATTTTGTTGAGGTCAGATTAGAGCTAATGGCCCTAATGGTTTACAGTGTTCCTAAATGGTTCTTAGCACTTAGGCAGGCTCGGATGGCCATTGTGGGCGGGTTTCCAAGTGTGGACCATATGATTCATATATATATTTGTTTTATATAATAAGCATATATAAACAAATAACATATATATTTATTGTTGAAGTTATTGTTAAGAGTCCAAGTGCTATGTGGAAGTGAGGTTGAAAAGTAACACCAGAATTACTTAAATATTAATCTTGTTTTGGTATCAAATCCAAGGAGACATTTGTCAATATGGATCTCCTGGTCATATGTGAGTGACTGAGACTCCTGCCTGGAGTTTGGTGGATCCGTGGCTGCCCTTTGCTCTTTCCCTTGGAGTGTGCTGTTTGTGAAACGGAGTCATAGAGAAGCCTTCCGTTTCCCACAGCCATTTATTCCTGGGTGCCAAACAGCTCCTGTAAGAGCAGGCACCCAAGTCAAGATGATCCCTGGGACATCCCTTCCAGCCATGCTGTGGTGCCTGTGAGTTCACGGCCAGGTCTTTGGCAAAGAGATTACACCCTGCGTAAAACTGGCTCCATGTTTCTGATTTCTGTATGATTGGGAGTAGGTGAGGCAGAGCCAGGTTTCTACAAAGGAGTGCATGCCTCTGCTTGCCTCCAGAATTAAACTGTGCCTGGGACTGCACGGGCTCACTCTGTGGGTCACAGCCTTCCGGGGCTGCTGGCAGCAGCTAGAAGGCAGCGGCTGCCCTACCTCAGCTGAGGGGGTTGGAGCCCAGGTAGGAGTACTTGGTAATTTCCTCTCTGAACTTTAATGGGAGGAGGATGCAAAAAAAAAGACGCTGCCTCTCTATCCTTCAGCTTAAGCTAACCACCTGCCCTGAGTCACTTTCCTCAGTTGCAAAAGTGATGTTACAGGCCCCATCCAGGCAAAGCACCTTATGGATTAAATCCTTTGGCTGCTGCAGATCAGGCCAAGAGTGATTGAATGTTGAATGAGGGGCAGACAGAGCCGGTCTTCCAAAGGCTTGTGGAATGGCTACTGGGCTCTCCCAAAATATGAGAGTTCCCCTTTTTCCTGGCATTTGTGCTTTGAAAGAAACGTTGTGTTTTTGCGGAGGTTTGTGGGGCTGAGGCGATCGATCATACTTCATCTCAGGCCTCCATGGCTTTCCACTCTGTGATATCGTCGAGACGCCGCCTGTTGAGAAACACGTTCCAGTTCATCATGATGGCGATGGTTCTTCTCTCTATCTCAAAGCAGAGGGTTGTGTTTGTGGTGTGGAAGGAGTCAGTTACCACTCAGCTGATGCCCTGGGTGGTGATAGAACTGCTGGCCTGGGTTGCTAGCAGCACATGCTAGAGTCTGTGTTGGATGGTATTCAGTGAGTCCCTTGGCCACCAAGTTCTCCAGAGAAGTTTTAATTACCAACCAAGGTGATGTGGTTTTTTCAATGTGTTATAACAAATGGATGTCAGGCTGAGGAGCCCAGAACAGCCCCTCCATCAATCAAAGTGGGCAGTTATCACATGGTGGGCTCTGAGGAGGAACTGTGCGCGCCCCGAGTGTCTGATGACTGGCTGCATTTCTCTTCCGCAGGGCAAGGGGTTAGGCTAGTCCTTAGGCTTCTTAGTGAAGTGCTCCACCCAGGACCTGCTGCAGTGGCTTTTCATAATAGCCTCAGGAGTGAGGCCTGCATTTGGGTAGAGAGCAGGAGTTTGAGGGATTGGCTCACATGAAAGACCTTGAAATGGCAAATCTTTATTAGTTTTGCAAACAGCTTTAGGAAGCGCTGGGAGCATCTTGCAGGGACCCTGCAATTATCATAATAAACAGTTTTATCATCTTCTTGGCAATCAATATTGTGGCTTATGCTGCTTTAGTATCTCAGTGGTATTGATTACCTTAACAACTGTGCTGCGGTCAGCTCCCATTAACCCTTGCTCTGCCGGCACAGCCTGTACCTTCCACTGTTGGAGAGACTGCTCTGGTCGAAGCCCAAGCAAGTGCTGGAATTTGACAGCTGGCCAGCGAGGCAAATACAGCTTTTATCTCAAAGTGCCTGGGAGAAGGAAGGGTTTTAAAGAGCAGATCTGGAAGCCAGTGCAGCTTCGTGAAGGCCTTGTGTGTGCATGGCTGTGGGTGAGTGCATGGGCATGCATGTGCACACCAGAGACAGTGTGTAACTTACAGCAGCGGGGTTGTAACTTACCCAGGAGTCTGAATGGAGAAGAGGGGAAATTCTGGTCATCTCTGTCATTCATTCCAGTGTTATTTTCACTTTCCTGGGGGACGGATTACTGTGTGTGGAATTCAGTCGAGGCCTGAGGCAGTGTGCAACAGGCATCCCCAGCTGTCCTCATGTGCTCATTTCTGAGCCACCTTTTACTTTTAGAGAGAAACCACTTATCTGAGAACATTGCTTGTAGCATTCAGGTTCTCCTGGACCAATGAGCATCCGAGGTGAGACCGTCTATCAGTAGATGACAGAACCCTGGAGGTGGATTTTGGTGCCACAGGAGATTTTATCACCTTCACTGGCTGGTCTGTCTCTGGTCTGGTTAATGTTTACAGTCTCCTTCCCTTCTGCTGGAATGAAGGTGACCAGGGCAGTTTTCCCTAGCAGAACAGCTAGAGTGCCCCCCACACCCCAAACCTCACAAGGACTAAGTCAGGGGCAGGGCCTGTCATGGAGGGGCTCAATAATATTAAACGGCAGTCATTTGGAACAAGATCTTGTTAGTGGGATTGTGTTGGTTGTGGAGTGTGTGTGCGCGCGCGCGCGTGTGCTCGCATATGCGTGTTGGCTTTTCTAGAATGCTTTTATTTTTTTTATTTTTTTATTTTTTATTTTTTTTTTTTTTTGGTTTTTCGAGATAGGGTTTCTCTGTGTAGCCCTGGCTGTCCTGGAACTCACTCTGTAGACCAGGCTGGCCTTGAACTCAGAAATCTGCCTGTCTCTGCCTCCTGAGTGCTGGGATTAAAGGCGTGCGCCACCACTGCCCGGCTGCTTTTATTTTTTAATTGCTCTGTTTCTTTTAAGTGAGAGAGATGCATATGCCTGTGTATCGTTATAGAACTGGGACTTGGGGCTCTATGACAGCAGAGGGTCGCTTGAGGAAACCACCCATAGATGAATGATGTTTGCAACGAAAATGAACCATTCTTTTCTGTTTGGTTTCATGTAGATATGTGTGTTTTGATTAGGCTATGATGCACACATACTGTGTTTATATGTTTATATAGGTACATATTATATCTTTATATTCATAGATTTTAATATACATATTGGTATATATACACATTTGCTGATGGGTATATATACATGCATACACTAACAGAGTGTGTATAAATATAGAAGGGAAGGTTTTATTGAGTCTTGGGGATGAACTTATGTATCATAGCAGGCCTTAACCCTTTGGCCCACTGAAGACTGTGACAGGGGTCCTTAACATTGCACATTGCATAACACAAGCGCTGTTCAACTTGAATGGCACTGAGTGAAGTTTTAAAGTTTTGAGAGCACAGGTTTCATAGAGGATCCGAAGGAGGCAAAGCAGGATTGGATTAGGGAAAAGGTGAATTGGGTGACTTTCCTGATGGCTGTCTGTGATTTTCTTTTCCCAGAGAGGGTGCCAGGTGATGCGTGATTCTGGTGAGAGTCAGGGATGGGCTTGGAGAAGTGCGAGCAAGTGTGGGTGGGGGCGTCCCTATTAGGGCTCATGTCCTAGCCAACCAAAAGTCTATGCTGTAAGGGTCAGGCAGTGAGGCCTCAGTCTGGACAGCGAGACCGAAGACTGTAGGCTGAGACTGGCATAGTCAGGGTCATAGTGGCGGGACTCTGCTGTGGCGTCAGGATACAGCCTTGCTGGGCAGGGTCTTCTGGAGCCAAGCTCACGCCACAGTAGTGAGGAGACAGATCTATGCAGGTGAGAGGAGGGCCTCTGGGAGCAAGTGTGTTCACGGAATGGAGAGTTTGCATGAGCCATGGCATAAGCAGGCCTTCCCTTTGGATCCCACCCTGTGAGGTCATCCTCCTGTAAGGGGCGGTATCTAGGGTTCTGGGTATCTGGTTATGGACCCTCTTCTGCCTGTCATCTTTCTGTCCAGAATGCCTTGGTTCCACGAATGAGAAAGCTTTACTATTAATGCTAGTGTTCTTCCTGCAAATGTCACACAGGCTTCAATGGCTGTCATTGGCTATTGGGTTATTGGTTAATGGGAACTAGGGCTCTCAGGGATCCACCCCAACAGCAGACAGTCACATATTGAAGTCACACATGGACATAGAATGGATCCTGTTACTGAAGGGAATGAGCCAATTTTTGTTTGGTTTGCTAGAGATACATGTACTTTGGGTTGTGGTTACACTGCGACTCTCTATGCTACCTGTTGTCTTTAACCTTAGCCCCTCAACCAAAGCAGCTTGTGTAGGTTTGGCCTCATTCACAAGGAGCTTTGAGGTGTCCATAAGTTATTCCCTCATTCTGCAGACGGAGTGAGCAAAGTGGTCAGATTGCTTCTGGCAGTGGGACTGCCTGTTGAGTAAGAGTGTCCAGGAAGAGGCTGTACCAGTACTTTCCTCAATTCTACTGCAGGTTCTGTTCATTCTCTCCTGCCTGCCCGCCTTTCTCAGGAGACAGAGTCTCACTATGTAGCTCTGACTAGCCTTGAACTCAAAGAGATCCACCTACCTCACCTCACCAGTACTAGGATTCAGGTTGTGCACCACCACGCCCAATATTTATTTACAGTATTTTGTTTTCATTGTTATTTATTTTGTCTGTCTGTCTTGGATTGTGTTATGTGTATAAGTGTTTTACATACATTTACGCATGTGTGTGCTATGTGCATACTTCATGCCTGCCAAGGCCAGAAGTAGGCATCAGATTCCCTGGACCTGGGATTATGGCCAGCTGTAGGCTGCCTGCCATGTATGTGCTTGGAACTAAACCCTGGTCCTCTGCAAAAGCAGCCAGTGCTCTTAACTACTGAGTCATCTCTCTAGTCCCGCCCCCTTTATCCCATGCTTTTTTTTTTTTGTGGGGAAGGGGATAGAATCTCATGTATTCCTGGCTGACGTTGAACTCACTGTATCACTGAGGATGACCTGGAGCTTCTGATCCTCTTCTGTAGTCATGAGATTGTAGGCATATACCTGGCTTATGTGGTGCTGGGGATCAGTCAAATTTAGGGGCTCGCATACATGAGTGCTTAGGCAACTGAGCTACATTCTCAGCCTCTCTTCCAGGCTCCTTCATACCCAGATCTATGTATTAATGTACAACTTAGTATCTTCCCGTGTACGTGGGAAGACTCAGTGTTTGGTGTTAGAGGTTATGTATCTTTAGTCAAAATGCTGGAAGCCAGAGCTGTTTTGGATCTCTCGAAATTTACATAAACACCATGGAGATAGGATCCAAATTAAAAAAAAAAAATCAAAATGTATTTGTTTTCCATGTACTCCTCACATATCTTAGAGGTAATTATAAATAGTTTAATATTTTTGTATCCTGGTGTAGAATTTTCCGTCTGTGGCGTGTCATGGCTACACTCAAAAAGTCTCAGGTTTTGAATTTTTTTCCTTAAATTGGAGGGGTTCACTCTTTATTTACAACTGTGCCTGTTAGTTGTCATCTGTGCAAGATCTGTTTTGAGTCTTTGTAAGTTTTTTTCGTGTCTTTGTAAGTTGCGATTGTTTAGGTTGTATTGTTAAAGCCCATTATGGTGATACCTCCCGGAGCCCCAGAGCATGATGGGGACGTGGATACTGAATCTGGAGGGAAGGGCTGCTGATGTGATTTGGGGAGGTAGTCCGGGATGTGTACTGCAAGAAATACACTCCGTTGGGCCATCTCACTGCAAATCAGCCTGACAGAAGCTGCCCAGTGGGAAGCAGCTCAGTTGAGGTACAGAGCAGTCAGGTGATTGTGGAGACATTAGTGCTGAGGAAAAAGATAGTGGGCACTGAAACAGTGGTGATGAGCCTCCCCCCCCACACACACACACACAATGTAGTCCCTCTCACAGTCTTGAGGATTGGACCCATGAACACCAGGCCATGCGTGGCAGGCAATCACTCTCCTGGGGAACTGCTGTCTTGGTTTGCTTTCTATTGCTGTTATAAGTATGGTGACCAAAAGCATCTTGAAGAGGAAAGCACTTATTTGGCTTGCAAGTCAGAATCCCTTACTGGACTGCTACGTATTGACTTGCTCTCCACAGTGTTCTGTCTGCTTTCTTATACAACTCAGGACCACCAGCGCAGGGGTGGCTCCACCCACAGGGGGCTGGGCCTTCCACAGGGGGCTGGGCTTTCCTGCCTCAGTCATTAGGCAAGTGCCCCACAGACTTGCTGACAGGTCAGGTCAGTCTGAGGGAGGTATTCCATAGTTGAAGTTTCTTCCCAGGTAACATTAGTTTGTGTCAAGTTGACAAAAATTAACTAGCACAACTATATTCTCAGCTAAATATATCTTTAATTTTAAAATTAGTTTTATGAATTAAGCGTGAGTGAGTCTTTTTCCTGCATGCATGTATTACCACATGATTCTTGGTGTTGACAGAGGTTAGAAAAGAGCATTGGTGTACCATGTGGGTACTGGGGATCGAACCTGGGTCCTAGGCAAGCACATCAAGTATTGAACCATCTCTTCAGCCCCTTCTAACCCCAGAATATTTTCAACCCTTTAAATCAAGAATGGAGACCTCTTCTACCTTATCCATGGATAGTTCTTTCTTTCTTAATTTTTGATTTTAATCAGCCTTGGACTCCAAGTTGTAAAGCAAGACTTTCGTGAGCTTGGGTGGCTAACATTTTTGTACAAGGCTCTTTTCTGCTCACTAAGGACAGTGACAGGTACAGAGCCTGGGATGTGATAAATCATCCTTTTAGTCTTCTGACATTAGCAGTGTGGTGGTGTTCCAATAACTTCTAATGGGAGAGGTCAGTAGATGGTGGTTTTTGAAAGTAGCTTTAGGGATAGGGGAGCCTGCAGGGAGTTTCTCAGACACAGAGCTTTTAAAGCAAGGAGAACCTGCGAGGAGAACCTTCATTGCTTTGGAAAAGGCTTTGGCTTACCTTGAACTTGCAACTCAGAACTGTGGCTTGGTTCTGATGGCATTGCTATTTCAGGAGATGTATCTGATAATATAGATAAGAGAAACATATTAAATAAAAGTAGAATAAAAGAGTGAGCTTTTCTGTAACTATCACCTGGACCCCGAAATTAGCTTTTCTCTGGATTCATTTAATTTTCTTTTGTTCTTTCTTGAAATATTTTGAAGCCAATCCAAAGGTATCACAATACTTTATCATTTTTAATATAAATTATCGTTAGTAATATGGTTGTCATTATTCCTGAAGAAAGCTGACCTGTCTTCCTGCCTTCTTTTCTGTACTGGGTATTGAACCCAAGATCTTTTTGCAAGCTAGACTTCTGTCCAACCATTGAATTGCACCCCAGCCCTGAGACATTCTTAGCCACCTCATCCTCCTTTTCCTCCGCTCTGCCGAGGATTGAACACAGGGCCTCACACATGCTCGGTGATGCTTGGCCACTTAGATATAGCCCAGCTCCCTTGACCTTATCTAATACCGTGTCGCAGACTTGTCTGATAACCTTCAACATGACTTTTTATAAGGAGCTGGTTGGTTAGCATTGCTATCCAGATGGAGTTTACACAGTGTACTTAGTTCTTTGTTCCTTAGGTCTCTCCTAAGCTGGAACGGTCCCCCCACCCCCTTGCTTTTTACCCCAAACCTCCATTTGAGCATCCTCCCATCCCGTAGCCTGGGGGTTTTGGAGTGGAATAGAATAGGTATGTGTGTGAGAGGGGGAGACCGACCACTGTGAGCCTGATAGGAAGCGCCCAGGCCCTCATCCTCTTCTCTCTGCCGTTGACCAGCTGTCTGACCTCTGGCAAACCACCAACACCCTCTGGGGTCATTATTCTTGTCTATCAAAGGCAGAGGAGAAACTAGATGGCCTCACACTCAAGCACTCTCATTATTACCTCCCTAAAGAGATCCAAGAGGCGCGTCACAGACACTTCTGGCTCACATGCTCATCCTACTTTTGGTGTTTGAGAACTAAGTCATCCAGACCAATTGTCTTGTTCCTTCTGTCCTAGAGATTGTGAATGGCGAACCTTCAACGTGAGTATTGCTTTCTGCATTGACTTACAGATATGCTTGGGGAGCCGGGCCCATGGCTTGAAGTATATAGGTCACTCACATGCATTTTAACTGCCACTTTCACCTACATTTATCTACTTCTTTTTTTTTTTCTTGTTACGCTTTGGCTTTGATTTAGTGTATGGTGACCTATTTGTTTATTTTCATAAGTAACACCAATAATTATCTGTGTGCTGTATATTCTTATTCTCAATGGAGCCGTAAGCTCACTGAGGTCCAGCCTGTGACTTATGGAGTCTCAGCTTTCTTGAGCCACAGGTGGGCTGGGGGTGTAGCTCAATGGTAGAGTGCTCGTCTAGTGACTGCAGAGCTCTGGGTTTGACACCTAGTAGGGCAAGGAAAAGCAGCAGGGATTTAAGCTGTGCATTGGGTAATCAGTCAGAGCTCATCATAGTGCCTCAGTTCATCACTTAAGTTTTCTATTTGGTGGTCATTTTGATGCAGTCAGTATTCCTTTGGTAACTATGGCCCAGCACTTCTCTGGTTCATCTTTACGAGGCACCGTGGCCCACGGTGGTCTGAGGAGCCACCTGCGTGGTGTGACTTTTGTGGAACTTGTCTTTTCCAATGGCTCTCACTGTGTTTTCTCCAGGCCTTTGGTGAGTGAAATGATATTTGCTGGACAAACAGTTGGAGGGGATTTTAACTGCTAAAACAGTAGCCAGTCCATACATTCCGCAGAGAAGTTAACCTGTGGTTCCAGTCTGGGATACGGGAGCGCCGGTGTTGGGGAGGTGGATGAATCAGAACCTGTTATCTTCCACCTCTGGACAAGCAGAGCGTGGTCCATCCGATGTGCGCCATCCTCCTCCAGGTCTCCAGTGGGAGCTCTTGTGCACACTCAGCCCTCCTCTGCTGCCTGGAAGAGCTGGCTTGGAGCTCTGAAAGACCCTGGTGTCAACCGGCTCTCTTCCATCCTATCCTGGCCCTCCGCTGCCTCCTTTCTCAGGAGACCAAGATAACATTCACCAGAGAGGGCTGGGGGAGGACCCAGAGCTTGTGTGTGTGGAGGATCTAGAGCAACAGTGCCCGGCACTCAGTAGGCACTCAATAAATGGTAGGTACCTCGAGGATCATCTCTGTCAGTGTTTATAACTAGTCTTGTCATGACTTCCTTTTTGGCTTGTTGACACTTAGAAAGGGGTCCCTAAGTGGTGGGGTTTGTGAAGCTGTGGGGTTGGCATAAAGGGTCCCATTCTGGCTTGCTGGAAGCGCTCTGTGTAACCAGGAAAAGTTTTAAGTGTCTGAAGAAGTCCTATTGATCCCCCACCCCCCCCCCCCCCCCCCCCCCCCCCCCCCCACCCGCAGCAGCATCGTCATTTGTCCTTCCAGGGTCGATCTGAGGAGTGTTTCTGATCCGCCTCTCTGGGTAGGCTTGGTCCAGTGGAAATCAAGACCTCAGGGTCTGGGGTGGGGGTTGGGGGGCAGGCTGGGTGTGGCTAGAAACTAGAGGCTCATGGCTCCTGAGTTTTCTTCTAATGGAATTTCCCATCACTTACTGCCCTGCTGATTTCTGATCAATGAAAATGAAATTGCATCACCTCCTCAGAGGCTCCACGTATGCCTGCTGCTTCCAGCTGTGTCAGTTCCGGTAAAGTAATCTCATCAGGCGTGCGAGAGGGTAATAGGAAATAAAAATAAAAACCCACAATTAGCAAGAGGCCTTCAGCTGAGTAACACTTACCGTCCCAGAGGCAGAAGGGGCTGGGAAGTGGAAGGCTCAGGAAAGGGTCCCTTGTGGGGAGGACAAGGGAAGAAAAAGGAAAAGAAACTCCCCAGTGCTCTTCTTTCTCCCTCTCCCTGCTTCACTCAACACGTGCGTAGTTGGACTTTCTGTCAGAACTTCCACTGCTTGGCTTCTAAGGTCTGCAAAGTTACCACACGATGAGCCTTTCTCTCTTTTTAAATAAGTCTCTCACAAAGAGACACCAATTAAATCCCAGGACCCCAGAAATCCCAGCTTCTCCTACTCACCAGTGTGGGGGACTCCCTCGAACTGTGTAGGGAATCAGACAGACCAGAGTGGGACAACCTGAAAGCATGGCTGATGGATAGACTTCTCAGAGGTGGCTCGTTTCCCCTCTCCATGTCTCCCTGTCACTCCCGGTGTGTACGTGTTAAGAATGTTAAGAACACGAGGTACTATGAAAGGACACTCGGTGGCATAACAGCTGGGCTGGGCTACCTCTTGGTAGAGTGCAGTGACTGTGTGTATACAGGTACCCCAGTTATAAGACCTGGAGAGGTTGTCCACTCCATCTAGAATATTCTGCTCCTCATGTCTGTGGAGGCCCTACAGTCACAAGGCCCAGTTTGAGGAAGAGCCAAAGTGAGAGGAACCAGGATGGAATCCAAAGGGCAAATGAGGATGTAGAAAACCTGTCGGGTCACCTCAGGGGAGCCAGCAGAAATAAAGCATGACTTATCAGGGATGGAAGAAAGACTTGTGTGTGGCCATACCCCTGAGTCTGGCAGTTCCATGTAGGTATATGTAGGACATTCTTCACTCTGGCTGGGTGGGTGAGTGGGCGGATCCCGTTGAGAAATCATCTCAACCCTTTTTGTACTACTTTTCTTGGATGACCCACATATATACTGAGGGTGAGAACTTCTGGGGTTCTGACGGGGGGGGGGGGGGAGCCGAAGTCTCAGGCCTCAGTGTTTTCAGTGTCACCGGGTTGAGGGCAGCTGCTCAGCCATATGCTGTAAATAACTCAGAGTTTTAAGCCCAGTGGACATCAGGTCGCTGTTACCACATCTGGGTTCATATGTAGGACAGTTGTGACATCAGAGCGGAGAGGCGCTGGGAGGGATGAGTGGTACGTGTGCTGTGCAGTAAACCCTCGAAGCTGCAGCTGCGTGATGACCAGACCACGTCTACTGGTGCATGCTCACACTCTAGTGAGAGCCAGTCAGTGGGAGCCTGCGTCAATAGGAAGGATGCTGTGTATGTGGTAGGCACTGGATAAATATTTCTTAAATGAATGAATGAAGATCTTTACAGTGGCCAGTGGTGTTTTGGATCAGCATTGTGCTCAGTCGCTTCAAACTCAAGGCCACGAGGGCCAGAAACCCGGGTATTCTCTGTGTGGTTGAAGCCCAAGAAATTAGGCACATTAGCCAGGCCAGGTTTAATTTCATCCAGCTTTGGTGATGTAGTCTAATGTCTGAAATTATACCTCCTGGCCCTTTCCAAGATTAGACCGGCTGATAGAACATTCTGGTAAAATGGTCACAGCTCCAGAGGTGAAAGGATGGCAGAGGCGGGCAGCTCCCAAAGGAAGCTAATGTCTTTTCTCATCCAGCACATGGGTTTCACGTGTGCACCTTCGCAGAAGCATGTTTCTCCTCTGCCATCCTAGACACTTAGCATGGCGTCTTGATCTACACTGATCACACTCGATGACTCGAACTGGCCTCATGGGACCAGACCTAACCAGGGTGTTCAGGAAGCCATTAAGGAAAAATATATAACCACACACATTCCCAAACTCAATCGTTTGTTCTTCGCAGTGCTCAGAGAAGAGACTTTCAAACATAATTATCCAAGTACTATTTAGCCTGACCTTGGTGATTCTTCATAGCAGCTTGTTGGCCCAGAGGCAGCTCCAGGATCAGCAGGGGGGGAAGACCCCTGGATCGTCTCTACTAGCTTTGTGAGGGTGCTGTTGTAACCTGCAGTTGCTTGCTTCTGAGAGGGCGGGGGAGTTCTCAGTGGGGTAAGGAGAAGTATGTGTTGTTTTCCCACTTACCAAGTTTGCCATTTGAAGGAGCCAATGGGAAAGAGATCTCAATATGTTTTTATAGATGAAAGGAACAGCGTAAGCAGTGGGTTTCGGAGCTGGTCTGAGGGATGGGGAAGAGGCAGAGAACCAGAGTCCAGATTGCATTTAGTTACCCGGTGGCTATATACGCCCTCTTTCCTTGATGCTGGGGTTCAATCTTTGGAATTTGGAAACCTCCCTCTCATGCTCAGGAAAAAACCAAAAACAAACCAAACAAACAAGCTAGCCTAGCCCACTTGCACCTGTCTTGCAGGCCTCAGGGCCTAGCTGTGGTACCTCCAGCGATCCCACTTTGCAGTAAGGAAGAAACTTGAAAATAGAAGTAACTCCCCAGCTCACTGTGGATCTGAGCTGTCTTGAATCATCCATGGGTAAAATGAGTCTTAGCAGAGAATTCTGTGAACTGACCATTGTCACTGTCGTGCTCTTCAAACAGAAAGGGTCTGTGTAGGTGCCCAGCGGAGCCATCTGAGGAGCTGCCATGGCTGCTCGGTGAGAGGCTGTGGGCACATGTGCGTGCGCGTGCATGCATGTGGCTTCATGGAAGCTCTTGTTTGTTTTGTCCTGGTACCAGTTTCTGAGCCTCAAGCTAAGCTACTGATGCTGAGCGCCTGTATAGCCTTCTCATGGAGAGGGGAAATGAGCTTCTACACTCAGAGTCATTTGGAGGTGGCTGCTGGTGGGGGGGAAAGGGGAAACTTTCCTTTACCCAGGGCCACCTCTCCTGTCACCCTTTTCTGGCTTTCCCATCACCTGTGACAACTGGCTGGCTGAGTTGTTGGTGGGGACATGTTTTCCCTTCTAGGAGAGTTGGGTGGTGCTCTTGGGTACTGGACATGGCTGCCACAGGACCAGGAAAAGCCTCTGGTAGTGTGTAGTTTGTATCTCGCAAATCTGACATACATCAAAGAAAGCTGAAGGGCCCGCCCCTCGCTGCAGCCCTGAACTGCAAATGTAAACAGGGGCTCTGCCCAAGTTTGGATTCTCTGACGTCTGCACAGCCTTGAACTTCAGCAGTCCTTTTGTGGTCGAGAGGATTGTCCTGATGATGAAGAGAAGAAATACCCAGTAGTTCAGGGACTCCTGTGAGCTCCTCTTTCTGTTTTGCTGGTGAACTTGGCTTTGATAACCTGTTCTACCAGACAGAAACCACAGTCCACTCTTATATCGGCTGTACCTGATAGGCTTTCCCCCTGAACAATGCACTCAGGGATTTGCTTGGCTTCTTAGATTTCTGTTCACACCAGACCTTTAGTAACTTTAGAATGAGAAATAACCAATCTATCACCAAAAAGTAAAAAATACTGAGATAATCAGAGAAGTCTTTTGTGAATTATTATTATATAGTATTGTATTTTTTCTGAATATGTGATGTATGTGTATATGAAAATGTATATATATATATTCATACACACATATGTATATGAGATTCACATTACTCTAGAGCAGTGGTTCTCAACCTTCCTAACGCTGCAACCCGTTAATATGGTTCCTCATGCTGTGGTAAAGTTATTTTGTCATGACTTTATAACTGTAATATTGCAAGTTGTGAATCATACTATAAGTGTCTGATATGCAACATATTTGATATACGACCCTTGTGGGGTTGTGACCGACAGTTTGAGAACCACTGCACAAAATAGAGAAAATATAATATTTATTCATCGTATGCTACCTGGATGGTGTGCTAGGGGATTTGCCATGACATGGCCAATCTTTGCCACGTTCGGTCAGTTGTAGAGCTAAAAGCATCCCAGGTGAGGCAGCAGAGATACTTTTATCGAAGAACAGAATGGTGGAGATAACTTCAGGGATCAGGAGAGGAGAGAACCTTCCCCTGTGGGCTCCATCACTAGTCCAGTGGTTTATTGTCTAAGGGAAACTTGATCGTGTGTCTCTTCAAGGTCCAGATAAAATCTGAGGAAAGATTGGAGCTGCAGGCACAGAAATGAGAAGTCTGAAGGGTAGAAAGGTGAGGCCAGACCCTCCTTGGAAAGAAGCACAGCAGGCGAGATTCATTGACATACAGGTCTCTCCCTAGCCAGGCTTGCTTTCTGTGATTTCAGCTCCCTGACGTGTCGTGGATAGTAACCTGGAAACATTCAGTAGAAAATTCCAGAAATAAACAGTTTGTAAGTTTCACATTATGTGCTGGTCCAACCAGTGTGGCAGACTCTCCTGCCACCTCAGTCCATTCACTCCAAGTCAGGAGCCATCGCTGTTCCTAATACACTCTACCCATCTCTCCATACCTTGCCATCTCAGCCCCTTGATTATCAGGACGTGGAGATGCCCCTGTTCAAGTAACCCTTATTTCATTTAACAGTGGCTGTAAGGTTTTAAGAATAGTAACTCCGGCAACTCAGATATGCACCAGGGAAGCCCCAAAGTGCTGCCCTTAAGTGAAAAAGACTCAAGTTCTTAGGGAAAGAAAAGAAAATCTATTTACTGAGGCTGCTCAGAGCTAGGTTGCAAACAAACTTCCTCTCAGGAAATTTAGGAAGAAGGAAAAAGAAACTCAGACATGCTGGCTGTTACGCCACCTCTAACTGCAAGAGTCATCGCCGCCTTGGATTGTGTTGCATTAAGATGGAAATCTCATTAAATTAAATTTGGTGCTGTTCTCGGTTTGAGATGTCCTGGCGGAAGCTTGGAACTGAAGTGGGGATCGCTGTAATGGGAGCACAGACCCGAGAGGATGTAAAGCCAGTGTGGAGAGTTTAAGACTGACTAAGTAGTTTGGCCATTGGTTCTTGGGAAGAGAAAGCGTAAACTGTTTGTTTGTTTGTTTGTTTTTCCTACAATCGAAGGTGGTACCAAAAGTTTCTTCCAGAGAGACAGGGTCAGACAGTGAGGGGCAGCTCCTTTGGACATGCTATGCCAGGACAGGTTGTGAGTGGTGGAAAGCTAGCCACTTAGAGACAGCTTGTGGTCTGCTGAAAGCAGGGGGCCGGGTGATCAAGCCCTAAGTCCGGAATGGACTTTTTGGAGTCAATTCGTAATTTCAGTAATTGAAACCACAGAAGTAGTTAAGGTAGTTGATATACAGAGATAAGAGCCGAGAGCTAAGGGGAAGAAGTACCACAACGCTTAAATACAGTAGGAGAGTCACAGCGAGGGATTTCTGCGGGTTGCAATCACAGTGAATTTTTATTGGAAAGTATGTAACCCAGAGAGCTTCGGAATGGGAAGAGGGCAGGTGATGTGGAGATCAGAGAGGGAGGAGAGCCAAGAGAGTATGTCAGGGAAGCAAAGGGAGATGATTTAAGGATGCAGTGGCCAGCAGTTCTCAGTGCAGGGGAGATGGCAGGAGATAATGTATAAGAGTGAGAGCCATTGACCCAAGCCATTGACCCAAGGTGGGGCTGGCATGGATGACCTCGGGTGGAAAGGGGTGGAATCCTAGAGACAGAGGTGTCCCCTTGCTCACTTGAATGGATGCTTGGCCCTCACCAGCAGAGCACCCGATTTTTTGGGGGAGTGGGGTGGAGGGCGTGCAGTAGGGCCTGATATCATTGCAATTTCCTTGAGTCCCATGGTTGGTTCTGGTACACAGCAGACTGCTGTCCTCTGTAATGACTTAAGGGAGGAGGAACTCACCAGAGCCCAGGCCAACAGCTTCTGAGGAAGTGGAGCAGTGGCAGCATCCACTGTCGGGAAGTGTGATCCAAGGAGGGACTAGAAGAGCATTGTCTGAGCCACGGTGTCCAGCTGTTTGTGGGCCGCTGTATTCTGGCGCAGTCCAGCCGGAGTTGTGTGAAACCCTTGGGTTGATCACTAGGACAAAGGATAACAACTCCTGCCATAGAAATAGCATGCAGCTCACAAATAGCTGCAGATGTAGTCAATCTTACCAGAGAAGGAGCTAGGTTGAAATGTAGCTTCTTACTTACCCCGCAACATTTTTCTCTCCAGCAAGTGCTGTCATTATTGACGGTGCAGGAAAGTTCACGCTCAGGGACCATTGCTAGTGGGACTTGGAAGAACTTTGTTGGAAGACAGGTTGGCGCACATACCAGAGTCTTGAATATTCCTCTCTTTAGGGCAGCTATCCTCCTTAGAAGTGTATGTGATGGAAATAGAGTCAGAACACCATGGGTAAGTGCTAGGTTTGTAGTAAGAGATGCTACAGTGGCTTCAGAGGCTGACTTCGACCACCCCTGCAGTTTATAATCAGCCTTACAAGCCTTTCTCTCCTCGTCTGTAGAATGGGTTCCTGCAAGGATCTAATGAATTGATGTAGGTAGTCAGGAAGGTGCTTAGAACCACTTAGTCCTATGGGTGGACTTCCAGCATGGCAGCTGCTCGTATGTATGGTTTTTCTTCTGCATGCAAGGATTCATGGGCATTTATTGCAGATGCAACAGTGAAATATTGGCAATTATTTAGCTGTCTATTTAAATGTAGTAACATTTGGTAAAGTTACATTGTGTCTGTAGGTGCAGGATCTCAGGAGCTGTTGGTGCTAATTTAGGAAGAACGTTTGATGTCATGGGAAAACTGCATGCTAAATTAAGTTAAGAGAAATCCTTCCCCTTATAAGGAGCAGGGCATCTGAGGTTGATAGAGAAACCCCGTAACTATAGATACACACAGAGAGGCATGGGAAACTGCCTTTCTCTCTGTGTTCTCAAGTCCTCTGGCTGGTGGCATTACAAGTGACTTTTCCTTTAGCTTGAAGGTCTCTTTGTGGATATCAACGTCTTTACGTACATATACCTATACATATACATACTGAACTCACACCACTTTAGTCAGGAGAAGTTATTTAAAATAAATGTAACATCCTGAGGTACCAGATTGAAACTGGACTGGGCCAGATGGCCTGTTTGCACACCATCTTCTTGCTTGCACTCAGCAGCCCCAGTAGCAAGGAGGAAAGAACCAGAAAAAGGGTCTTTTGAGGAGGACTTAGGAAGAGATAGAAAAGTTCTGGATGCCACCAAAGGAAACAGTTAAGTGTTGATTTTAGCCTGCCTAGGGGAGTAGAACTGAGAAGACACCCAGGGATAGGCAAAGATGGGGACATGTGGCTGCACACCTGCTGGGTAGGAGGGGTGGCTGATGCAGCCAGGAAATGCGCCTCCTCTGGTTGGCAAAGAGTGGCTTCTCATCTCTGAGGCTGAGTGTGTGTGCTCATTGCTTTATGGGGATTAAATCACATTCAGGCCAGCAGCGCCAAAGGCGATGATGGGGAGGCCTCCACAAGACCTAGGGTGGACGGATAAGGAAGCTCTCCTATGACTCGAGACAATTATTGAATGGGTGACTAAATCCCAAATCCATATTTAGATTATAAAAGTGGGCTTGTCTTTTTTTTTTTCTTAAATAGCTACAAATACAGTAAGTATTTGTTTTTGTCATAGAGCCCCCAGCCCTTTGTCATTTCCTATTGATGAAGTTCTCTGGAGAATCAGCACAGACTGAGTTCTGACACCTATCTCTCCTTGTCTCAGATCTCATGACTACCCTGCCCCCTGCCCGCCCCAGACCCCACAGTAATCAGAATATCTCAGTGGCTGTGTGTTCCTTGCAGAATGGACTGAGCCAGCACTTTTCACTTCCCGGTCGATTTATGTTCATGCTGCAAGTAGCAAGGGCGCACTTATTAGCCAACGTGAAGCTCAGGGTCTAGATTATATTTTGGGCCTTCTGGACAGTGGACTTCCTGTTTTGTGGAGGATCTGTGCAAGTATGTGTCACCTGGTCACACTGGCAGAATCCTTCTTAAGGCTGTTGGGAAATCATCACTAAGCCATGAACCGTCACTTGTTTATGGTTTACTGCTTCCCGACTCACATGCATCAGCAGACAGATGCTATTTTTGTGTAAAGCACCGAATGGTTCTTTACCAGGCTCCAAGCAAAAGCAGATCTGGGCATTATTTCTTTGCCCCTTGGATGAGGTTTCTAGTGTTTTGTTTTAGATTTTTTTTTGTATTTTTAATTGTGTATAAGTGTCTGTGTGCAGGCATGTGCCATGAATGTGCCTGAAGAGACCACAGGTATCAAATTCCCCAGGATCTGGAATTACAGGCAGCTATGAGCGGCCCAGTGTTGGGGCTGGGAGTTCAAACTTAGGTTCTCTGTAAGAGCAGCAAGTGCTTTTAACCTATTGAGCCATCCCCACACTGCCTTGTTCTCTCTCTCTCTCTCTCTCTCTCTCTCTCTCTCTCTCTGTGTGTGTGTGTGTGTGTGTGTGTGTTGGAGTGTTAGTAATGTTTATTTAGTATTTTATTTTATTTTACTGTTTTAGTGTGGACTTACTACTTACCTGGTAGGCTACTAGAATTCCTTGCTGGGGCTCATCTTTAAAAAAATGTTTTTTGATTGTTTTTCACTAAGGTAAGAAATGTAATCAAAAGTTGTGATCTATTTTGTTTTTGTTGCTGTTGTTGTTTTTGTTGCTGTTGTTGTTGAGTGTTATGTGAAATTCTACCCTAGTTAAAATGGTCTATTGATTAGTCTTCTTCATCCAGCGGGCTCTACCCAGAAGCCTCAGCGGCAGGAAGGGAAGACTGGTGTTTTCTCTTCTGTTCTTCACATGCTTCCTTGCCCAGCTTTGCAGCTCCCGCCCTTTCACGAAGCTGTGGCAAGAGGGAATTTCCCATAAAGATAAGGACCCACGCTTCTGGGTGGGTTTTATAGTGCATGCACATTTTTGGAGAGTTTTGTTCTAGACAGTTCTGTTTTCCTTTTGACATTATTACAGGTATAAAAGAAAGTTTTAAAACCAGAGCAGAGAATCCCCGTTTTTGGGCTGGAGCAATGGCTCAGTGGTTAAGAGCATTGATTGCTCTTCCGGAGGACCTGGGTTCGATTCTCAAGTGGCAGCTCACAGCTGTAGTCACCCCAGTTCCAGGGGATCTAACACCCTCACACACACATATGTGCAGGCAGAACACCAGTGCACATAAAATAAAAAGAAATCATCAAAAAGATTCCTCTCTTCATCTGTAGTCATTTTGCTACATACATGTGTGTTATGCATACATACATGTGCATACACATGCCACATACTTGCACGTTTCTCATCAAGGCTTTTTTTTTTTTTTTTTAAATAGGAAGACAGAGTTTTACTATGTAGCCCACGATGGCCTCCAGCTTACCTTCCACAGTTTCTTGCCTCTGCCTCCTCAGTGCTGGGATTGGAGGTGTGTGTTACCGTCCTTACACTGTTTGAGACTCGAGGCACCATGCCCCTCCCTCCTGTATCCAAGCACGTCTTCTAGCAGACTTTACCCTGCGTAAGCATGCCAGGCGCAGGCACTCCCGTGAACCCATCCACAGATCACATCCAGAGTTTGCCAGTTGTCTGCCTCTCTTATGTTCCTTACAGGAAAAGAAAACCACAGAGGTTTGCTACATTCGTTTGTCTCGTCTCCCCAGTCACCTTTAATCTGTGTCCTTCCGTTACGCCACCGATGTTTCCAAAGCACGTAGGATGACCTGTAGACCTCCCTCCGTCTGGGTTCATCCGGTGTTCCTTGTTGATTAGATTCGGATGTGAGACTTTGGGCAGGGAGTCGGTGTAGTGTTCCTCTCAGAGTATCCTACCAGGAACTGCACGATGTCTGTCTGTCCCACTGTTGGTCTCTTGATTAAGCTGGTATCTGCCCGGCCTCTCTCTGCTATAAGGTTACAGTTTTCTTGTGTAGTAAGAGGCTGTGAGGGAAACGCAGATTTAAAAAGCGCTCTTCCTTTAGTGTGAGTGTCCACTGTTTATCCCCAGGATGGACCATTATTAGGGCGATGGTCACGGACCGATGGGTGATTTCTGGACTCAACAGTCTTGGTTTGTTTGTTTGTGTTTTTGGTGTATGTATTGGTTCTTTAGGTTTCTACCCCGAGGAAGAACTTTGCGGTGACATCTGTTTGTTTGAATGGAGTTGTGAGTTCTTATTTATGCATCATGTGTCAACCCTTTGCTCTTATCTTCCTATTCCAGTCATCCCAGGTGTGGCTGACAGGAGCCCCTCCAGCTCCCTGTCCACCTGAGACGTCACCTCAGGGTGCTTTTTAATGAAAGATGCTCCCAGCGCATCTTACACTCTTCCTGCTTCAGCCTAAGTGCCGGCTGGTCGCTTATCCAAAGCCGTTCCAGTCCTGTTGGCCGGCCATCTCTCAGAACGTGAGGAGGGCTGAGGGGAGATGCGTTCACAGGGCATCCTTCATTCTCTAGATGTGTTATAATTTCTCTCACGACCTTCGGTTCTTTTTCTTCATCATTTTATTAATCAGCTATCGCATCTTGGTTGTCGAGGATACAGAGGTGAGTCACGTGAAGCCTCATCTCCTGTGTTTATAGCTGAGACACATGAGTCGATGAGAGAGTCATCACGGCATCCGGGCGACCTGAACTGCTGCCTTTGACCACGTGTGGACTTAACAACTTCAAACTTACCTTGTGACAGTTTCATCTTGGTAGTTTGGGTCTCATGTTCCAACTGGTCAAAGTCACCCCCCTCCGACTCCCACCCCAATTCTACTTTTAGTTTTTCCTGGAATCTTTCTTTGCCCTGCATGATGACGTGTGTGTCTTCTTGCTGTCATTCCCCAAGTTGTTGATTTAGATGACTGTAATAGAGACAAGACAGCATCAGGGAGCCGGTCAGTGGGTGCCTCAGCCTCCGTGTTGACTAGAAGTGGTGGCATCCACCTGCGGTGGAATCATGCAGACTTTATCATTTGAGAGATCTTGTCCTTGAGGTGGACAGCTTCAGGGAACCTCATTGAATACTCTTTACCTGCATTTCTCAGGTCACCGAGTCTATGCTTGGTTTATTTTAAGTGTGTTCTTTACTGTTTGCTGAGGAGCTTCCCCTCTGCTGAGAGCTTTTCCTCACTCAGCCGAATCTGTTTAAACCTAGGGAGAGTTTGCAACATCTGTTCATTCACACAGGGTTTCCCTGGCTGTCCTGGA
>CM052707.1:37628322-37665114 GCA_028551405.1 Uromys caudimaculatus
GCCCCCCCCCCCCCCCCCCCGGAGAATGTAAGTGGTTCCTAGCGTCTGACCTAGAGCAGCTTCACTTAAATAATGGGTGAACGAGTGGACGCATTTCCAGGCCTACGGTTTTTAGATTATACCCTTTTCAGTTCCCAAGTTGTTTATTCTTGCATGTTTATGATGTGTGTGCAGGTGTGTGTGTGACAGTGGGTTGACACAATGTGGTGCACATGTGTGTGAGGTCAGAGCACAACTTTTAGGAGTTGGCTTTGTCCTCCAGCCTTTGGTTCTGGGGAGTGAAGAACAAATGTTTTACCCACTGAGCCATCTCTCTGAACCCCACACTCCTCTCTTTACTTTCTTTTCTTCTTTTCTTTTAATTTTACATGTACACGAGTACAGGTGCCCAAAGAAGCCAGAGGTGCCCCATCCCTAGAAGCTGGACCCACAGGCAGTCGTGAGCTGCCTGATAAGGGCATTGTGAGCCCAGCGTGTGCCTTAGGCCCCTTACAAGAGCAGTGAGCTTTCTTAAAACCACTGGGCCATCTCTTCTGTCCCACTCTGTCCCTTCCTTTTTTTTTTTTTTTTTTTTTAAAATGAGCACACTGTAGCTGTCTGCAGACACACCAGAAGAGGGCATTGGATCCCATTCCAGATGGTTGTGAGCCACCATGTGGTTGCTGGGAATTGAACTCAGGACCTCTGGAAGAGCAGCCAGTGCTCTTAACCACTGAGCCATCTCTCCAGCCCCTGTCCCTTCCTTCTTAAAAGAGAAGAAACCAGGACATTGGACCTGCCGTCCATGGCTTTCTCTGGCTTCTCTGCTCACATGGTCTCTCCGAGCTTTCTGATGCTATGAGAATAAACAGAGAGGACCACTTTGAGTCCTCCTGTTTGGATTGGTAGGTATGAGCAGTCCCTGATCTTGAAACAGTCACTGGGTACATGAAGATCTAATGCAAATATTGGCTGTCAGGTGCTTTGCTGTTGTTTTTTTGACAGCAGACATCAAAGGAAATTATCCACAGAGTGGCTAAGAACACAGATCCTACAGCAACTATCTGACTTTGTCATTTTGGCTACCTCAATTTTACATCTCTGAAATGGGTATAAGAATAGCACCCATCCTAGAGTGGTTATGATTGTGTCTGTTGGTATCGCCTCAGTGCCTAACTCAGTAAGTGATGGTTTCCATTGTAAAGGCTTTAAAAAAGCACTGGGAAATAGAGGCACGAGGGAGGAGATGAAGTCACCATAACCCCAGCTTCTCGAATTTACCGTCCTCAATTTTTTCATAGAAATGCATGATGATGGCTTTATGTTCAGCAGCGCACACTTTACCCAGTTTGCAGCTGATCAGCTCCCAGTGCTTGCAAACGGTTTCTTTAGCGTCATCAGCCTTACAACATGGTGAAGTCCATGAGCTGTAATTTACTTAGTCTCTGGTTTTGCCCGATTACCCCCCCCTTTCTGTCCTAAATCTTATCATGAACAATTCCATGTGTCCACACATCTCCTGGGTTGCTTCCTTAGAATAAATTCCTAGGATAGAGAAATTGCTGAGTCAGAACATGTTGGCAGCGAGTGCTGTGCAGGGCCTGGGTCCCGGGAGAAGGGTGATCCTTACCTTTCTCCCTAGGGCAGGGCATGGAGTCTCCCGGAGGACCAGGCATCTTTGCCTGCTGGCTGGCTTCTCTGGTGATGCCCTGCAGGTTATCCACAGAGGCAACAGTTTCTCTTGCTGTCTCTATTCTCTTTGTTTTTCTTGCTTTCCCCTTTGTTTCCCTTCTTGGTTTTCTGCCAAACAGCCCCTTGTGAAAGGACCGCCTAATTAACCCTGTGCTAATTAACAATTTAAAATTACACAGTGTGACTGTTCATGCTTAATTCGCTGGGAGCTGAAGCAGTAGCGGAAGCCCCCTCCCCTTCCTCAGAACCACACACCCCTACCCAGTCTACCAGAACTGTGGCATTTCATTCATCCATCCCCCCCCCTTCATGGAATAAGATGAGAACTTTCAGTTTAAAGCCCCCTTTCAGTTTAAAGAGGGAGGTAGTTGCCAAGATGAGTGTGGCGGACCTGGTAGCAGTTTATCCTTCTAAAGCAGTCTTTTAAAGAGGTCGATATTTCCAAAACTGCAGTGGGCTTTAAAACGGGGAACTGCGATGTTTACACACACACGCACATGCACACGCACCCCCCCACACACATATGCACACCTCTTTGTATTGGGAGATTCTTGAGGTGTTGGAGTACTTCTCAAATGGCAGATTTAAACGCCAAGCAGAGCAAAGGAGTGAGCAACTGTGTGTGTGTACAAACGCTTGCTGGATCACTTCCCTGTCTACCCTCTGAATTCTGTCACTGGAAAGATGTGCTTTATAAAATCTGAACTGAATTCCTAAACAAATAGCATCGAATGTAGTATTGAGGCCATTTCAAGGGAACCTGGGCGAGTGGCCAGGGGAAGACGAACTGGCCTGCAGGAAGGGTTGAGAGTTCCGGGGGTGAGCCAGACTGGGGTGCCAGTAGGATGGGATCAGGGCTTGAGGGGCAGGCTAGGGGGCTGAGGAGAGGTTTGTGAATGCTGAGTGGCAGGGCTTCCCGGGAAAGTGTGGGGACCCTCCTGGTTCCCAGGTTGCCCTCTGTAACTGAAGAGCATTGATTTTACGGGAAACCATGTTTACAGACAGAGTGCTGATCGACCTGCCGAGTTGACTTCTGCCTCCTTAAGTAAGAACTACCTTTTTCTTATTGACTGGCTGATAAACAGAGCAAGCACGCTGGGTGGGAGAGTGGTGGATGCCCCGAGGCCCATGAGCTGCCAGACCAGGCAGGATGAAGAGATTGCTTCACGGCAGCGCACCCCCACTCATTTCCTCTATCTATTCCTTCTTCCCTGCGTCTGCTAGGGACCGAGGCAGAGGATGGATGCATGCCTGCCACCGCTTACCTGGCAGTATGGAAACCAGGCCCAGACAGGCTGGTCGTCTGGTGAAGATGCTATGAAACAGCATCTCATCCTTTAATTCAGGTTCCCAGGGATGATGTGGACCTTACAGTTCTGTTTGGGCTGGGATGTGAACCTGGAGCCTGCATTTCTCAGGACGATGCTCTTCACCTGGCTCCTTAAGAAGTTTCCCTTGCAGTCAGTGGTCAGTGTGTGTAGAGGAGATGTTCTAACGCAGGCAGCCTGGGTCTGGAAACTGGGTTCTCTTTTCCATCTGTATCTTTTTGAACCGTCACCTTCCTGGGATTGACTCCCCAGTGCCCCCAGCTCTCTGTCTGTCAGAATTTGCCACCTGCTTGGGAGTAGAGAGCAGATTACAAACGGGAGGTTCTGTTTCGTTTCTTTTTCAGATTTTTGTTTTATTCTGTTTTTAAAGTCCCAGCCCCTTAGCTGGCCAGTTCATGGAGGAGGAAGAAGAGAGCCCGGCAAGCAAAGCCCACCAATTAATTGGTAAATGCTAGCAGGTTTCTCTGGCCCAGCCCAGGTTGGAGAGGAGATTGGCTTTGCTGTCAATAAACAAGTCCCTGGTGCAGCATCAAAGCTCTCCTCCTTTATCAATCGTGGCCTCCCCTTCCCGCATGTTCCTGTAACTTACCAAGCATTTATGACATTGATTTTACAATCCGGCTGTTAACCCTCCCGCCCCTCAGACCTGCCATCCTTTTGGGCTTGAACTGTCAATCAGGTGTCATCTAGCCCAATCAGGGACGTCCTTAAGAAGAGCCTCCCCAGATTCTCACCTAGATCCCAGCTAAGCCTTATGGGAAGTCCTGTTTCATTTGCCACTGGGGTTAGTTTAGTGCGGCGATTTGTAAGGCATACAAAATTTTACCGTCACAGAGACTGGGGTTCTCAGTTGATTGGACAAGTGTGTCTGTGCGAGTCTCAAACCAGTCACAGCACATCCTTTCGGAAAAGTGATTTCTTCAGAGGCTTCTTCTGCAAGCCTGCCTTCTCCTTCTTTTCCCGAGGGGGAGCTGTTGGCTCACTATGCAGTCAAGTCTGGAGAAATACAGAAAGGCGAAGACAAGGTTGGCAAGAGATGGAGGGAGATGAAACCTAGCCAAAAGCTTTGTCTGCTTCTTATGAATGAACTAGATGGCAGAGCAGGGGACAGATGGCCTGGGGTCTGTGGGAAAAAGACTGAACTCCCAGAGGTGCTGAGCCACCTGTAGGAGAACGGGCAGCAAGGTGACAACTGCCCCCGCAGTGATGTTGCAGGAGCCAGGCAGCCTGTGATCTGTTGCTACCTTCCCTAGGGACCTGAGCTCTCAGAGGGCAAGTTCAGCTCAGTAGCACTCTGGAGTCGGAAACGGAAAAGCCCCAGGGCTGAAGAGACAGCTGCTGGGGTAGCAACTAATAACTACGAGGCAGCTGTGGAAGCGGGCCTTGCTAAGCCCAGCTGCCGTCTCTGCCTTTGCTAGGGGAAAACCACCCCATGCATGGCTCCTAGCGAACGGGCTCCCTGCAGATGGGCTGAGGTATTGCTCCCTAAGGAGTCACTGGCCCATTGCAAGTCTGGCCAGCCTCATCCTCCGTGCCTCCCTAGTTTCATTGTGAAGTCTGCTGAGCTCTAGACAAGGAAGCTTTTTCTTGTTTGGGATGAAGGAGACGGGGATTTGGGGTTGTCTTCTCTTCGTTTGATGGCACTGGTCTCTCTTGAGATTTACCCTGTAAGCTTTACTGCTTGGGAAATGTGACTTCTGATGTTTCTGAGACCCAAAGGGAGAGGGATGTGGCCATCGTTCCCCTTGGGCCCTTTTCAGGATGTCCCCTAAGCCTTTACCTTTGCCCTCTGAACCCTGTAGACCTTTGAACTTACCAAACCTGACACACAGGCATTGAAAAGCACCTCTGATTTCTCTACATCACTAGACACATCTCAGTTTGCCAGTCTCTTTCTGAAGGTGGCCACAGCTTCTTCCCCACACCCTCCCTGGTGTCCTCCCACCCCCAGTGCAATCGATCTGCTACAGATGACTTCATGTAAGTTATCTGTATGCACGAGGGCCCTTGCTGTGACCTCACTGGGTACTGGAAAGATCTAAGCCTCTTCTACTATGGCTCCCTGCCCAGCCTGTCTGGAAGCTCTGGTGGCATAGAGTGGAAATTCCAACTCTAACTGTAGAGTGACAGAGTGAGGTATAAGGGGTGTGTCCCTGACCACTTCCCCATTTCTCACTCCACGGACCCGGCTGTGTCGTCCATGGTGCCTCTTGCCTCCTCTGTGCTGCACCGTGCAGGGCCATGTCCCCCAGTCTGCCCTCTGCCCTGCAAGCTTTGTGTTGTGGATGTGCACAGAAGCTTCTTAGAGCACCCCATGCGGGGACTTTAGCCTCGGCCCTCCTAACCTCTTTCCTTTCTCTCTCTCTTTCCCCTCTCTCCCTCCTCCCCCCCTTGCCTCTGCCCTTCAGGTCCGATCCGTACTGGGTGCAATGAAAGCTCCAGACAGGCCTTACCATGGAAGGCTGTGACTCGCCCGTCGTCTCGGGGAAGGACAATGGGTGCGGGATCCCTCAGCACCGGCAATGGACTGAACTCAACAGCACCCACCTCCCCGACAAACCCAGTAGCATGGAGCAGCCCACAGGCGAGAGCCATGGGCCCCTGGACAGCCTGAGGGCCTCCTTCAATGAGCGCCTGGCGGACAGCAGCACCTCCGCTGGGCCGCCAGCCGAGCCCGCCAGCAAGGAGGTCAGCTGCAACGAGTGCTCAGCCTCCTTTTCCAGCCTCCAGACCTACATGGAGCACCACTGCCCTGGCACGCATCCCCCGCCAGCCCTGCGAGAGGAGAGCGCCAGCGACACCAGCGAGGAGGGTGAGGAGGAGAGCGATGTGGAGAACCTGGCCGGGGAAATCTTCTACCAGCCAGATGGCTCCGCGTACATTGTTGAGAGCCTGAGCCAGTTGGCCCAGAGCGGGGCCGCGTGTGGCAGCAGCAGTGGCAGCGGGGCCGTCCCCTCACTCTTCCTGAACTCTCTCCCTGGGGTGGGGGGGAAACAAGGGGACCCTTCGTGTGCTGCACCCGTGTACCCGCAGATCATCAACACTTTCCACATAGCCTCATCCTTCGGGAAATGGTTTGAGGGCTCAGACCAGGCCTTCCCGAATACCTCAGCCCTGGCGGGGCTCAGCCCTGTCCTGCACAGCTTCCGCGTTTTTGACGTGCGACACAAAAGCAACAAGGATTACCTGAACAGTGATGGTTCTGCCAAAAGCTCCTGCGTATCCAAAGATGTTCCCAACAATGTGGACCTGTCCAAATTCGATGGCTTTGTGCTCTACGGCAAGAGGAAACCCATTCTGATGTGTTTCTTGTGCAAACTCTCCTTTGGGTATGTCCGTTCGTTTGTGACCCATGCGGTGCACGACCATCGAATGACCCTGAGTGAAGAGGAGCGGAAACTTCTTAGCAATAAGAACATTTCCGCTATCATCCAAGGGATTGGCAAAGACAAGGAACCCCTTGTAAGTTTTCTGGAACCAAAAAACAAAAACTTTCAACACCCTTTAGTTTCCACAGCTAACCTCATAGGCCCCGGACACAGTTTTTATGGTAAATTTAGTGGCATTCGCATGGAAGGGGAAGAGGCCCTCCCAGCCGTAGCTGCTGCCGGCCCTGAGCAGCCCCAGGCTGGTCTCTTGACCCCCAGCACCCTCTTGAACCTTGGCGGGCTCACCAGCTCGGTCCTGAAGACCCCCATTACCTCAGTCCCCCTGGGGCCTCTGGCTTCTAGTCCTACCAAATCCTCAGAGGGCAAGGACTCTGGGGCAGCTGAAGGAGATAAGCAAGAAGTGGGGGATCAGGACTGCTTCTCTGAGAAAGTAGAGCCAGCCGAGGAAGAGGAGGCAGAAGAGGAGGAAGAGGAGGAAGAGGCGGAGGAGGAGGAGGAAGAGGAGGAAGAAGAGGAAGAGGAAGATGAGGGCTGCAAAGGACTCTTTCCAAATGAGCTGGAGGAGGAACTGGAGGACCGGCCCTCCGAGGAGTCTGGGGCCCCGGCAGGTGGTAGCAGCAAAAAGGACCTTGCTCTTTCAAACCAAAGTATTTCTAACTCCCCCTTAATGCCTAATGTGCTCCAGACCCTGTCGAGGGGCCCAGCTTCTACTACTTCTAACTCTGCTTCTAACTTTGTTGTCTTTGATGGTGCGAACCGGAGGAGCCGGTTAAGCTTTAACAGTGAGGGCGTCAGGGCCAACGTGGCAGAGGGCAGGAGGCTGGACTTCGCTGACGAAAGTGCCAATAAAGACAGTGCCACAGCACCAGAACCAAATGAAAGCACAGAGGGCGACGATGGGGGCTTCACCCCCCATCACCAGCATGCTGGCTCCCTCTGTGAGCTTGGGGTCGGGGAGTGCCCCTCAGGTAGCGGTGTGGAGTGCCCCAAATGTGACACGGTCCTGGGCTCCTCACGCTCGCTGGGTGGCCACATGACCATGATGCATTCTCGCAACTCGTGTAAGACGCTCAAGTGCCCCAAGTGCAACTGGCACTATAAGTACCAGCAGACGCTGGAGGCACACATGAAGGAGAAGCACCCGGAGCCGGGGGGCTCCTGCGTCTACTGCAAAAGCGGGCAGCCCCACCCGCGGTTGGCACGAGGCGAGAGCTACACGTGTGGTTACAAGCCTTTCCGCTGTGAGGTGTGTAACTACTCCACAACTACCAAAGGCAACCTCAGTATTCATATGCAGTCTGACAAACATCTCAACAACATGCAGAACCTGCAGAACGGAGGGGGCGAGCAGGTCTTCAGCCACAGCGCCGGGGCCGCCGCGGCGGCCGCGGCCGCGGCTGCAGCCGCAGCCAACATCGGGAGCTCCTGCGGTGCCCCCTCACCCACCAAACCAAAAACCAAACCCACGTGGCGGTGTGAGGTGTGCGATTATGAGACCAACGTGGCCAGGAACCTCCGCATTCACATGACCAGTGAGAAACACATGCACAATATGATGCTGCTTCAACAGAACATGACACAGATCCAGCACAGCCGCCACCTGGGCCTCGGCAGCCTGCCCTCGCCCGCCGAGGCCGAGCTCTACCAGTACTACCTGGCCCAGAACATGAACCTGCCCAACCTGAAGATGGACAATACTGCTTCGGACACCCAGTTCATGATGAGTGGATACCAGCTGGATCCTACAGGGCCCATGGCCGCCATGACGCCTGCTCTAGGTGAGGCTAACCCCTTCCCTTCGGGCTTGTGTGTTTTAACCAGAGGGGTTTCCCAGGGGGGAAAGCATGGAGAATAGGTTGGGGCAGGCCTGTATGTGAATTGGTTTTGATTTTTTATCTCTTCAATTTCTTTTTTAAATGGAAATGTCTCACAATCCAGTGTTTTCCCTCCAGGGTTTCTCCTCACACCCCATGTGTACATATGGAAGATTTTATGCACCGAACAGAGCTGTAATTGTACTCTGGCTAAGTAGGGCCAGGATTAAAACTTGAGTGTTGCCTCTAGTTTTTTTGGCTTATGATCAACCTCTCCTTTCTGCCCCCAGTCTTTCTCTCTTCTCTTCCTCATTTGAAAAACTGCCATAATCACTCAAAACTCTTGGGTTCCATTAAATATTTATGGAAACTTACAGGAAACCATAGCTGGGACCACCCTCAATAATTTAAACAAGGACAATCATCACTTCAATAAGAACAATTGCAAGCTGTAACAAACCTTACTGAGAAACCCAAAGGCTGGTTCTGGGCAGAGCTGGGAACCACCCTGGGAGATTCCCAGAGTTCTCTTGTGTATTTTCAAGGATCTTGATGAAAGAGATAGGTTCTTACTCTTTCATATTTTGGATGAGTTGTTGATTAGTGTAGTTGGGAATTAATTAGGAATTAAATTGCCCTGGGGACACTGTCACAAGTAGTGTGATAAATGAAGAACTGAATAAGCTGTAAAATTGTCCATCAAAGAAAGCTTAAGTTTCAATAGCAGTCGGACACTGGCTAGTGGGGGTCTTTGTTGCCAGGAGAAACAGTCTCTTCCAGAGATGCTGCTGGGTAGGCTACACGCAGGCCTTCAGAGGTCAGCTTTCTGTCACTGTGACAAATGCTTGAGGTGATGGGTATGTAAAGAGAAATAGTTTGGCTCACAGTTTTGGGGGGGTTTCAGTCTGTGGTCAGTTGGCCCTATTGCTCTGGGCCCTGTGGCAAGGTCTTGTATCATGGTGGGAGGGAGGGGGAGAGATAGAGAGTGATAGGGAGAGAGAGAGAGAAAGAGAGAGAGAGGTAGGTAGAGAGAGAGTGAGAAAGAGAGGGAGGAGGGGAGAGAGAGTGCGTGTCCTATGTGACTGGAAGATTTACAACTGGATCCCACCACCGCTTCACCATCTTCCCATAGTGCCACAGGCTGGGGACCAAGTCTTTGACACATAGGCCTTGGGGGGCTTTTTTTTTTTCTCTCCAAACCACAGTACCAAGTCAAGAGTGTGTAGGATTTGGGTGCTGAGGGCTGTGGGATATGACCAATGTTTTGAGCAGGAAAATACACATTCTGACTTTACAGGTTAGTCAGGTCCCTTTTGACCTCATTAAGTGGGGACCTAACCTAACTTCGATTCCCTGACTCTACTGTCTAGGCCTTCTGGGATCTGTAGAGAGAACTTTAGTTAGGTAGTATCCTTTGATTGACATGAGAATGTGTATTGTTCTTAGCAACAAAGCAAGCGCATACCTTGATTTGGGCGTGGGTTAAGTGGGTTAAGCAAACGCCAGGAGGCCAGATTTCACCAGTGTGCGGGTCTCTATTTTGTGTTGTGTTGCTGGTGAGCCGTGTTCCCAAGCATCCAGCTCATTCTTCCTGCCCTCTGCCTCACTTTGAATTCGTGGTATTTGAACCTTGTTTTCTATATTGAAACGTTAACCTGTTGATCTTCTATGGCCAAATGATCTGAAGACGTTTCACCAACTGGACTGGTTAACCACGAAGCACGAGAATCCATTGTTCTGTTTTGTCCCCAGAGTGAACCATGCACCCTGGGAAGGGTGGGTGTTGTTTCCTAGTGCCGTGAAGCCCATATCTCCCCCTCTCCCCCTCTTCTTCTCTCTCTCTTTCTCTCACCAGCAGTTAGTTTCTCATCTTAGAGACAATAAAGTTCTGGTAGACCTTCAGAATGAACTGGGTGTAGCCTTCAGACCACAGACACATAGAAACGGGGTGAGCTCATACTGACAAATCAAGGTCATTCTAGTTGCCTTCAAAGTGAGTGACTACTACTTGAATTCCTCAGTTGGAGACATATTTTGTGTCTGTAAGTCCCAGGGGATCACCACAGTTGTTAGTGTTACCAAATACAAAAGAAGCAGAAGGGCAGTCTTGTTTTCAGACCCACAAAAAAGAAGCCACTTCATGTCTTAAGAAAAGAGCTGTCCCTTCCAAGGACTTTACCCAGCTCAGTCAGGAAGGGCTCTTGAGTTCTGAGCACCACGTTTGGATGAGGGAGGTCTTCAGAGACATCCTGTCCTTTCGGTGGCCGTGAGGTCTGTCTGGGCAAGGAGAGTTACAGTTGTTTCATGTTCCAAGGCTGGCTGAGTGTGGGGACGAGAGAATGTGTCCAGAGGATTTACAGAGGAAATTGTGTGGCCTCAACAGGAGAAAGAACATAGGCAAGTGGAAAAGTGTAAGTGGCACTGCTGCTGCACCCAGGCCGTTGGTGAGGTGGCTCTAGGGTATTAGGTATGATTCGGTTCCGCAGCGGGGCAGAAAGGGCTTCTATGAAATTTTACTCTCACCTACCAGGCTACCATTCCCACCCTTTCTTTGACAGAGCCTTCTCTTTAGTGGTCAGATGCTTGCTGTGGAGAGAAGGTGGGGGGTCACACCCCTTGGTCTGGTCTGGCTTAAATGGGTTTGCTACCATTTGTAGACAGGATAGTGAGAGTTACAGCCATATGAACATACCTCCCAAGCATCCCTGTAGACTCGCAACTCTAGCACAGAATCAAGGAGTGGGTCACTGGGGTGTTTTCCTGCTTCCCAAGTAACCAGGCATCTACGGAGCACTTGCTTGCTTCCTTTGCTTCTCAGATATGTTATTTCATTCATGCCTCTTAAGGCTGTGCTTCTGAGTGGACTCTCGTGCCAGGCTGTGAAGTCCAAGTTAGTTGAGTCTCTGTCACAGGTACATGGTCTTTCCCAAGGCCCACATAGGGCTCAGGAGAAATGGCCTGCCCCGTCTTACTCAGACAGGCTCCCAGATGCCTGTGGATCAAGCGGGGGTCATCTAATTCACTGGGGTTGAATTAATGATGTGGACTTGCAGGATTCTAATGCCTTGGCGGTTCTCCAAGGTGGAGTCTTGGCAGGAATTCTGCTGTGCTCTTTGTCATCCCAGCTCTGCTCGGCCTCCTCTGCTGGGCCTGTGAACCAGGAATGGGAACAGGGCCTTAAATCTCTGCTCCTTCTGAGGGCTTCTGATGTTCACCCAGTCATCCAGCAAGCCACAGCAGACTTTCTCTGTAGAGCGGAACTATTGATGCGCTGAGGCCACATTTGAAGAGTTGGGGAAGATTTGATGCTTCAGGTGGTTCACATCAGAAACAATCCGCCCTTGTCTCGTCCCTCTGGGCAGTTTTGGCTTTGACAGAGCACTGAGTAGTTTTGTGGATATTGCCTGTGTTTGTCCCTGTTAAGGCTGGAACAGGATTTTCCTTCTTCTTCTCCTTCTCCTCCTCCTCCTCTTCCTCCTCCTCCTCTTCCTCCTCCTCTTCCTCCTCCTCCTCCTCCTCCTCCTCCTCCTCCTCTTCCTCCTCCTCCTCCTTTTCCTCCTCCTCCTTCTCCTCCTCCTCCTCCTTCTCCTTCCTTCTCTTCCTCCTCCTCCTCCTCCTCCTCCCCCTCCTCCTCCTCCCCCTCCTCCCCCTCCTCCCCCTCCTCTTCCCTTTCCCCTTTCTTATTTTTTGCTTTTGCCCTAAAAAGAAAGTCATAGTTATGGCTGCTCTCACTAGGGTGCATGGTAAGAGAGCCTGGAGGTGGAAAGCCTCTAGAACCTTCTGGAATGCATGCATGGAAGATTTCTCTGTCTTCTTACATTGTCTGAAGACTTCGAATGTAGCTCACTGGAGTCCATACTGGAGTCTTCTTTTATAGTCGAAACAAACTCCCCAGCCCCCTCCCTCTTCCTCTCCCCCCCACCCCCCCCAGTGTCCCCTGTCATCTTCATCATTTTTCCTTTGATGAGCCACTAACTTGGATTCTAATCAGTTATTTAAAAAAAAAAAAAGGCTTAGTCAAACCACATATAAAAAGGTCAAGTTTAAATATCAGTTGGAGGGTGGAGGGTGGGGGCAGACCTTGTAGCCCGAGTGCATATATGTTCTAAGGAGAGGAAACTAGAAGGTGACACTCAGCCTTCTGAGGACCACGCACGTCTAGGTGGTGGAGGGGAGTCTGCTCTCTCCAACGCTTTCTCATGGTATATGTAAGAGCTTGCTGTGTTAGTTCATCACCAGTGAAGGTGAGCCTTCCCCTGGGTTTCTGCAGGGCAGTGATGGGCTGAAAATGAGTTGGGGTACAGAGGGAAGGGATGGTGGTCTCTTAGCAGACCTTTCTTGGGGAGTGGGAGCTGACCCCTTGACTGCAGCTGCCTGTCTGGATTCACCTCCTGAGCATGGATCATGTTGGTGCTTTTGACCCTTGTCTGTTGCACAAAATATTTGCTCATGTATACACTGGGTGGGCTCCCAGACGACGGGGCCGTTCAGAACAAGGCTGGACTCCGGCCCTAGAGTGCCCCCGCCCTGGTAGAGATGTAGCCACCATGCGACTGTGTGTTGGCTAGCTGTGACCTGGTATTCCATGTGATATAGGGGCTTGGGAAAGGAAGATCCTTCTAGAAAGGGTAAGAGGTGGGTTAGGTAGCTTTGATAGACAGGTAGGATCCTGACAAGAGGGGCCTGGGAGGGGCAGAGGGCTCATTACTGAAATCTGTGCAGTACAGTTAGTTGTGCAGCAGCGTGGCCATTTACATTAATATTAATGGCAGTGAAAAATTCAGTTTCTTGCTGTGTGGACAGCAAGGTACCCCCCACCGCACTTCCTACCATGGCAGGAAGTTTTGCTCCTCGGTGATGCTGTAGGTGAATACTGGGCCCACTTTAGATTCCTGCTAGAGGCCTGGTATTATGGACTGCTCTGCTCTTTTCCTATTCTGACGGCAGGGGGCTGGTAGGGTAGAGTCTGGACTTTCAGATTCTGTTGCATACAAAGGGTGATGCGGACTTAGCACTTTCCTTGAATCCCGAGAGAGGGGGCGAATTGAGATCACTCAGGGGACCATGCTCCATAAATTCATCTAGATGACCCTTTTTCAGAACATAGAAGGCACGAGGCCTTCCGCAAACCACAGACGATTCAAACCCAGCAAGAGGATTTTGTTTTCCCAGACAATCACACCTCGCAGGGTTTGTTCTCTGTACCATAGCTACGAGGCTGACTTTTTACTGTCTTCCTCTACCTTTCCTACAGTGGGCGGTGAGATCCCCCTAGACATGCGGCTCGGGAGCGGGCAGCTGGTGTCGGAGGAGCTGATGAACCTGGGAGAGAGCTTCATCCAGACCAACGACCCCTCGCTGAAGCTCTTCCAGTGTGCGGTCTGCAACAAGTTCACGACGGACAACCTGGACATGCTGGGGCTACACATGAACGTGGAGCGCAGCCTCTCCGAGGATGAGTGGAAGGCCGTGATGGGGGACTCTTACCAGTGCAAACTCTGCCGCTACAACACACAGCTCAAGGCCAACTTCCAGCTGCATTGCAAGACGGACAAGCACGTCCAGAAGTACCAGCTGGTGGCCCACATCAAGGAAGGTGGCAAGGCCAACGAGTGGAGGCTCAAGTGTGTGGCCATCGGCAACCCTGTGCACCTGAAGTGCAACGCTTGTGACTACTACACCAATAGCCTGGAGAAGCTACGGCTGCACACAGTCAACTCCAGGCACGAGGCCAGCCTGAAGTTGTATAAGGTGAGGTCGACTTCTCGAGGCCCCGGGGAAGGTCTCTCCGCAGAGCAGATTAGGTACTTGGAAGTGGGCGGCGGGGGGCTTGGGAAGCAGGGCAAACTAACTCTAAAGGTTTTGCATCCAATGCCCAGTAAGGCTTGAGGTCTGTCAGTGGCTTCCTCTGGTGGCTGAAGGTTTGGGGTGTCTCATTTCCGGGACAGGCTCATTTCCAGCAGCCCAGTACTGTGTTGCTCTCTTCTTTGGTGCCAGTCTCTGCTGTAGTCTATTGAGTCTCCCTCAGCTGCCACGGACCAGCCTCCCTGTCTATCCTCTCGTTTATCTTTTATTTCTTCTCTCTTCCGTGCTCCCAGAGTGCACCATTCATGCGTCCATTCTGTTTATCCATCTTGCTGTATACTAAACACCTTCTGTTTACTGCCATTGTTCTGGAAGTATGTATCAGTGCACATAAAATAGCCTAACACAAACGTGTACATACGCATATACACACATATTATATATACACATACATACATATATATACATACACATGCATATATGTGTATACACGTACATATAAATACATACACACATGTTTATACAGAGATGCACACATGTCTGCACTCACACCCAGACCCCGCCCTCATAGCATTTTCATTCTTTAGGGACAAGATAAGTTGCAGACCCTATGGGTAAATTTCCTGGTGGAAGGCAGTAAATGCTCTGGAGAAAAGTAGCTCAAGTGTAGGAAGGAGCTCCTTGTGGATTCTTTCCCCAGGTTTCTGTATTTCATGTCCATGTTCTCTGCTGCCTCTCCTTTTGGCCTCTTTCGTTCCTGTTCCCCCCCCCCCCCGTCCCTTCCCCTTTCTCCCCCAACCCCTCAGTCTCTCCCTGAACAGTGTAGACTGTCAAGAAGGAGGAGGGGCTGCAGATACTGTAAAGAGTCCTTTTACTTGCACGGCAGGATTGCTCCAGACGTTCCTATTGATTTTCACTGGACTTAAAGCCTCACCTTTTCCCCTAATCATCCCATAATGGCTTTAGTATGAACAATCAGGTACAAATCGCCATAAATCTCTCCAGCCTCGTCCCACACACCCTCCACTCCCTCAGTTCTCTCCATCCTCTTCAGTTTCGTCCTCAGCCCCTTCTTTTTCCTTCCAGTGGTTTCTCACTTCTGGGCTAGCACGCGGTCAGTTCCTGCCAACTCTGGACTCTGAGCTGGCAGAGTCCATCTGCCATGTTCCTCTCATGCTTGTCGGCGGAGACTCCACATGAGGGAGACTCAGGGTCCTTGGCTCTCGTTGGTCTCTGCTGCGTTGATGTTTACGATTCGTCTTGCCTAGGAGAGAAAGGTAGTGGGGGTAGAGTGTTCTAGAAGTGACTGCTGACACCAGGTATAGTGGACTGGAATCGGCTTGGATACCGAGTAAGCCAGATCCTCTATTCTGTGCATCCAAATCCCTCACTGGACCGACTTGATTTTGTGCCACGCTAGAAAAAAATGCTCTTGGCAGTCAGGTTCAGTTGCAGGTATGACTGACTGGCCATAGGGTGGCGCTGACATCGCCAAGGCAACCAGGTAGAAAAACCAGAGGGAACCAGCATTTCTGAAGGACCCCGTAGTTAGATTTCACAAGGGAATCCTCCTGGCCACTGAAGGTCATATGTCCCCTCGATGAAGAGTCTCATAGACATGGACTGAAGCTAGCCTCATCTATCTCAAGAAATGCATCGCCCCTTAGATTCTCTAAAATGCACACAGCGACCACTAAGTCTGCATGCTGTATCTTTCATGTGGTCCAGGGCTTGACTAAAGCCAAGCACTTGGCTTTGCTTCTGAAAGGTCCAGAAACACAGGACTTGCTGAGAACTCCTCACCCCTACTTCTCTAGCCAAATTGTGTCTGTGGGTCACACCCAGAAAGTCAGAGTGAGGCATTTTCTGGAGACCGGTGTGAAGGAAACATTTTCTGCCCTATCTGTGCTGGTCACTCACATGACTGGGCCTTGTTTATTATTTATTTTGTTGGTTTTGTTTGTTTGCCCAAGACAGAGTGATCATGCTCTTGTTCAGAGCCTATGCCACAGTAAAAGAGCCCTAAATACTGAGGCAGAGGTTGGACAGTTGGGAACAGCAGCTCTTTGGCTGGTGAATCCCTGGAGTGACCAGCCTTGGTGTTTCAGCGTAGCTGCCTCCAGGGTCAGGAAGCAAAGGTCTTTATAGTCTGGTCTTATTAGTCCTTGGAGAGTGAATGCCCTTCTGCTTGCTGAGGCTCTTTTGAGAGTCAGGGAGTTCTCCCACCCACCTTTAGACGACACAGATTATGGTCCAGAGCTTGCTCCAAGTCCCTTTGTTCCCTCTTTGTGACTAAGATAAACTTCTGGCCGTGGAGGGGGCTCCCTCTCCCCGGGTTTCTTTAGTGCCTGGATTCGGGTGGGGTTTGGAGGTGCTTGGCCCCGAGTAATGGAGAGTGACTGCATGTTATTTTTCCTATTGCTAATGTAATCCATTAGGCCAGCACACGCGTAATCAGTTTAGAGCACAGTTAACTGGATGTAATCGAGTTCTTTACTGTCTGCTAGAGAAACTGCTCTAGAAGCAGCTGACCTAGGGAGAGCACTCAGCCTGCCCAGCTCACCCCATCCTGCCCCGCCACCCCTTCTCATTCTGTCCCACTTCCTGGCAAACTGTTCATGACCAGCCAGGGCAAACTTGAAGTTTTTTTGTTTGTTTGTTTGGTTTTTGGTTTGTTTGGGTTTTTTTTGTTTTGTTTTGTTTTTTTGGTTTTTCCAGACAGGGTTTCTCTGTGTAGCCCTGGCTGTCCTGGAACTCGCTCTGTAGACCAGGCTGGCCTCGAACTCAGCAATCCAGCTGTCTCTGCCTCCCAAGTGCTGGGATTAAAGGCGTGCACCACCACTGCCTGGCCCTGTTTTCGTTTTTTTAAACTTTGGGTTGAGACAGGGCATCGTGTATCTCAGAATGGTCTTAAGCTCACCGAGAAGTTGAGGATGATCTTAAGCTTTTGGTCTTCCTGCCTTCACCTCCCAAGTTGCACACTTTCCAAGTGCACATCTTCACACACAGTTTCATGAGGGACTGAACCCTGGACGCTGTGCTAGGCAAATACTCCACCCACTAAGCCGCATTCCTAGCTGCTGTCCTTTGCCTTACCCACTGAAGCGCCTGCCGTTTGGCCTCACAGTGGATCCCCTGTGCCCCTCCTTCCAGCCAAGCCTTTTCTTCTTCTCCTCTTCCCTGTATGTTGGAGGAGGCAGATCCCAGGATCAGGAGACACAGGCAGTCTTTGTCCTGGGATCTCCTACCGGCACCTTCACTTCCCTGGATGTCATGGGGAATTGATGTAGGCAGAGTCACCCTAATCTGAAAATCCCCAATCAGAAAGTTGAGCCAAAACATTTGGGTGCTGCCAAAATGGCACTGACTTCCCTCCGCTGGAGTATCTAACTTGATGAACTTGTGTTTAGATCTCAGTCTCAGTTTAAAGCTAGGCCATAAGGTAAGTACAGATATTTCAGAATCAGGGGAAAATAACTCCCCCAAGTGCAAACCATCTGGGTCCCAAGATTTCAGAGAGTGTACAGCTATCCTATAGCTGTGCTGCCGTGTTAGGACTGGTCTTTCTAAAATGTGGGACAACACAGAGGTCAAGCTAATCTGGAAAAAACAAAAACATATTTTCCCCTAGAATTATCTATTCTGCTTATTTTGTGTTTTTTTTTTTCTTCAAAAAATTAAAACATTTATTGGTGTGTATGCGCGCGCGCGTGTGTGTGTGTGTGTGTGTGTGTGTGTGTGTGTGTATCTTCCACCATATAGGTCTCAGAAATCAAATTAGGTTCGCGGGCTTGGTGGCAATCACCTCTACCCATTGAGTCATCTCAGCTTCAGTGATGAATTTGAAAATGAGTTCTGTGTGTATTCCCAGTGGGGCAGGGGGTCTAGAGAGCCCAAGGTATCAGATGGATCCTTTTCCCTTCCCCTGGACTCCTGGGTGGCTCCCACAAAATGCTCATGGTGGAGTCCCTGGCTTCTGTTTTAACCAGTGGCTGCCTCTGGTTATGCATCTGACTGACTAGTGCTCTGCCTGACTGTGGTGGCCCACCCTGACCACCTAGTCTCTGCCTTCAGTGTCTGGTCAGTTGCCTAAGCTGTCATGGAAGTGTATTGCAGAACAGGCTGAGCTCCAGAACCCATTCATGCCTTTTCCTGCTTTCCTGGTAAACACACCCCGCCTCCTCCCACCTTTCCTTGTCTCCCACTCATGAGATGTGAGGTGCCAGTGGCTTATCTTGACACCAGGAGCAGCTCATACTGACAGTACTTGTCCCCTGCTCTGTCTTCCCGGGAGCGAGTAGATTCTGAGTCCATGGGTTAGCCTGGGTTCTCCTGGGCTTATCTTGCCTTCAGGTTGTAGGGTGTCAATAATGAACTCTGGGAAATACTTGGTCTTTTCTGCCTGGGAAAGAGGGAAGGGTACGGGAAGGCAGTTGGAGTCCAAGCACACCTGCCCACTCTTAGAATCCGCTGTGCTAAGAGCGAGCATCGATTCTAACAGACGGATTAAGACCCCCACCAGAACCCATTACTCAAACCGTTCCCAGCTGAGGTGCCTTTTATTGGGCCAAGACCCCAGGTTTCATGATAATCTTAAATTATAGCAAGGACGTCTGCCTACCTAGCTCAGTGTCAGGGTTGAGTGTGAGCTCCCTGAGGCTCTAAGCCCCCTGTACTTGGTTTAAAATAGGAGGGAAGGCGAGCCCACGTGGCATGCGGAGAATCTACAGTCAGTACTCCTGACTGACTCTTCTAAGTGTTACACGGTGTAGAAGGACAGAAGGACAGCCTTTCTTCCTCCTTAGTTGCTCCTTGGGTCTCATCAGAGCAGAGTCATAAGGCCATTGCTTGGTGGATGGACAAATCAGAAGCTATAAAAATGCTTGATTTCCTTAGGCCACTCGCTGGGTAGTGTGCATGCCGTGTGTGGGCAGGGCAGGGAGGGCTCTTCAAAAGGCAGCTGCACACTTAACTGCTCATGGGGCTGCCTGGTGGCCTTTACCTTGCTCAACAGCAAGGGGCATAAGTCCTCTGGGGCAGCTCCTGTCCTCCCCCGGAAGCACAAGTGTCATAGGGCTTACGCGTGATTTGACTCAGGAGCCAGTTTCCGTCCATGTCTTCCTATGATGTAGACTGTTAAGTGTCTGCTGACTCCTGCCTACCCGAGGTGGCTTCAACCCAGAAAACGATCTGCTCATTCAGGAGGTTCAGAAGGTGTGTGTGTGTGAGGCCAGATGCTTGGAGGGGATTTTTAGCACATTTGTTCCCTCTGGCCACCTACTCTCCAGCAGCTAGGGCTTGCAAATTCACTTCCCTCAATGGATAGCAGAGCTGGCAGGACATGGCTTCCTCACCTGGCTGGGAGATAGCATATGGTCCCATGAGTGCATGCTGGAGGGATCCCAGGCTGACTATGGTAGCCTCCAACTACTTGTCAGCCCCGGGGACCTCTAGGGAGATGAAAGGTCAGGCCTCTGTGGGAGCAAGGCTCAGACGGAACTGGGTTAAATCATCACTGCCACGAGAACCTTTGGCCAGTGTGTCTGTCACCAGTGGTGTGTAGTATGGGTGGTTGTTACCCCTTGGGAAGGTCCCTTGCCTTCTAGAAGCATCTCAGGCACCTTTTGTATCCCCTCGGAAATAGTCCTGTGTAGGCGGATGGCCTCCCCCTCAGGCTCTTCCCAGGTCGTTCTGGTGATGGCCTTGTGTACACCCTTGGGTCAGGAAGCCCAGGTCAATGTTGTCCTTTGGCTCTGCCCTTCAGGCCTTACATAATGGAACTGAAATTGTGTTAGATGCGTGACTCTGGCTCTCTCTTTAGTAAACTTCCACGTTTACTATGCCATTCACTGAGGAAACCAGTACTGGAACCATTAGCCAAAACACTTGCCATCCGTTCTCTGTTTGCCCTGTGCTCCCCTGCCACCCACAGCCCCTCTGGCGAGCACTCAGGGAGTCTTCCCTCCTCTTCCACCCTGGTCTTTTTTTGTGGATAGTCATGAACAGTGCAAGCTGACAGAACACCACTGTATTCTGCTGCAGTCTACATTATTTTTTTACATGGCTATTACACATTTACAAGCCAGTAATAATGTAAATTGCTTTTTTTTTTTTAATTGTAAATGCAATATGAATTGGAGATAGCCATCATGAAGATACTTAAAAAAAAAAAAAAAAAAACAGCAGGAAAAGAGAAAATTACTGCCAACCCAGTCTAGTGGCATCTCACAGTGACACATTTGTATTTCCTGTGGGACAGGATCTTGCTCTGAAGTCCAGGGTGGCCTTGAATTCGTATTTTCTTGCACACACGTCTGCAACGATGGTATTACGGGTTTCAGCCATCACACCCGACTTTCTCTTGTGCACACGACGAAGGTGGTTTGAAAGAGTTGGAATGACATGGAGTCTCTTTAACAAAATATCCTTGGGGGCTGGTGAGATGGCTGAGCAGGTCAAGGTGCTTGCTGCCCAGCTTGTCAGCCTAAGTTTGCTCCCTGTGAAGTTCACGGGAGGAGGAGAGAGTAGACCCGTGCTAACTGTGCTCTAGTTCTGCGTGTGAGATGCGGCAAGGATGTGACTGTAAACACACACACGCTCACACACACACACAAGCACATGCACGCACATGTGCACACATATAAACACACACTCACGAAAAGTATTGAAAACAAACTACAATAAAGAAAAAAGATACTGAAATACCTTTCCACTAATTTAAAAATAAGTCATTTTCCAACTCCTCTAGACTGTCCTCTGCTTTCATAGACAAACACATGTATGCCTTCATCCTATGAGCAGACATGCTCCATTCTGGACCACTCACTTATATGCTGCTTAGATGAGGGACACGGAGGCTGTGGGTCCTGCGCTGGTGATTGCTGGTGGCGCCCAAGTTCAGGACATCTGGCCACACTTCTGGTGTTTCTTTAATCCGTGGCTCCTGTTTACACCTGGGAAACCCAAGTGATACGTTTTTTATATGATACATTGCAGGTTTCTGTTTTCTTTCAAATAGAATGGTTAGTTGGTCAACCACCACTTGGACAGAGAGAGAGAGAGAGAGAGAGAGAGAGAGAGAGAGTGTGTGTGTGTGTGTGTGTGTGTGTGTGTGTGTGTGTGTGTGTAGGTCAGAGGTTGACACTTGATACTCAATATTTTCTCCACCCTAGATTTTGAGACAGGGTTTCCTACTGAACCTAGACTTAGTTCAGCTAGGCCAGCTAGGCACGAAGTACTAATAATTTTCCCATCTGAACTCTGTCCATGCCCTGACTCTCAGCTCCCAGGGCTGGAATTACAGACCATTCCTAGCTTTTATGTGGGTGGTGCTCGGAATGCAGACTCAGGTTGTCCTGCTTGTACAGTGATTTCACCCAGTGAGACATCTCCTCAGACTCCCCCCAACAGTTTTGTTTTAAATAATCTCCTCCTTGTAAGTGATGAGGAAGGTGCGTCTGAGATTCCTCGTTCTCCACGTTTTGCAGAGCGCCTCGTAAGCATCACATAGATCTAGATAGTTTAGCCGTTCTCACCCTTCCTAGTGCTGTGGCCCTTCAGTACAGTTCCTCGTGTTGTGGTGGCCCCCAGCCATAAAATTATTTTCCGTTGCTACCTCATAACTGTCATTTTGCTACCAAGCGGTGCCTCAGTCTCTAAGGCTATTGAAAATGTGCTTTCTGAGGGCCATGGCCCACGGGTTGAGAACCGCTGGTTTGGAACGCATTTAGGGAGTCAGGGAGGCAAGAGTGACAGAAAGGTTTCTCTCTTCCAAAGCCCGGTGCGGTGCGTGCAGCATGGTCCTCGCTCCCTTTCCTTCTCTCTCTGGCACACTCAAGGGGAAGGGTAGGGTTTGTTGCTCTCACCAGAGTCTTCATCTTGAGCTCTTTTCTAAACTACGCAGGGGCTCAGAGGGGAGCTGCCCCATAGTATGTTAGCAGGGCCTGTGTAGTTCATCATTTATCTTTAAGACTAAATGTTCTGAGAACAATCCCTGGCTATTATAGAAGTCCCCTTTGAGATTTTTATTTATTTGCTTACAGAAGCAGGGTCTCTCTAAGTAGCCCAGGCTGGACCCTTGCAGGGATACTCCTGTGCCTGCCCGGATTACGGGTGTGAAGCTCCACCCCGTGGTTTTTCTCTTTTGAGGTTGGTGTCCAGGTGGTGTGGATGGTGTTTGTGGATAAACCATTTTCCAGTGCAGACTTACAAGTCTCCTGTTGGATTCCGTCAGTGAGCCATGATCCCTGGCCAGAGCCAAGAAGGAAAGGAACTATCATTTTGTCAGAATGCTGGAAAGCCCTGGCTCTGCTCGCTTCTCCTCCTGGTCCACCTGCTCCCATCTAGAAAAATTCTCCCTGCCAATGGCATCTGCCATTTTAGGGGTGGTCTCTAATGGTTAGGGGAATGTTTGTGCAGTGATTACATTTCTCTGGCTTCTAGAATAGTCACACGTACCACAGTTATGTAGATAAATCAGGCAGACAGGGCAGCCCCCACTGCAGGTGCCCGGAATTGGGTAAAAGCGCGAACCCCTTTTTGAATCCTTTCTAGTCGCTGGGGATCTGGACTCAAAAGGGCACATTTGAATGCACACAGATCCAACAGGTGTTTCTGGTTTTTTGTTTTGAAAGGGAAATTGTAAGGAACAATTAAAGCATTGTCAGCAACACTGTCAGGGAAAGGCAAGAGTTTTTAAATAATTACATAATATGCCCGAAACCCCATTCTAGGTTCTGTCTTAAACAGAACTGAGAGCTCTAAATCAGCGTGGGCTGGGAAAGGCTGTTCCTCTGAAAACCATGTTGGTTCATACTTTAATAAAATTACATTCCCGGTCCTCCCCATCCCCTTGGTTCTTTGAGAAGCAACTGCAATGTTAGATGGAAGTCTAAAGATTTAAACAGAAGTAATGGAGAGGACTGGGAGCTGTGAATGTGGCCCAGCCATTAGGGTGCCTGCCCGAAGGCCAGAGATTCTGGGTTCCTGCTCCAGCAGTTCAAGGCCATCCTCAGCTACATAGGGTGTTTGAGGCCAGCCAGGGGTGTACGAGACAGCAAAGGGTGGAGGATATTAAAGCCATCCACTGGAGGTGATGATTTTTTTGGGTGGAGCAAGTTCTGCCGCAGAGGTCTCCAGGTATGCATGCCAGGCCCAGCCAGTGACAATGTGGGGTGCCCAGGAAAATGCAGGTTTCAGCTGGGCAAGTAATAGTAAGTATATCACATAAAATATACATACCACGACTGGCTCATAACCTTCTGTATCTTGACTTCTAGGGACTTCAGCAAAACACAGGAGGGATGCACGCACGCACGCATGCAATTTCAAGAGACCATTTTGTATTTACTTTGGCATATCTACCTTTGGGTGATGACCTGCCAGCGGGCCCTACAGGAGACTAAAAAAGACAAGTAGCTCCCTTGTTCCACCAGCCCCTCCTCTACCCCCCTTTTTTCTTTTCCTAGTGTTCCTCAACCAGTTTTTGTTTCTCATAGCAAACTCTCATATCAGATGGTCATTTGGCTTTGGTGTTAAGTAAAATGTCTTTTCTGTCGTGAAAGTGCAAAATTCTCTCCAGCCCTTTTGGTAGATTTTTTGATACTTTCTCCCATTATTTCCTTTTTTAAAAAAAAGAGATTTATTTATTCATGTAATATATATATATATAATGTATTATATATGTTATATGAATAAATAATATATACTATTTAATAAATTTAATAAATAATAAATTATATATTACATGAATAAATATACATTATTTATTAAATATATAGTATGAATAAATATATATTATTTATTCATGTAATATATAATGTACTATATATTACATGAATATATATAATAGATTTATATATTCATATACTATATATAATGGGGTGAGGTCAAGATGCCTGGTTGGGTCTGCTGTACATTTGGCAGCCATGTGGCTGCCCTTGCTCACCCCAGGCTCCTGGCCTGCCTCTTGGAGTTGTTAATAAGATACAGAAAGGCATGGGGTTCATCTGGGCGTCTGGATCATTGCCCATGGAGGACCCGTGTGTCTATGGCTATATAGGTTGCTAAGAAGGGAGATTTGAGTTCAGACTCATTAGGAGTGATGAGGGAATCTTCTCTAGAGTCCTTTCCTGGTCCGTGGAAGGTTAGAACTGTTTACCTATGGCTGGTGTTTGATCTGTAATCATTAATAAGCAGAGCAGGTTCCCAGGCTCAGGACAGAGCCTTGCAAGCCTTCTTGGTCTCTTAGGTCAACAACTGTAGCAACATTTTCTTTGCCAACATGGCTTGCACACTGGAATTACTAAAGGAAATGCCCACCTCTGGCTGTCTGTTCCTTCCTTATTCTCTCTGGTGATGATCTCCTTCTTGGGCACTGTTGGGTCTTTGCAGGCACTTGTGAGCCAACCTCTGTGGTCTGCCACAGGTGACATGTGTCATTACCACTGAGCGGGCACCTCCTTGTTCCTTGAAGGAGGGTTGAGCCTAGGAACTGTAGGTTGTGAAGGAGGTGTCCTGGTGTCCTGGGCTCTGCCCTGTTCTTCCACCCGCTTCTGAACCCAGCTGTGGCAGCCCAAGGGGATCAAACCCCAGGCTTCCCCTGACTGCCTGCTCACCCCAGGGAGACATAGAAAAACAGATTTCCTACTGGGCCAGCTTCCCTTACTGAGTATAAGTCAGCCCTAGGGGACAGTGTGTATACTGGGGCTCATGGCTTTCTAACCTGGTACTTAAATCTCTGTTGTGTCTGAGGAGCTCTTTGTTAGCAGCCTGTGTTGGAGTGCTTTGCCTCTGGAAGGTGTGTTTTCCAGGCCGCAGAGCTCCCTTTGAGCAAGGAGGGAGAAGAGCAGGTATGGACAGTGAGATCCTGACTGTCCTCAAATCTCCTCACTCTGGGCTCCTCCCTCCCCCATTACCCCCATTGGCATAGGTTTCACCTGACAGAAGGTAGGTATTGGACTTTGGCACTCAAGTGTGGCTGTCGGTCATTTTTACTCTCGACTTCTCCTGGGGGATTCACCTCTCTGGGACAGTAGGAACCATACTCTCAGGGGTTAGTTCTCATCCCACTTGGACCGTGTGAAAGGTTTAAGAAGGAGCTGTGACATGTTAAGAAGATTCCCGAATGTTCTGGCTTTGCTTGTACTGGGGACTGTGGCAGCTGAAAGACCCCTTTCTTGCTTGTGCTGCAGCCTCTGGTGGCTTTCTTGTCGAGGGTGGTTTTGGGAGAGAGAGAGAATGCAGACAAGGAGTCTCCTCACCCAAGATGGTGTCCCACGTAATCTTCCCGTATCTGCATTGCTGTGACAGGCCGTGTTTCCGTCCACCCCCTCTGGAGATTTCCAGGGGGATTCAAACTAGAGAGAGTTTTATGAGCCTCCCTCATCCCCTCCAGCTAGCCAAGCCAAGTGGCATAGGGCCCAGGCTTGCGATTTCCATGTGTCCTGCACATGAATCAGTGAATGTGAGACAGGCCCCACCTCCGGCCCCCAAGCCAGCCCTGGTTTAGAAAATGCTGTGGGGGTGACTGGCTGGAGACCCCCTTGTTTATACTGTATCTGTGCTCACTTTCTGGGTTCTCTTGTTGGGCTTCTTTTTTTATTTTGCCAAATTTAGTTCTATTTAGTGATGACTGCAACTGTCCAGGCAGGAAAAAGCAAGCAGTGTCCTCAGGGAGTGGAGTCCTGACCTCCTTCCTCTCTCACAGTCTTAGTGTGTCCTACTTTGAATGTAGACCCTGTGACGCTCCCCCCGCCCCCCACGCTTCTGTCCTTTACTTCTCAGCCTGCAGCTTTGCTTGGAGGCAGCAGGTTCCGGACTCATCACTCAGCGGATGACATTTCCTCTCTGATATTTCAGTTCCCAGAAGATTCCCCCTCCCACCCACCCCACCACGTCCTCTAGGACCCTCTTCTTGACATACCCTTCCTGCACTCAGAAGCCATGCCTGGCTGGCTCTTTGGTCTTCTCTGAGAGGTATTCCGAGACCTCAGATCTCACCTAGGGAAGTTTCAGACAGCAGTCATAAAGCCTGGGTCCTCAGGGAGGGGCTGGGAGGGGGCTAATTACACAGCTAATTGATCTAACAGATGTCGTTTAAAGAGCTCGTTTCTTAGTGATTTGGCTGCACAAATCCCACCTTGCTTGAGATCGGCTTGCAGCCCTGTCAGAAAGTGTCTTTTTTTTGTGCTGAGCCCTCAAGGAAGATCCTGCTTCCTGTTGTTTTTGAGGGTCTGGTGACCCGTTCTGCGTTTTCCAGAAAGCTCCCGGTGTGGTCGCCACAGCTGCTTGCTGTGTTCTTAACGCCCGCCACACCATTTGACATGGCTGGTTTCTGCCTCCCATGCCCACTTGTGCAGCTACTTGGTTTGTGTGTTAAACCTCTGGCCATCTTGGGTTGCTTCACCTTCAGGGGTACATTTGAAGGATGCTGAATTTGGGGGGGGTTACGAATGAGTTGTTCTAGAGCATCCTTCTCCCCCCCCCCCTCTTGTTTCATCCCCTGCTCTCCTTTGAGATAAGGTCTTACTCCGTAGCCCAGCCTAGCCTGGAGCTCACTGTGTAGCTTCATATGACAATATTTTGAGTCTTTTCTTCTGGGACAGAATGCTGCTCTGTAGTCCAGGCTGGCCCCAAATCCACTGTCTAGACCAGGCTGTCCTCCTGATAGCCCTCTTGCCGGATACAGTTAGGACTCTCCAGGCCTAGCCTCCTTTCACTGTCTTTACTGGAAGCATGTTTGGGAGGAATGCTGCTGAGCAGTTCCTGAAGGTGTCTCCTGATAGCAGATGATAGGACTTCAGCTGTTCTGAGTGACTCCTTGTGCTCAGGACAGAGGTTGTGGGACATGGAAGGGGTGGGGCAGGAAGCATGAAGGTGGTCCTCCCTCTGCAATGTGTAGAATGGAACCTAAGGGTCAGAGGCTTGGTCTCCTGCAGGTTTCCTGGGCGTGGCTAGGGGTGTACTTAGTGATCACAGTCGTGGCCCTGGCTTGGGTGGCCTGAACTGCCTGGAAGTCAGCTGGTCCACAGCTGGGCTGCTGGCATCTGGGCATGGCTACAAAAGGCTGAGTGATCTTTGGGTCTTGACTCCTTGTTAGTCCTATGTGAGTCTGGACCTGTGGTACCCGTCTGGTCTAGAAGTGGTATTGCTTTATTGAGGTCATCCTTAGGGTTTGCAACACCAAGGTCCTAACTATCTGTGTCACCTTCAGTGGCCTTGACCCTGAGGCCCCTTTCTGTCTATCTGCCAAGTTCTCCATGGCTTGAGTATTATTAGGGTCCCTCTGTGTGGGATCCATCTCCCCTTCTGTGTCTCTCCCTAGGGCTGCTCTTCATGAAACCCAAGGATTTTCAACAGCATCTCTCACCTGTCTTCATCTCTGACATCTCCCTGCATCTGACTTCTCAGCTTAGAACATAGCCTGGGAAGAACTCTAAGTGACCCCAGCTCCTAGCAACTATCTGGTTTCTCCCCTTCCCTTGAACTGGCATAGCAGACCTTACCTGAGCTCCTGGCTTTATAGCTTAATATGGAATGAGGCGGGCATGGCGCATGGATCGAGGCCTCATCTTTAGCCACGGCTTTACCTTTCATTTTCCTCAGAGATTTACTCTTATCCTGACTTCTGGGCAACACCCTTACAGGATTCTGCAGCATGTGTCAAAGGCTTGGGAAACCCTCAACCACTCATCAAGATGCAGCCTCTAAAACCCTGCTGGTCTGGACTGCTCCCCTCTCAGAGTTGCCCTATCCCCTCAGTACTGTCTTAGGGAAAAGTTGTAGTTCATCCTGCAGCCCGCTCTCACTCACCGTGGTCTGTCTCTCCCTACTTGGAGAGCCTTTAACAACAGGATCCGTTTAACCTCACCCTGATTGGTGTCTTTCCCGATGGATCTTGGGTAGGCTGTGAGCGAGTGTTGCCTGAAGATTTGAGAGCAAAGAACGGAATCTAAAACCTAGAAGGCATCCGGCTCTGGAAAGCCTCCTCCACTTGCTTTTCTGGAGCTGCCCCCTTCCCTGGGCAAATGTCCATGTCTAAAAAGTACTTACTTAGCCCCCAACCTAGTCCCTGCTCTGAGAGCCCTGTTGTATAACAGAGAAACTCCAGCCTTCTTCTCCTTCTCCTCTGGCCATGAAGTCAGCCATACCTTGTTTTGGTTTTCTGAGACAAGGTCTCATCTTAATTCCACTGTGTAACTGAAGCCAGCCTTGAACTCCTGATCTTCCTGCCTCTTCCTCACATGTGCTGAGATCACAGTGAAAACCCCACAGCAGAGAGCCGCAGGACTCTGAGACCCTTATCTGAGTAGACCGGCCTCTTCAGGGCAGCGGCTTGGAAATTTGGCTACTCTTGTCCAAAGAAGTACATTTTCTGTTGGTCACTGTTGTGGGAAATATTAAAAATGACTAGCAATATCTGGTGCTACCCTGGGCACCGGCCGGCCACGTGGTACCGGTTGGGTGTGCTCATCTCGGCAGACTCTCTGGCCTGGAGCTCCCGAACGTCTCCACCCGACTAGCTAAGTTCCCTTGGCAGGCCATTGCCACGCCAGCCCCATGCAACGACCGCCTACCTCGTGGTTAGCTGTCACAATACCCAGTAACCCGATAAAGTCAAAGCTCTAGAAGCTTATAATTAGTCAGATTTATATAACAATAAATTCTCAATTCACAAGATGCCCACACAATAATTTCAGAGCCAATTGATAATGATACAAGCTGCCCACCTGGATTAGACAAGTTATCCCAATCATTCTATCCATTTATGATATTCATAACTACCTGTGGCTGTTTAAAACCACACGGAATCTGCTTTGTCTTCCTCTCCCTCTATCTTCCTTCCTCTCTCTCCTGTCTGTCCCTGTCCCTGAAACTCTTAGCTCTGCCTCTCTTTTCCTTGACCAATCACAGGCTTCTTGTATTAATGTTTAAATTAATTGGACAGGGAAAATACTGCTGCAGGTCTATTTTGTATATATGTCTAAAACCAACATCATGCGGATTTTCACCCTGTATGTGCCAGAGTTGGATATAGTCTGTTCTCTGTGTTTGACAGGTTGATGGCACGCTTCACGGATGCCAGGCTCCTTCATGCAGGGAGCTTTGCAGAAATATCCAGCCCTGCACAGTCCTTCCCATCTGGCAGGGGGTTCTAGGTTCTGGTTTCATGTCCTGTGGGACTCTTAACTGAGAACCCAAATGGGTCATGATCCTGTCTGAAAAGCACAGAGAGGGGTTTGCTGACTCACTAAGACCTGTGCAGGTCTGCCCTAGGATAGGACACCCAGTTGGTTAGATCATAAGACCAGCAGGGAAGCTGTAGTGGCAGCAAGATCCGGAGAGGGGTTATCATGTAAGAAGATGAGGTGGACAGAGGACCGAGGCAGCCATCTTTCTGGGTCCTAAACCTGAAGCCAACTCATGCAGCGATTGGTGTCAGTAAGTTTCCCCTCATGTGTGTGGTTCTAAAGCTTTGGAAAGAAAACTAGCTGTGAGCTGGACATTTGTATGGTGGAGTGTGTGTGTGTGTGTGTGTGTGTGTGTGTGTGTGTGTGTGTGTGTGTGTGTGTGTGTGTGTGTTTTCCTGGTAAGGAAGGATGCTCAAGTGATCTGTCAAACTCAGCAAATAGCTGGGTAGAGCAAATGCTTCTCATGGTGAAGTATTTGCAAGAAGGAATGCAATGTACTGAGGCCTGCAAGACCCTTGAGAAGGTGTCATCAGTGTAAGGGGCGTGCATTTGATAAGCCGAGGGAATAGAGAGATGGACAGATGTCCAGCACCAATCTCGGCATCTGGGGGTGGACATGCAGGCTGTCTAACCTGTTATCATTTTCAACTTATCTCTACAATTGAAAAGTCTTGTAGTTTTTTAGATTGATTGATTCATTTCATGTAAATGAGTACACTGTAGCTGTCTTCAGACACACCAGAAGAGGGCATCGGATCCCATTACAGATGGTTGTGAGCCACCATGTGGTTGCTGGGAATTGAACTCAGGAACTCTGGAAGAGCAGTCAGTGCTCTTAACCACTGAACCCTTGAAAGGTTTTTATATTGCAAGGTAGAAGTAAAATAGCAAGACGATGTCTTCTTACCACCATGAGCACCACCGTGTGGGAACCTTGTATGTAATGTAAGGTTTCCCCTCCCCCTATCCTTCCCTTCCATCCCATGGCCAGAACAGTGTGTGGCCATGCTGGGCCTCCAGAGTTCAGATGAGTTATTCTGCCCTTACAAACAAGGACCTGATCCCCCTGGAAGCAGAATCTAGCTAAGGGCTCTCAAACTGCAGTGGGAGGCTAGCAGGGTCTTGGCCACTCAGGGAACCTTTGGATGCTCACCAGATGCCAGTTCTCAGCCCAGAATCCCCCTCTGCATCCAGTGTTGTCCACATGGGAAAGATGGACCCAGTGATGCTGTCTGCAGAATTCAGTCTTAGTTTTGTTCCTTATTGTTAAATAAGTGACATCCGGTGTCCCTTGGTCATTCAGAGAACACGAGGTCGGTGTTAGGCTGGTGAGGACTTGGATGCAGAGTGGACAGCATGACTGACTATGGGTGCCGTAGTCCCTGGGGTAACCCTGTGTAGTGCTTAGTGTTCTCAAAGGGGAGAAACTCTCTATCTGGGACCTCCGTAAATCCCTCTGTGTTACTGGCCTGTGAAATTGGCTAATAGAACTACCTGCCCAACAGGGTGGCTGAACAAGTTGAATGAAGTAATACATTTGAGGTACCTGCAATGAAGTCCATATATAGCAGAAAACCATGCACACGTGCGTGTGTGTGTGTGTGTGTGTGTGTGTGTGTGTGTGTGTGTGTGTTGCATTCACATAAGATGTGGATGCTCGTGCTTTTGTGACTACCTGCAGAGGCCAAAGAAGGATGCCAGGTGTCTTCCTCTATTACTTTATGTCTTATTGCCTTGAGAGGGTCTCTCACTGAACCGGAAGCTCACCATCTCTGTTGAATTGACTGGCCAGCAAGTTCCCAGGATCCTCCTGTCCCTGTCCCTGTACCCCAGTGCTGGCGTTACAGGCATGGCCAGCCATGCCCACTTCTTTTGTGGGATGTGAACTCCGTTTCTCTTGCTTGTACAGGAAGCTCTTTTCTTCACTGAGCCATCTTCCCAGCCTCACAATCCATTATTTTATGAAAGTACCATTCTTTTGCCTTTGATTCCCCCATCCCCCACTGTGTTGCGTAGGTACATAACTGAATCTTATTTATTCATTTTTCAAATTTTAATTTTAATAAATTTAATAAACTAAACTTACATTGTATTTATTCATTTTCAAGTGCCTCACATTTTTTTCCTCTTACTAAAAATACTTTTTTTTCATAAACTCTATTTTGATCATAGTTTACCCTCCCTCAGCTTCTCCCAGCTCCTCCCCTCCTCTCAGAACACACGCCCTTTCTCTCTCTCCTTAGAGAACAAGCAGGCATCTGAGGGATATTAATAAAATAAGATAAATCAAAACCAAACAAGTCAGAATAGGACAAAAGAAACAGGCCAAAGACAAAGGACCAAAGAAAAGGCATGAGAAGCACACACAGACACAGAGACACACATGTTCATACACACAGGAATCCATGAAAACACAAAACAGAAGCCATAATACATATGCAAAGGATTTGTCATGTTAAAAACAAAAACAAAAACCAACAAAATCCCTGACAAAGCATTCTAAAACAAAGCACCTCAAAAGATACTGTCAGGTTCATTTTGTGTTAGCCATCACTGCCGGCCTGTGCTTAAGAATGGTTTGTATACCCAGTGAGATTCATTTGGAGGAAACGCATTTTTCAGGGTTAGGGTTCGGGTCTATGTCCACTTCCCCTCTCCGCACTAGAACCCCATCTGGCTTAGACCTGTGCAGTCCCTGTGCGGGTTGCCACTGTCTCTGTGAGTTCATATGTCTGTCAGTCTTGTTGTAGCTACAGGACCTTGCTTCCTTGGTGCCCTCCGTCCCCTCTGGCTCTTACAGTCGCTCCACCTCCTTGTCCACAGGGTTCTGAGCCTTGATGGGAGGGTTTGATGGTACATCCCAGGTAGGGCTGAGTGTTCTGCGGTCTCTCACTCTCTACACACTGTCCAGCTGTGACTCTCTGTATTTGATCCCATCAAGCTGCTGCAGGAAAGCTTCTCTGATGATGGCTGAGCAAGGCGCTCATCGGAGTATAGCAGAATGTCCTTAGGAGTCATTTTATGGCTCTGTTCCTTTAGCAAAACAGTAGTATTTGGTTTTCTCCTAGGTCCCTGTATCTGGTCTCAGGTTCTTGGCCACCAAGCAGTGTTTGGGATAGGATCCATGTCATGGAGTGACCCCAATCTAATCAGATTCATGTCTTTCCACTATTGTACTAACACAGCTTTGAGGCAGGTCATCACTGACGATCTGAGAGTTTGTTGGTATTTACCTCCCTCCTTTGGTAGCGTGCAGAGTATCTTCTAGTACAACCAACACCAGCCCATAGGGCCAAAGGCTCTAGGTAGGCACCAGCTGGATGTCTCCATGTTCAATAAGCTGTGTAGGTATTGTCTTCACTCAGGGCTTTACTGATAATTGACTTTTCATAATTCGGTTTTCAGTGGCTTTGAACTCCACCCGCTGTCCAGTTTGGAGGACAGACTGGAGAAATGTCACCATTACTGGTGTTCAGTGAGATGACTGAGCGTGTCACTTGATCATGGTTGCTCTGTGGTGGCCCTGTGTGAAGAGTGAGAATCTCGGACACCCCACTGAGGTTCCTTCTAGCACTAAAAGCACATGTTTGTTGAAGTTTTTACAAAGCGGATACCTCTGCCTCTTCTAAGAAGGGCCCCAGCGAAGTCCTCAGGGACTCTGGAAACCACCCAGGGCCAGCTTTACTCTGGCTAGTGTTCAGTCCAGCCCTTCTCTGTGGAGAAGTCACTTGTGAGAAGAGAGCTAAGAGGTCGCTTTTACTGCCAGTCTCTTAATCCTGGTGTCCACAATCTGAGGTGTTGCTGGTTTATCTGCCCGTCCATCTATGTGTCTTTGTCCATCTGTCCATTCATCCATCTTTAATTTTTTTTTTTTTAAAACAATGTCCAGCGTCAGTGTAGCTGTATCTCTCCTACTTGATCAAAATTGTCTCACTGCAAGTGAGGATGTGAAGGCTCGGAATTGAAACCGGGCATCTGATGCGTTCTCTGAGACGTGAGCTATTCTCCTTATTCTCTTACAGTTTTAGACAGAGGCTAATGCATATTTTATTTTATTTTTTTAAAAAAAGAACAAGACAAAGCATGCCACAACAGGGCAGCTTCACCAAAGCAGCAGCCTCCATGTTTGCACCACAGAGGCAAAGATGAACAAAAAGAGAGCTGAACTCTAATTAAACTGGAATACGTCTGACACCACTGTCCTTTCATGCTTGGTGCCTGCATCCGAGTGCATTCTGTAACCTTGGAAATACCACAGACCATCCTGGAGTGGGGGCAGCCCCCTAGACACTAGCCCAGGGTTGGCTGGCGCCTCAAAGCTGCCCTTCCCCGCCTTGCATAAGCGAGTTCATTTACATTGAAAGCCTCAGTGTCTGTGACATGGCTGACTTCACATTGCCTTAGGAGTCTCTCTTTAATGTTTACATTTCTGTCCCTGCTTGTGGCCTTCAAGTCCCCACTCTCCCTTCCTTATAGTCAGCACCTGCAAGTCAAGTATGCAAAGCTGTTTCCATGGAAACCCTTGGTGAGCTATTAATTTTAGATATTCCAGAAGTTTCTTTTTCAGCTGGAACTTTTCTTTTTTTAAAACAGTCCATCCTTCCTCATCTCTGTTCAAACGTCGGAGGTTAATCTCCTTGGCTACCCTAGTTGTCGGTGTTCCCTGTAACCCCTCCTCTTTTAAAAGCTGATTTCCCCACATTTTATCTAATGAAATACACTGCTAGCCCCAGGTTTCTGGTTACAGATCTAAGACAACAAGTGGTAGGAGGAGCTACCTTGCCTCGAGTCCGAGAATGCTAACTTAAGGACGACTTTTAACATCCCCAGCCATGTGCCCAGTACACACCCAGTTCGTTGCCTGTCTGGTAGTTAGAGCTGCGTGAAAGGGTCCCCAAAATATAATTCTAAACAAAACAAAAAAGTCCAGCTGCTCCTCTTAATTGATCTGATAGATTGAGAGGGCCTAGTTTCTGTGATGTTTTTACATGAGTCAGGAACTGTGTGGAGTTGCCGTGCCTACAGGGTTTGAAACACCTACAAAAATGCAAACGAGAGGCAGCCGCTTGCTCACCGGGGTTGCAAATTGGAGAGCCAGTGAAGAAATGCAAAAGACTCTTTTGCATAGCAGCGCTCCTTTCCCACGTAGTAATTATCTACCAAATGCAGCATTGTAGTGTCCGGGATGTGGGGTCGGCCCAACTATTTGCTTTACATGTTTTTAAAGACTGTGTGCAAATCTTTTGCATCCCTTGTTCAGGTGTCAGTTATGGCTCTCATCATTTATTCTTAGCGCCGGGATAATCGTCCTTGTTTTGGGAAACACATAAGCCTCGGCTTTGTTTTCTGGCCCAATAGGTCTGATAAGTATTTTGTTTTCCTAGATGTGTCAGCTTCAATCTGATACTCACTGTGGGCCATAGCTAAAGAGAAGGAAGCACTAAGTTTCGTTCTGTAGCTGTGGAGCATTGAGGTAGCACTGGCTTCTTTTAGCCCGTAAGAGCAGAGCTGACCCTCCTTTGTCCTCTTACTTGATTGGGCAGTAGAGATGGATACCCCGCCCATCTCTTCCTGGCATAGGCTAGGCCAGCACTCCAGAGCCGAGCCACGCCCACAGCCCTTTTCAGCCCTTCACTGTTGGAGGCATTCCGACCACCCGGATTTTAGGACTTTAGTCTTCAGATTGCTCTACACTCTACAGACCCCAGACCCCGGTGGGAGAGAGGAACCCACCCAGCTCACTGCCTTCTGTCTGCTATCTGCTACTGCCGTCTGCTTTGACCTTTGGCTTTGATGTTTTCCATAAGCATCTTTATGTGTTCCCCTCCCATTTCTGAACGGTTTGATCAAAAACCAGTATGATATCGATGAGGACTCTCAGGATAGTGTTTTCTTCAGTTGCTAGCTAGTCTTCTCCCTTGGGGAGATTGAAGATAAAACAAGGGGACAGTTCTGCTTGTTAGGCCTATGGGGTGTTCCCTCCTTCCTTCCATCCATCCATCCTTCTCTCCTTCCTTCCATTTGTCCATCCTTCCCTCCTTCCATCCATTCTTCCCTCCTTCCATCCATCTATCCATCCTTCCCTCCTTCCTTCCATTTGTCCATCCTTCCCTCCTTCCATCCATTCTTCCCTCCTTCCATCCATCTATCCATCCATCCATCCATCCATCCTTCCCTCCTTCCTTCCACCCATCTATCCTTCCCTCCTTCCTTCCATCCATCCATCCTCCCTCCTTCCTTCCATCCATCCATCCATCCATCCATCCATCCTTCCCTCCTTCCATCTATCCTTCCCTCCTTCCACCTATCCATCCTTCCCTCCCTCCTTCCTTCCTTCCATCCATCCATCCATCCATCCTTCCCTCCTTCCATCCATCCTTCCCTCCTTCCACCTATCCATCCTTCCCTCCCTCCCTCCTTCCTTCCTTCCATCCATCCATCCATCCATCCATCCATCCATCCATCCTTCCCTCCTTCCATCCATCCTTCCATCCATCCTTCCCTCCTTCCATCCATCCATCCATCTATCCATCCATCCATCCATCCATCCTTCCACCCATCCATCCTTCCCTCCTTCCACCTATCCATCCTTCCCTCCTTCCTTCCATCCATCCATCCATCCATCCATCCATCCATCCATCCATCCTTCCCTCCTTCCATCCATCCATCTATCCATCCTCCCTTCCCTCCTTCCTTCCACCCATCCATCTTCCCTCCTTCCATCCATCCATCCTTCCCTCCCTCCTTCCTCCCTCCCTTCCTCCCTCCCTCCCTCCTTCCCTCCTTCCTTTCTTTCTTCCCTCCTTCCCCCTTTTCATTTCCCCCTCCCTTTTTGTCTGTAGCAGGTTGGTTTCTGTTGCTATGATGAAACACCTTGACCAGAAGCAGCTTGGGGGGGAGGGGGAGAGGGCTTGCTTATTCCATCGGACACTTCCACAGCAAGGTCCATGGTGCAGGGAACTGAGGACCGGAACTCCAAAGGGGCAGGAGCGGATGCAGAGGCCTTGGAGGCCTCTGCTTTACTGCCCGTCTCTTCATGGCTTGCTCAGCTTGCTTTCTTACTAGCACCCAGGACCAGCTGCCCAGAGGTGGCACTGCCCACAGGGAGCTGAGCCTTCACACATCAATCATCAGTCAAGAAAATGCCCCAGGCTTTGCTCACAGGGCAGTCTGGGGACATTTTCTTAGCTGATGTTCCTGCTTCCCAAATGACTCCGGCTTGGGTCAACTTGACCTAAAACCAGCCAGCGTGGCTCCCCTTCCCTTTCCCCCCATCGTCCCCCTCCCTTTCCCTTTTCTCCCTTCCCCTGCCCTCCCCTCTCTTCCTCTCCCTTCTCTCTCCCAGCCTTCATGTCTTCCTTTCCTCTTCTGATCTCTTTTGGTTCCCCCTTCCTCATAGAGTGTTGGACTGGTTGTCCATGATCAGGGTTGCACCGGCTGCGTCCCCACCCCTGTGTCTTATTTCCCACAGCTGGTGAGGAATCTATCGGCTTGGCTTAGCAGTCTCATTTTCCGATCCCAGCGCACGCTTGCTTTAATGTGTTTCAGTTAATGAGGTAGAAGAGAGAATGAAGTACCACTGTTTTCACACAGA